>WBNH01006230.1:30221-161209 GCA_013401255.1 Urocolius indicus | reverse complement strand
TCTTGCTCCCACACAATTCCTTTACATTGTTTCAATAATTTGTGAAAGTCATTAAAAAATGTAGTAATCCAGATTTTTAAACATCCTCCCAATTGAAACTTCTTGAGTCAGCTGTAACTGAGTCACTTTCATGTTGTTCCACTGAAGTGAAAAAAAAAACCACACAGAGCTTCAGAAACTCTGAATATGAATCAAACCCTACAGCAAATGCCATAAGGACTCAGGTTATTTCACAGTGTTGATTCCTGTGTGCATTAGCTTCCATCACTGTCCTATCTGAGGTGGAGATCTGAACTCCCTGGCTCCACCCAGCTCCTTGTGCTTCCATGAAGTGCAGGATCTCACGCTGTCCTACCCAAGTCTCAGCCAGCTAACGACTCCTTTTGGGCTCAAATCAGCTATAGTGCCAGAATCTCGCACAATACTTAGCAAGAAAACCTATTCCAGATAATCAGTGCATCTGACAGGAAAAGGGTCACAGCTCTGAGAAATGGGTTCCCAGTGAATTCCCTCCACACACACAACCTTGTTCTCCCTAAACGAACAGCTGTTATCCAGCTGAAATATAAGAACCTCCCTCCTCCAGACTACGCTCTCTATTCAGGGTTTAAGACAATTACACAGTTATTTTGTGTAAGAAGAGTCAGTCAAGGGGGAGAGACAAATGGGTTTATTTCTCACCCAGCTACATAACAGATTACTAGGAGCACTAACTCATCTGTCTTTCCACTATTTTTGCTTTCATTATAGGTTGGAAATGGGAAGTAATTTCTCACAAGACGGATCTTTAACTAGTTAGAAATTAAACTGCTCAAACCGGTGCATTCTGCAAAATGGAACATCCATTAGCTGGGGCCCATGGCTTTGGTTGCACCTTATTTATCATCACAGCAGGTCCTTCTCCAAACCTAACTTCACTCATCAAGTTCCCAAGCTAGAGTCAAGGCAACGAAAACAAGCAAAAGGCATGTGATACTGGAGACGGAAATGTCCAAACCATGTTCGGAGGTCGGTCTCTTCTCCCAAGTAATGAGTGATAGGACAAGAGGAAATGGCCTCAAGTTGCTCCAGGGGAAGTTTAGATTGGACATGAAGAAGAACTTTTTCACCAAGAGGGTTGTTAGACACTGGCACAGGCTGGCCAGGGAGGTGGTGGAGTCCCCATGCCTAGAGATATTTAAAAGCCATGTACCTGAGGTGCTGAGGGACGCAGTGGTGAGCTTGGCAGTGTTAGTTAGTGGTTGGACTTGATGATCTTAAAGGTCTTTTCCAACCAAAACAATTCTATGATTCTATGAAAGCCTAATTATAAATAAAAAAGGCAATAGTTGAAAAACTTAGAAGTTGTGCTGGAGAGAAACAGGATTGTGTCTCACAGCAACCTAATCCCTAGCTGAGTGGGCAGGTCTTTCTTTCATCATTCCCAGACTTCTCTGCTCAATTGCTGCTGCCAAGCTCCTGTCTAAAGTAGTAAACATGTAGTCATCCCACATGCCTGGTCCCACACAGATCAAAGCAATCACCACTTCAATAACCAGTCTCCTGCTCCAACACAATATTACATTTCAGTGTATGGATTGTCCTTACCACTGATGAGTGTCCCAGGCCCTCAGAGGACCTGAACTGGAGTAGCTCTTGCAGGTTGTGCACTGCATCTGCTTTGTCCTCTCAGATCTTAAAAGCATGAGGTGGCTGCAACGGGTGTTTCGCCATGACCTCAGGTATAACACGTGCTATACAATATTATGCCAATATCTGCACTCTGCTCCTGTGTGAAACAGAATATTAGGTTCATAGGTAAAACAAACACATTTGATATAAGCAATGTTTCCAAGCATGGATATTGTCACTTTGTCACTGTCCTCCTAGGGAAATTGCTCTAATAGCAGACTTCCATCACTAGCAGAAAACTGCAAAAATTATAATTTTTAAAAATACTGTTTGCAGTTGCTACATTTTAATGTTTTGGGGTTTTTTTTGCCCTGTCCTGTGAGAGTATAGTCAGCATTTGGTATACTTTTAAACAGAAACATATGGAGTTTTGGTTTGTTTCAAAAAGTTAATGTTAGTGATAACCTCAAATTTCTCACTATGAGATAACTTTTAAGACTCATTCCTGTCACTTCCCTTTCCACTTCTGCCCCTACAGTTTTCTTTAAAGCAGTTGAAAACACCCTGTCTATGTGTTCCAGGGGCAAAATATACTTCCAATACCTCTTTGCTTACACATGATGCAAGCACATCTACCCTATCACTCATCAAAGACTCCTCTTTTTTTTTTTCCCCAATCTCAGCTGAACACCCTAAAAATATCCAACAATCCCAGGCTGCTTCACTCCCTGTTTAACAAGTGTTACAGTAACTACCATTTACCATTTATGAGACCAAAGCTCCAAATTAATTGCTTTGAAACACTATCATCACGATCACCAGGAGCCCCTAGAAGTAATTACATGGATTTTATGACCAAATGAAAGAAGAAAAAAGAAATTAAAAGGTCAAACCTTTTGCACCAAGAGTTTTGAGTGTGTCTTTTTTTTTCATAGCCAAAAGCATTTCTGTGAGAGACAAGCAAAATTATTGTGACCTTTCTTCCTCTCAACTTTTTAATTAGTAGAACTGCATAGCTACACCTAAAAAAACTGTTATCCTGAGCACTTGGTGACTGAACTTGAATTCACTAAACATAAATTGCAGGGCTGTGCACTTCTGAACTGCACTTGCATTCATCTGAGCATCACGTATCAAAACATTTTATAAATATGTTATTTAGGACTCTCATGCCAGCAAGCAGAAGCAGATATCAAGAGGCTGAAAACCTACTCTGATGCAATTGTTTTAACTCCTCTTTTCATCCTCTGTTTTTCATCAGCAAAAAGTACAAACAGCAGAGCAATGAAGACTCAGGAGCAGAGTGCAGGACTGAGAGAAACCCAGAGTACTTGTTGGCAGGTAAAGCTGTCTTAGAATAACAAGGAGAATTGTTTTTGCAGCCCAAAGGCTAACTTCTGAGATCAAATCTCAACTCAAATAAATTCACTGGTTTATACAAAGGTTCATGGCTTAGACACCTGCACACATCATGACAGCTTCCTTTTCAAAAGGTACCTCAAGTATGAGTCAAACATACCACTCAGGAACACAAGAGGTGTGTCTTGGCCCTAATCTGTCATGATCTTTCTTTCAAAACGTTTTCACACGTTAGTGCTGTTCACAGTTTCTGTTGTGCCCAGTAGAGAGAAGTAAACACCCCAAGCACAGAGTTCAATACAACCAAGTTTCCTCAATATTTCTCTCTCTTTTTTCACTCTGTCGCTTCTTGGCCCTTAAAATCAGAGTATACACATATCAACATGACTAGAACCCAGAAGTAAAAAAGGAAGATTTTATTCAACCTAAGGAAGTTGCTTGCTCTCCTTTGCTGTGTGTTCATGTGCAGCAAAGTCTGATCATGTTTATAGCTATATAGAGGGTTTCTGCTGCTGTTGGGCAGTCGCTGAATGGTCCTAGTTGTGTGCAACCAGCTAGCAAGGAAAAGACATTTGCATTGCAAGTCTCCAGTCTGCCTGAAATCCATCCCTTGCTTTGCCTGTGCAGCCATGACCCATGTATTAAGCCCACATATATGCTGACAATGACAAAATGCAATGGTCCTGAAAGGGCCTGGTTCAAGTCCTGCCGATGAGAAAGAGCTGAACTCCCTCTGCATCTCAGGACTCAAGTCATCGTCTAGATGAGCATTACAATTACAGCAAGGCCAGATGGATGTTGGAAGGTGAGGGTGACGTGGCTGCAGCCAGTCTGGGCTTACAGGACCAGCCTCTGAGCCAGGAGCAGATGCCCACCTCTCAGAACCTCCTGACATAGGTCACTGTGGGGTGTTGCAAGTGTCTAGGCTGTAAAATCAATTATTATTCTTCAGGCAACACTATTGCCTAGTTCATTGAGAGACTCAATTCACAAACATTTCAGAATGATGCTATGGGATAGCAAGAAGGGATTATCTTCCTAGACAGACAAGTTTTCTGGACAGATTGGATATTTTTTAAAGAAAAGACAAGATTCTAACAATGTCTCTAGTGCTCAAGCTGGCTTCCTTTGAGTCTGTTCACATATCTGTGCAGGTATTCCCTTGGTTGCAAAATTCATATGCAAAACCAGGACTTCAAAGTTTTTAGAATCACTTTTCCAAGGTCAAATCCATCAGAGAGATTTGTACAAGTTTCCACCAATTAAGAACTGCTGGGGGAGTCTGGGGTGCTTGGCTCTGCTCTCCTACCTAACATAACAGAAACCCAGTATCTGATCTTCCTAAAGGAAACTGAGTCATGGTTTCAAAAAACCCATCCAAGCTTTATTGCACACACCTGCACTAAACACTCAAAGGTGTGTTCTGCATATGCACCTTTGCCATCTCCTCAGCATCTTACCCAATGTATACTTCCCAAAAAAAAAACCCAGCTGGCACAAGCACACATATTTGGAAGCCAGACCCTGGTGCACTGTGGCATCACTCCAGGGAAGACAATTTACACCAGCTGAGAGTCTGACCTATATTTACCTGCTTAACTTGGGACACCCTATAACTCTCTGTGCTTATTTGCAAAAGCCTGATCTGTTGGCTGCATCACCATGCTCAAACCTGCTAAGAAAACTCATTTTTAGTTCATTCCTGCTGAGTGCATAATCAGGTCTTTGCCTCCACTCTGCATAAGGGGGGAAAGAGGGGATGTATTTATTTTTTTTTTAAGAGGTGTGATGTGATTTTTATTGTATGACTATTCACCTGTTTTCTGTGACCTCCTAAGCATATTTAAGAGGGAATCTGACACTGGGACCAAACATGAGGCGGGGGGAGAAGTCAGCTAACAAAAACCACATGTGCTCAAGCATTTTGCTTTGCCTTGCTAATATTGAAGAGATTTGTTTTGCTCAGTAAAAGACTTGCATTTCAACTCAGTCCTGCAGGGAAAAGCTAATCCACAAGTTATGGCAAAACAGCCAGTTGATATGGGGAAGGAAGGAGGGGGCCAGAGAACCACGGGAAGGAGAAAGAAAAGATTCAGCATTTTAGTCTGACCTGACTCCAGGTTCACATGAGACGAGGTGAAGCTGCAGCTGTCATGCTGAAGGGAAATGCAGTCGTTTATAAACCCAGGGAAGTCTCCTGGGAAAGAGATGCAACAACAACAACAACAAAAAAAAAAAAGAGAGGCATTCCTTAGACTAGAGTTAAGGGCAGGTTTTTCCCACCATGAGCGAGCCAGTGCAGGCAGCCCAAACTCTGGCCCTGTTCTCATTGCAGCTCTGGCCGGATCCACTTCCTGCCCCAGCACAGGCAGATGCCACCAGCCTTTTCCACATATTCTCTCTAGGAGAAGACCTCCTCTAGTGTGAGAAGTTCCATCATCAAAGCACACAAATCCACTCCTTTTCAAACTCTCTAACCTCCAAAAGATCACACGGGAACAGCTACTGTCCACAGCAGCTGAACACTGGGAAAAAACCAAAACATATCTTATGTTTCTTTCCCTCCCCCTGTTCTGAAGATCACTTTTGCTAGAGGTTTGACTCGTGTCTCTGCTTTTGGTGAGCATGTGAATTTTTTTTTGTCTGTGCAGCTGAACAAGGAACAGCACTGTGAATATAAATGATTTAATATTGGTATCTCTTCAGACATTTCAACAGATCTCAGAGGTCATCAAGAGAAGCTGTGTTGAGTACTCTGGAGGTTATCAACCACAGCAAACATCAAATCACTCACAAAAGCATTTGATAAACACAGAGAGAGAAAATTGTGTACCAAACTGGTCTGTGACCTACAGGGCAGAAGAACTCAAATTGCCAGCAGGATTCCCAAACTAAAATAAAAGCTCCATCTGCCAGCTAGTTTTGTTCACATCAAATAACTGAAGTGGGATTTTCAAGTTGTGTCTAAACCATATTTCCTGAGGAAATATTTGGGGTTAAAATGCGATTACTTTCTTACTGTACCTACTTGGGTTCATTGTTTTTGTGACCTGCCAGTGAGAAAGATGTGATGGAAGTGCTCCTCCTTCTGCTAAATGCCCTGGCAGCATGTGCTTAGCCTGGCAGGGGAGCCTAGGGTTTCACCAAAGGGCAAATTACATCCTGCTAATTGAACCAGCATCATTTTAGAATCTCCCCATGAGCTTGTCAGGTTTGTTCGTGGGCAACTGGGAAGATCTTAATGGACCTGTGAGGCTGAAGTGAATAGGAGGACCAGGCAAGAGCAGAGAAAACGGAACACAGCAGGAGGGTATCAAATCCTCTCAGGTTAATAATGCACCTTCCTGGGATGCAAGGCAGAAGCCTAGGACTCTGAGCTATGGCAGTTAATTACCATACAAGAGAAAAACTCAGCAAGGTTCCCTCCACACACAAGGCTTTTATAGAAAGAAAAAGAAAAGAAAAAAAAAAAGGAATCTAGCCCTCCCCAACCACTGCAATTAATACATTTGCTGCAGCTTCCCATCACGTTCCCTCACCACCACTCAGCTCCAGTTGTCAGCATCTGTCTGAAATGAAGCTCTCCATGAAGCCAGCAGCCCTGCTTGCATGGAGAGGAGAGGGATAAGATTTCAGGCTGAAGCCCACTGTTAAGGGATTCGTCCCAGATAAATTGCCTGTCAGCTACAGCTGAAGTACAATGTTGGCTGCCCTTCTCTTGGTGAGTAATAATGGGACTTTGCTGAGTACAGAGGTACCTGATTTCCATGGAAACCAAAGTTTAGTTCTCATGTGATGAGTAAAATCCAGCTCACTTACTCAGGAGAGGAAGTACATATGATGAAATGGAAAAAGGGATTCAAAGGAGAAACATTGCTTTTGCTTCTACATGATCTTCACTTTGCAAGAGTACAGGCTGAAGTGCTACAGCAATATCTAAGTTGAGTAGTGTTGGTAAAAGTCACAACAAAATCAAGTGTGTGCACAGAGGGCAATTCCTAGCAATCAAAGTAGAAAAAACAGACAAAAAAGACCTTTTTTTAAACCACCCCAGATGCGCTCAGTCAAGGATCTGAGGCCCAGAGAAGCTAAATAACTTGTCCAAGATGAAACAAGGGGTGGGAGGTGGACCTGGCATATAAATCTGTATGTTATTTGAGCCTATTCAGTATCCTGACCATGCCTTCTCTCTCATATGTTAACTCATAAATAGGCTTGGGTGTATACCTCATAATGCTGTTTATTACATACATACATCTTCCAGCATATGCAACCGAACTCCTTGTGGGATTTGACTTCTGTGTTTAATTGGCAGGTTTGTTTGTGGAGCTAACAGGTGTGTTAGAAGGAAACAGAGAGCACATTCTCGCTTCACAAAATATGTGCTTGCAAACCATGTTATGAGAGACCTAAGCCAAGGAGCAAACACAAAACCATCCAGCACCATCCAGTCCTTGCTAGTCCCCAAGAGTCCAGTGTCAAGGACCATGCCCTTCCAGCCCACAGCCAACGATGCCCTGGGGTTGCCCACATATGCACTCGAGGAGGGGCAGAGTCATTTGCACCATCTTTTCCCTACCCCTCACCATTTTTTTCTGAATCCTAATGAATAAGGAAAAAAAGCTCTCATACTGGATTCACTCTGATTGCAAGAAAGATAAACAGACCAGAGAAGAAAGGAAAGATTTGGAGAAAAGTTGGGGTTTCTATGGTGTATCAGCAGCAAGGGCCAAACAGTGTTCTTGACCCCCTGTCCCTTTCTGGCTGGTTTGTATGAGGGCAAGGAGCATATGATGCTGCCAGTCATTGCAGACCCACTGATTAACTCAGAAAATGCATTTGAATGTTTGTGTCAGGGACTAGAAAGCAAAGTGTCCTTATCATTTAATCATTTCCTCTGACTCATCTTTGTTACTGTTACCTGATGCAAATAATCTAGACTGAAAGTGGACAATTGAAAACTCCTTCAGAGGAAGAGCTGCACAAAACCAGATGAAAAATTCCCTTGTCCTCACCTTGATTTAAAATTCATTGAGAGAAAAAAAAAAAAAACAACCAAACAAAAAAACAACAGAAATGGAAAGAATTTCTCTCCATTGATTCAAAAGATTTTCCATGGAAAATCTGAGGCCAAAGCAAAAGGTGACATCTCCAAAATATTCACATGACCGAAACCTTCTTTAACCAAGCCCAGATGGGAGTGAAGCCTCCAAGAGTGTTTAAAATTAGACAGGGTAACAGGAGTGCTGCTACTGTTGTTGGGAACTGTCCTACAGCCAAATTTATTTTACTCTCAGTATATTTTTCCTGATGTTCAGCCAAAGTCTGCCCTGTTGTTTCATTGTTAAATGTGCCTATATCTCTGCACCACTCAATGCCTCACCTCCCAGGAGCTTTTGCCTTCAATAATATATAGTTTATTTATTATTATGACTAGTCTCACAAATTTAACCATGGCAGTGGATGAAAAGTGTTGGGACAGGAGAACAAAGCTGATCACATATATTTTAAGCCTAATCTCTCACTCCTGCTGAGGAATACTTTCCCATCTGAACAGTAAAGATCTCCAGACTGACACAACAGCTTTTCAACAGACCCAGGAGGCAAACCAGCATCTCAGGAAACCTAGGACAGTGTTCTACTGCTTAGAATGAGACGATATACTCTAAGAGGATTTTAACCTGTGCGGCACTCAAACTCTTCCTTTTTCCCTTGAAACCAAGATGCAGATAACTGGAGAAGCAGTATCCTATTTCCAGGATATAGGCCAATATATTTGGAATTGCTCCAGTTCCTCTGCTGTGATAAACCCAGCTTAGATTAGCCCCTTTGCACACACAATGCACAAAGACAGATTGGATTGTTAAAAGCAAAGATGAACACTAGTTTGCAAGGTCCCCTAGTGCTATCCAGGATTCCTTCCCACGCCATGATATGTTGATTTTTAACACACATTCACGTCCCAAAAAAGTATGGTAAATGCACACAGAAACCTTTTCACAATGGTCCAAGGCTAGTCACATGTCACAGAATCTCAATAGTTGGAAAGGACCTCAAAAGATCATCAAGTCCAACTCCCTTGCCAGAGCAAGACCACCTAAAGTAGGTCACACAGGAACTCATCCAGGTGGGTTTGGAATGTCTCCAGAGAAGGAGACTCCACAACCCACCTGGGTAGCCCCTTCCAGTCCTCCCTCACCTCAACAGGGAGGAAGATTTTCCTTCTGTTTCTTTAGAACCTCTTATGTTCCAGTTTATACCCATTGCCCCTTGTCCTATCATTGGACATCATTGAGAACAGCCTGGCTTCATCCTCTTGATACTCACAAGATGGTATCATCTCCAGCTACATTATGGTTGTCCAAATCATATCACTGGTCCCAGCTATATTACAAAGTCCTCAAAGCTCAGACCAACATCACCTAAGTTTGTGCAGATAACAGGAGGTTCCTTACATTCAGCAATCTGTTTCCTTTGGACATAAGCCTGGCCATGCTCTTTAACCACTTCTACAGCCCTCAGCACCACTGTCTGTCCCCAATGTTCACTCACATCAGTAGACACTTTATCCCAGGGAAAGACTTGCAGAATTCAGCCTACCAGGCCAGTCTTTTCTGACACAGATTTTCACAATGGCCCCCTAAGACAAGGATAATGTAGCCGGGCTTGCGAAAATAGCAGGATCCAACAACTGCCAGTCTCCTGGGTGTGCAAAGAAAGCTCATTCAAGAAAAGCATTTCTCAACCTATTAATTTTTTTTCCTGACTCAATTAGAAAGCTGCACTCATTTTTTCCCTGCCTTTAGCAACTCAGTCTGGTTTCTCCTTCCAAGGTAAGTTGCAGCATAAGTTGGCAAGCCCTATTAAAAGGAACAAAAGCATACTCTGTGATCTGAGAAGGATTTTTACTCTGAACGCTGCTATAGAGAAGCTCTCTCCAGGTGGGTTATGTAAGACTGAGAGATGTTCTCTACATAAGGAGGGATATATAAGCTCTCTACATAAGCCATATAATGGCACCAGCACATTGGTCAAACAAGCCCCTGGCCACTGGGCACCAAGGAGACATTTGTCCCAGAGGCAGAAGTCTCCTTTCTGAGTTTTGGGAACAGCTGCATGAATAGAGTTCCTCAAATGCCTCCAACGGCAAACAGCAGCAGTTATTTGCTTTCTAAGAGGAATGTAGTTGGTTTTGGCTCCTCTGTCCAGTCTGCTGGGTGAGGAATCTGATGAGAAGCAAAACTCAGCCAGTCTGGAGCAGCATTACCCCAGTTACCAGGTGGGCCAGACCCAGAGCTGCCTTCTGGTGGGGTGGGATATGTGCTCTACAGACATCATTCCTGCCAGGCTGCCCCAAAGTCATCTTCCAAGGTCCATATACAGCAAAAGAATCAGGGAAGGTACCTCAGCCAGGCTGTTCTGGATGTCTATGTTTTCTGTGAAGCCCTCGGGGCGTTGGTAGCCCAAGGATTTCTTCGGCAAATGGGACCCTTTTATGGGAAAGTCTAGACTTCCTAATGACCTTGGAAAAGCAGCCAAGTCCTTCTCCACCCAGCCAACACCACCTCCAGGCTGCTGTCTCTGTCCCACTGCCTGGGGAGCTCCTCTCCTCCCACTGCTTCCACGTTCTGCTGTTGCCTTTCGTTTTCAATGCAGGAAACCACTTGCTTCATAGACCTTCCTCCCCTGGTATTCCCTGGCTGAGTGGTTAACAGAGCCCTTCCACACCTTCATCGCCAAACTTGCATCCTTGCAGGTAATGTATGTCACTTTGCTGACCAAATACATTGATTTTAGTGTTAAAAAATGAATTCAAGTAACCAATATAATTCTTGACTTGTTTCTACATCTGCTTCTTACCATTTCCCCTTTGCCAATAATAGCTGCGCTATCAGCTCAGCTTCCACTACTGCTTTCCTCTTCATACAGAGCTCAACCAGAAACTCCCACTGCCTCCTTCGTACATCCAGGGAGATTTTATTTCCATTTCAGCTCATTAGCAGCACACTAGATCCATTTCCCAGTGCCAGCAGGAAAAGAAAAGCAGCTTGAATGCAAATAACCCCTTTGCAATCTTCCCATCACTACCCTTGACGTTTCCTTCTCTGTTCACAGGGTTCTAGCCCAAGTCACACAGAGCTGACAAGGTGTTGTGGATGGTCCCTTTGAATGTGTATATCATGACAGCATCCTCATGTAAACCCCTCTACAATGAGTGATTGTGACACCCATGTTTAAGGAAGGAGGAAACTTTCCTTGCTCCCCCACACCTGGCTGAGAGGCTGCTAGCCACCACACACAGATCCTCTTCTCTCTATGTTTACACCTGCTGAACGGCTCAGTTCAGCCCAGGAATCCAGTGTTTGACTTTGGTGTTATTTATTCAAAGAGGCACGACTTTCTTTGGCTCCTCCAGCGTTGACACACAGCTCTCTTGCATTATGTTCCCTAATGAAGGCCACCTGAAGCCCAAAACAGTGTCTGAACACAACAGTGCTCTCTTTTCATGATGGGCTAACAAACAAAAAAAGTACTCTTGAGTATTTCTCACTACAGATAAACTTGACCATCATGTTAAGGAAATTAAAGCAAATAGAGCCACTCTGTCAATTGGAACACTCTGCCCATTCTGTCTGTTACTTTATATGGGTCTTAAATTAAATGTCAAATAGTGTTTGGCACAAGGGCCTTGTGGCTGCCCTTAGAGAAAATCTGACACCTTCACTAACTGTTTCCCACTGCTCTCTAGTGCTTGGCTAGGGGTAAGGGAAGTACAGACTGTCTCATAACTCCTTGGTTTTATTTCCTTTAGCTTTTTTTCCACAGAGAATGTATGAAAATAGACAATTTTCTTTTGTTTAATCAAGGAGACAGCAAAGGGTGCAGTGCTCAGTAGCAACAGGCACAATTTGGGGTAATATTAGTTTTGGTTTCCTTGAACTTCCATCCCCCTTAAGCTGACACGTCAGATGTCTAGCAACGCCCTTTCATGTCTGCCTATTCCATTTCCAGTTCTTTAGACTCTGAGCTTCAGCATGTTTTAGCAAATCAGAAGTGTAAAAGCACTACTAAGTAAGGTCATCTTGCCACCTTGCAGTGAAAATACATCCATGCCAAGTTGACGAGGCCCCCTGCCACAGCTTTACCATCACCTGGCTGCTCTTTTCCATCCCCAGGAGACAAACTATGACAAACTATGCACAATATACTGAAGACCTCCCTGTGCACTGGCATTTCCTGCTAATGCTGGCTTAGGAACAGGGTTGTCACTCACATTCCTATGAACTGGGCTTCCAGACAACAATCAGGTTATTATAGCTAAACAGCAATGACAACTGAACCACAGTAACTCCACACGAATATATATAGAGCCAAAGGGAAATGAACATGGGATTGCACTCAGTTGAGACCACCCAGGCTGCCTGCACCATGCCAAACTTCATGCAGGGGTGAGTCTGTCCCTCTGTGTCCTTAGCTCTCACTGTTCTCCAGGCTGAGACACCAATCCAAGCAAATCTATTGATCTGAAAGGCGCAGTGTTCCCGCTCTCCCATCAGGAATCACTGAGGAACAGAAAGCATTTAGCAAGACTGAATTTAAGTACCTACTCCCCATGTGAGGGAGGAGGTTGGGATCAGCTGCCCCAGCATCCCCAGGGCACTGAAGTCTTGTCTTGGTTCTGCTTCTTTTAAAGCATTTAACCCACCCTAGAGAGAAAAGTGTAAGTAAATAGAAATTGTCCACTTGGCCACAGGGTTCCTGGAAACTGATCACCTATTGTGAAAGGAAGACAGCAAAACTGAGTTATCCTTATGTATCTAGACACCAGAATACTCTACTGAGCTAACCTTGTTGCCTTGTACGTATTCAGTACATTATTCCTTATACACACCTTTAGTCCAGTTTAGGTTCACACACACATCATCTTCAACTCTGCAAAAGGCTCCTGGCAGCATCAGTATAAGCTTCAGCCCTGTCACTGTGCTCTGGGATGTTCAAGCTGAGCCTGGAGTGCTGTTACACGGGCTGTGAGAAGATGAGTCTTTCCCATAGACTTGTTACTATTCCGTGTCTGCACCCAGCTGGAGCCCAGAGCTGCAGAGAGGAAAAACAGGAACCAAAATATTTATTGTTTTAACCCTTCACCTCCTGGGGGGTGAAAAAAATAGAAGAGTCATTGCCTGTGGTTTGAGGTGAAATCTGGGCAAAGGCTAAAGGGATGTGAAGAGTGGGGTGGCAGTGAGTGGAAAAAATGAGAGAGCAAAGAATGAGCACTTTCTACATTCCAATAAAACTGTACTTCTTTAACTGAGTCCTGCACAGATCACACTAGCTGGCAGAACTCACACAGTGATGGTGGTACTAGATCTGTCCTGAATTTATCCCTGTGGAAGTAAGATGATTCTTAGAGATGGGGAGGATAAGGGGCTCCTCCTCATTTGAGGAAACTCATTCATCAAGGCAAGAAATCCATGCAAAACTAGTAACATTCAGAGGCTCAAGGGATGCATTAAACCAATGGAGCCTGAAGGCATAAACATAAGAAAGTGTCTCCAAACTCTACACTTGGCTGCAGCATGTTAACAGGGCTGCAGGCTACAGAAGGCTTCATACACTGTAAAGAGAGGGAGTCCAAGTGCTTGAACTAAGTAGAAATGTAGCTATGAAGTGGATAACAGCTTCCATCTAAGCTGATATGCATACAGTTAAGTATTGCACTCCAAATCCTAAAATTGACACAGAAAAATTCAGTGGCAATATCCAGAGGTTCCCCAGCAAGTTCTTGGAGCAGAGGAGGGAGCAGAGACTAGTAGTGATGCACCTGTGGCACACACCTGCCAAGCATAGGCTCAAAACCCATACCTTCTGCTCAGAAACCTTTTGCTGTAATGGAGAGATAGTCAAAGCAGCCTCAAGTACCACAGTGCTGGAGTAGAAAATAAATCTTTTCTTCCTTCTATTTTTTTTTCTTTACCTCTCCCGAGCAGCATGTCACTCTCTGTGATGTGCTCTGCTGATGACTCAAGCAGAGAAGGAAAGGCTTTCAGTACATCCTATGCAAAATGGAAGCCTAGGAAGATAAAAGAGATGCTCAATCTTCTTCTCATAATTACCTCTCCTACCATATTTTCCAACATATAACTTCTGGTTCTGAATGAACTCCTGAACTGCTGCAAGACTCTAATTAATTTCCCTCATGTCCCTGAGGCCTCCCAGGTCTTAAAAAAAAAAAAAAACCCATAAAAATAGAGAAGGGCAACTTCCATCATACACAGGACACTTCCTGGCAAACTACTGTGCAGTTGAAGTGCTGCCTGAGTGCAGGAGGAAGTGAAGGAAGAGTGCCATCAGCTGTATCCATTTTGTTCAGTCTCAATCTGGACCAGAGCTGTAGGACTGACAGCTGATGTGCCCCCTTGTCTCTCTAGCTGGTCAAATTACTGGATCTCCAGCAGCATCAAGGTAGTGGCCACCTAAATGGCTCCTATTTGGGAGAACACAGGCTCATGAAGAACAGGATTGGAGGGACAGACCTGTGGGTGTGCAACATGGAGGGCAAACGGCCTTCCTAACTGCAGTGTCCTCTTAGTGGAAAAGTTCTTGACTCTACTAAGTATTTTGCTCAAAGACAGACACTGACACACTTGTTTTTCCTTCCATAAAATCAGTTACCATCAAAAATGCAATAAAGGAGCAGGAAGGAGCAATTCCAGCAGGATCCCCTCCAAGCCCTACCACTCCTACTACAGGGATTCTCTGAGCCATGAAGCCACTTTCCTCTCTCGTTTCCACAATTGCAGTGAGTAGTGCTGCACAGACAGAGGGTCACCACTGGAATGCAAATGGAGGTAGAGGAAAGTTTGAAAAGGAAAAAAAAATTCTCTCCCACCACCAACACTGTATCTGATAGAAAAGAAAAACAGCAAGAAGGATGCCAGCTGTTTTGATAGTTGTTCTCAGTTTAATGTTTCTTCCAAGGTAAATATATTCTCCTACAGAAACAATGTAATGCAGCCTGTGAAAATGTGCCTCTCCTAAGCACTAGAAAGCCCCAGATATCGTGTCCTTCAGGCAGGAAAGAAAGGCAAAGATAGAAAATGCTGCTTGAGGACTACGGTATATTAAGACCTGACAGGAGAAGAGACACCCCACAGAGCCAGGGAAGAGTCATTACATAAGGAGCCAACAACAATTACTGAGGTGATGTCTCAGTCTGTAAGAAACAGGACTGCAAAAAAATCTTGGAGAGCAAGCTCACTCGTATTTTGCAAGACAGAACTCACCTCTGATCATGTTTCAGTGTGCTCCATGGGACAGCTGGCAACTCACAGCTAGACCAGGCTGGCATAGATCCACCAGCATTTACACAGCCTTGCCCTTTGGCACTGGCCAGCCAAGAGCCCGGCCACAGTGACTGAAAGCATTTATTGCTATGCAAGATCAGCCCTTTACCACTGCAACAACAGACAAGCTCAGAATCCAAATTCTTTCCTAGCACCTATGAGCAGCAAAGGATTTAACTGCAAAATGGTAATCCCTTTTAATAAGATGAACTTTTTGGCCTGTACTTTACTAGTTTTAATGAGCCCGCCTGCAAGGGCTGATTGATTTACTAGCCTGCTGTTCTTACACTCAAATTTATTATGATTAAGTTGTTAGTTAAAGAAGCTTGCCTTGATGATCATCTCTGGGACCTCAGCACATTTTTATTAGACTCTTACATGCATCTGCCCCATCATTCTGCATCTAGAAATTAATGAGAGATTGGCAACACCACTTGTCTCCTCTCTGCCCTCCCCCCAGCACACCATCCCTGCAATGGTTACTTTGGCAGGAGAGGGGCATGAGCAAATGGAAAGGCAGGACAGAGGACGGGTTTCTGTTAGAAAGCAAAGTGCCTGACTCACAAAACCACTTGGACTGGAGCAAGCAGAGCGAGGGCAGCCTTCCAGATCCATGCACTGCCCGCTTTCATGGCACTCAGGGGCATAGAGCTAAGTGGATGGTGACGATGCGCAGAGACTGGGCAGATCACTGTGTGCTGGAGGAGGGAGGACTGGAGAGTCATGCTTTTATTTACTTAATCAGTAAAACAGCTGTTTTACCCTAGCCTTGTCTCTAGAATAATAGGACATTATGCTCTTAGTGCAATAAAGGGATCGTACTCGCATGATTACATCACGTCACCGTGCAGCCAGCGATGAAAAATCAGCTCAAGAAGAGCCAACAACAACTGCTGAGGTGATGTCTGTGAGACACAGACCTGGAGAAGGCACTGGACAGAGATAGCCCATGATTTGTTAGCTCTGCCAGAGCTAAATTCAAGCCTGCTAATGCTTCACTGCACACAGGGGTGCAGACCCAGGGCCTCTACCTATCAGGGACACATCTGGTGTGTGTCTTAGTGCCAACTCCATTTTGAGTGATGTTACCCACAAAGCCAAAGAACCCCTTCACTTCCCCACTGGCACTGTGTTTCTTCCACAGTTCCAACAGGTGCATAAGCTCATCGCTGCTGTACTCAGCTTGGAGATACCTTCCTATGTGACACTCGGGTTACAAACTCCCTGCATACACTATTTTTCCTGGTCTGTTTGAGGTATTCCTGCCCTAGTGCAATCTCAAACTTTGATTAGATAACTTAGGTATTATAGCAAGCAAATAATAAGATTTTATTGTTATAGTAATAATGACTTTATCTGCACAGATCTAACCATGTGTTAGACAGATTTTAATGCAACTATGCAGTTATTTTCTTTCTTCCCTCATCCCTTGGAGATGGGGTTGGAATACCTGGCCCAAGCTATCTTCCTTTCACTTCTAGCAGTCTGGGACTTGCTCAGTAGTAGTCAGTAATGAAAACTCCTAATCTTCCAGCAATCCAGACATCTTTCTGCTTTTAGCCTCATCAAATAAATATACACTTTCAAGCATTTGACTAATTTTTCAGTAGAGCCTCACTATGACCAAGCCCATCAACCAGTTAAAAACCCCTCCCATAGCTGTTTGTGAAAGATACACATACCTTATGGCTACAGGCTTTTTTCCAGAGACTTTTGCCCATCTTCCAACCTGGCCAGACACAAGCCAGCTCCAAAAGAGAAGCTGTGTAACTGAATTATGCAATGCCCTCTGTAAGCTAATAAATTCTGCTGGAGTTAAGTGTGGCCACATGGCATTTGGTCAGGTTAACTCACAGCAGGTCAGTTTGGAGCATGGGGAAAGCACACATAGCCAGCAGGAAGAGGTCGGGTAAACCCTCTGAGGAGACACTTTGAAGGTAGAATAAACCAAGCCACAAAAGGGCTTACACAGTTCATCCCGTGAGGGTCTGTTGGGAAAGGGGGGCAGAATACATGTGAAGTGTATGCTACCTTGCCACAAAGCAGCCAGACCAAATAGTACTTTATAAAGTACTTGAAGGAATTAGACTTGGGAGATTGCCTGCAGAGGTGAGAATCTCAAGAGAAGGAGCCTAGACAGAAGTCCCTCAGCATGTTTTTGGTTTAGACATCCTCCTCTCAATGAATCAGTCAAGATCTTAACACACACACCCACACACACACACACACTCCTGCTACCTAACCATTTTTCTGACCCCAACCAAGGTAATATTTTAATGAGAGGCTTTTGGTCATGATTAAGTTCACAGACATGTTTATGCACCCTTCATGAAGAGATGGAAATGACAGGAATGAGTCATGACAGGTGATGGAATGATTCAGCCATCCATCCACCTGCTTTCCCTGAACTGTATCACTTCTGACTGCAATAAATTGCCAATAGAAAAATAATGTGCTGTTAAATTCAAAGGGCATCTCTCAAAGTCAGAGGCTCATATTTCTAGGGTGATGTTTTCGATAAGCAGAGTAAGAGTATTTGAAAATTGGAAAAAGAAACGTTCTCTTGCACATTTAAGCCCAATGCAAAGGTTATTACAGCTATTTAATTAATTTGATTTTAGCTTTGTGGTCTCCCAAGTCATTCCAGCTCACAGCAGGCAAAGAAACAGAGACCCACAGGAATATGTTGCCAATGAACGTGGATGGGTGAAGTTCATAATCAGGCTTAACTATCACACGTGTTAATGGCTGGAAAAAGCTCTAATCATGAGTTCATTTCTGTGCTTTATGAGATGTATTTACATGTTAATGATTATGACAAGTACAGGAACCTGTCTGGAAATTAAAACATTTCTGCAGAGAGGTAGTGAGGTACAACCAAGCTAACAACATGCTAAGGACAACAAAGTCATCAGCAAGAATCATAGAATGGTAGGGATTGGAAGGGACCTTTAGAGCTCATCTAATCCAAACCCCCTGAAGAAGCAGGTGAAGAATTCAGACGTGTTTACAGTCAACTATGTGATGGATATTCTAGATTTCAATAAATTTTAGGAATGTCTCTTCTGATTCAAGATGAGACTGTGAGCATGCTATAACAAAGTAGTCACAAGTAATTAAATTTATCCTGGCTAGAGAATGACTAAGTCTGGAGAAGGCACTGCCCTGGCCTTTTTTTGAAGTCAGAGGACTAGTGCATTTGCAAGGGAGTAGGAAAACCTCTTTGGTGTTTGTGAATGGAAAAAGAAAATCCAGACAGCAATCCCCTGAAAACTATGGCAGGTAGTGGTTCAGAATTCTCTTAACACCATACTTGAGTATGTACTACCATACTGTAGTGATGTCCTAGCTACTTTGCTGTGGTAGTGTTCTCACTGATTCAGGTTAGCTCCTCATTTTCCTCACAGGAAAAGCCATCAAATAGTGCCACTGTATTTCTTTTAACAGCATGTCCTACTCAAGAAAGAGCAGCAGAAAAGATCATGGTGAACCCCGATGCCTCCTTGAACTGCTCAACATACAAGGTACAAAGTTTCACTGAGGATATGTCTGATCAACACGTCTCAAAAGCCCCTAAAATCTTTCAGCTTGTCCCAGGATAAGTTTTAGCCCTTGCAGTTATTTCTTTGGTGGAAACTTCCCCCTTGAGTTGTGGCTTTCACTTGAAATCAGCGTGTCCATCTAGCCACTGTCTTCACCATCCACCACTGTCATTGTTAGGTTTAGGCTCAATTCAGCAGCAGGTATTTTCTGTTGACTTCACCACTGGAAACAAAGGCAAATCTTATTTGTACCAATGTTTTATTTCCTTTCTATAGCACAGATCCCACGGTAAGCCTGAAACATCCTCCCTTATAAGATATTTTCAAAGCACACTTGAAACCCCTTTAATCTTACCCTGTTCAGACATAAAGTCCGTGCTTTGCCTGACTATCTGAAAAGCATCCTCACCAAGAGAGTTCGTGTTGGTCTCACACAGCACATGTAACTGAATTATGCTTTCAGAAAGTTGCTGTATTGATCTCTGCACTGATGAAAGAAGGCATGTTTGAAGACATTTTTTACTGCTGACATGACTGCACAATAAAGTATGATAGGAAATAAAACATGTTCTTTCTTTCTTTCTAGCAGGACAAAGGGAATCCCTTGACTAGTGCCACAATGGAGGAGAGCAGATATTAATGCAAAACCAATGCATTAATCATTTTTTATTAAGTAAACAGTGACTTTACTACTGTGCTGGCCATGTGTAATTTGTAATATAGACTCTCTGGTCAGGTTGAAAACTAAATTGGGCTAAGCAAGCAACTCTGCTGTCTGCTTTCAGCCAGATCCAAGGGAGGAAATTCTGTTAAATGAAAGGGGTTTTATCTTTCCAACCTAACTAAAGTTAATTTATATATTTGTATTTTCATGTAGATATGGACTTACATTAATAATGGACTATATTGATGAAAACATAGAGTTGAACCAACATGTTCTATAATCCTGGGAAGAGGAGGGAAGGATTAGATCTCATCCTGGGAAGATCTGTGACAGAATGGAGTCTCCCTCGTACAAAAGAGAGATTGTGCCAACTTCGTGGTCAGCTGCCAAAACCATACACTGTCATTAATTGAAGTATTTATTTTAAATTCCCCCAGCACCTTGAACTGCCCAATTACAGCCCCAACTTTGACAGATCAGATTAGCCCAGTATCTAAATCAAATCCAAAATCAAGCAGTTTCTCTGCCCACACACATCCTGGCCTCCTCCAGCCTTTCTTCTATGACCTCCACACTTGAGGCACCAAGGCACACAGCAGAGGAGCAGCTTCCAGTTTACACTCAATGCTGTGACTCAGAGACACAAGACATCCCACCTGTCTGTAAAGGTTCCCACATCAGTGCCTAGGCTTTGAGCCACACAAACTCTCCCTCTATTTCTTCCAGCCCTGGAGCAATGCCAAGTACTCCAGTCCACTGAAGTAGTGGAAATTTTCTCTTGGCTTGAAGGAGTCTCCCAATCCTCCATGAAAGTGGAGTACCTTTGTGAAAGTTCATCTTGGCATCAAACCGTAGTGTTAACTTTCTTAATGAATGTTGTTGTCCTTCCTGTAGTGCTACAGGTCCTAGACCTGACCTGTTGGTTCACCTGTTGGTTGCCTTGCACTCCCCTCAGTGAGGGGCTAGCGGCGAGGTGCATTGGGGCGCGGCACGTCAGAGTATATAGTAGTATAGCCAATAAAATTGGTTTGGGCTTCAAAACAGGTCAAGGGGAACAAAAATCATCATATAAATCAATAAATAAACCTCTCGGGAAGAAAAAGATATCTCAGTTTTGATATCACTGATAATTTCAGTCTCTGTGATTCTCTATCTTAAATTACAAGTTTCTGGCAATTTTTTTCCCCTCTTCATGTACATTCAGTTAATGACTCTTTAACATAAACTGTGATAATTCTATCAAGCTTTTCTTCAGTTCCCCTTACCTCCTAGCCTACTCTCCACCTCCTAATTCTACCATGCTACCATCACCCTGGGAAAGAAGTTCTGATATCAGGCTGAGAGAAAGTCAATATCTGACAGCAAGGAAATAATCTGAGCCATTGATCGTCACTTCAGGCTTCAGATTCAATACAAACCAAAGGGGAGACACACACTTATAAACACACACACAAAAGGGAGTGAATACATTAACTCCTGCGGGCTACAAAGACTAAGACTTGCTAATGTTATTAACGAGCATGAGAGACACTGAAAAGGACAGATCCAGAGAATGAAGAACTTGCATATCAAGTGATTAAAAATATATTTCAAACAGCAGAATGAGAGAATAAAATATTCATCTATAAGGATCAGATATTCTGTTCAAATGCCAGAATTCCCATAGCAATGGACAGGATAGAAGAATGAAGTGTCTAAATATTGTTGGAGCTGTTCTATTTTGTGCCTGCCTAAGGGCAAAAGGGACAATAAGTCAGTTTTGACTGGTACTCATCTCCTGAACTGAGCTGAAGTCTTTTGGCAAGACGCTTGGTAAGAGCTTTCAAAAACGAAGAGCTGAGCTCTGTGAAAGGATGTCGATTGCACATTCAAGCTTGCCAAGGATGCCCTGACCCTTGGCAGCAGATTTTTCCTGGAAAATAGCTACATCATCCAAGACATCGTGACTCATTTTTAAAGACATTCTTCATTCTATCATCAGGCTCATCTCTTACAATTCTCTCTTGCAGATTTGTATTTAATCCACTATGGAGGCCTTCTTTTTATACAAATCTCATTTTTTCTATCAGGTATTCACATGTAGAATTCCAGTGCACCACCAGAAGCTGAGCTACTACCTTGAAACTATTGGCTATATGAAGTAGTCTTCCTAATTAATTCACAGAGCGTTCTGCAAATGAAGAGTCTCAAGGATATTTTACGGTGAGGCAACACCCACTAACAATGAAGATGAGTAGGTTTTCTGTTTTTTGAAAGAGTTAACCAATATTGATGAGGTAACAGTCCATTTAGACACACATTTACCAAGCCATAATAACATACATCGTTACTGGAATGATATAAAGCAGATTCTATGACTTAATGATTTTCAGATCACAGCCATCATTCTAATACACAATGCTCAATTAGCACTAATTTTCAAAGAAACTGATATGTAAGGGAAAATATGTTCTGTCCATTCGTTAAGAGGTTTTTTCATATGAAATGTCAGTCCAAGTATTTTAACAGCATACACAAGGTGAGATAGCTTTAATGTCAGCTAGAATTTATTGTTTACTTGTATTTAAGACAACAAAATAGTCATGTTTTAACTAGTACACAGGACTGGCAATGATTCTTCTTATCAAGCTTAGGAGGGAAGATGCACCATGAAGAGACTCCTGAAGTTGAATCTTCTACTAATTTGAACCATGACTGCAAAGTGTAAACCAAATTAATCAGTGAGAGGCATATCTGGAAATGCCCAGGGATAGAGCCAAACAGCTCTGATGCACATTAAGTCTTTGTTAATTTTCTTTCTTGTTTTTCTTAAATCTCTCCTGAGAGATTCCTTAATTCTTTCTCCATGGTCAAAACAAAGAACAAGCATGTCTGCTTTGTTTCTGCGAGTATTCATATAAATAACCATCCATATTCTAACTGAAGCTGAGAGAGAATTGCATTTTGGATAAATATTTTGCCCTTGCAAAGGAGGCTGCTGGCAGCGTGTAAGGAATTATACAGACCAAGCAGCAACAAGAAGAAATCCTTCAGAGTTCTTCCAAAGAGCCAGGGGATGCAGGCAGGCAGATTAAAATCTGTCAAGGCAGATGCTGACATATACTGAGCACCAAGTCAAAGCCCTTTCAGGTCTCTTCCCAGCAAGGAAGCCTTCAGTGCTCGGGATCAAGTCCTGTACTAAGCTTCCTGGTCAGCCATAGATGTGCTTTTCTTTTCCCTTCTCAGTCTCAGATTCATCCCTCTAGGGCAACCTCCAGTATCTGCACATTCTCAGAGAGAAATCTGGATACAGAGTTAGCCCTTTCTTTTGGAACACAGATTCAATTAAACCCCACTTTCCAAAATGATCTGTGCACGCATTTGTGTGTAACTGGCTCACCTGTGCTACAAATAACACCTGAAATTGAAAAAGATCATGACTGTTATTCTTGGCAGCATTAATCACATCACTTTATTGACATCAACTTCTATTATACTGATCTACACCATCTGGTCCCAAACCTAATTTGCTTTTCACTATCTACTTGCCAGCGGTTTACTTTCAATATTTCTTTCTGAGCTGGTGGAATGAGAAAAGGCTGGTCTGCTTCAGTTTTAATTTGTAGTCCAGCCTCCTCCTGTCAGCTTCACTTCTGTGAGTCTTGCCTAGCATAAAGTTGCTGTATTTCTGATGTAACCAAGACTTATTTCTCCCAGTCAAAAAAAATAAATCCCCACAAACCCAGAAGTAAATCTGTTTTCACAGACTAGGCCTTTATACTATGTTTAAGAGAAAAGGATAACATCCCAAAGGTATAGCATAAGACACACTTTCCACCTCCTCCTTAATCTTGGCAGCTATAGGTTGTGTTTAATTTTGACCTAAGGTGCTGGCTTTCGACTGTGAGACAGATATTACCTGACACAACCCTCGACACCATTAATATTATCTGTGGGTTGAACCTTATGGAACAGGTTGGATACATAGGCATCAGGGATCCATTTCTGAATCACTGTCCTGTGAATTCACCTCTGCAATGGTCCCTAGCGCCAATAAGGAGTCTGTCAGTTCCCTGTCTGATCACTTTCCAACGTTATTTCAAATCTAGGAGTCCGGTATTAGCTACTGGACTCCCAAAGTAATGTCTGTCAGTTTATCAGCCTAGAAGAAATTCTATCCATTTTCTGTTGAACACAACACAACACAGAGTTCAGGAAATTGATCACGTGAAACACTAATATTCCTTACCTGTGAAGAACTAGGATTAGGTTCTTCTATGTATATCTAAAGAGATTACAAGATAGCTAAAATAGATTTTAAAATCTTCTCCTTTCAGCATTTCTTTACCAAAAAAACACAAACCTTCTATTTATAGATTTTATAATTGCTAAATCTGAGAGTAAGCAGACCTGTTTTTCAAGGCTAACTCAAACTCCCTCTTATGAATCTCCACCATCTTTTGGCTACAGTTACATAAAGATGACAAGTTTATTATCCTCAGTGCATTCCAACTCTTCTTCTGTAGGATATTATTAGCCCCTTTGTTAGCTGAATCCTTCCTGTCAAAATGAGCACATATGAATTTAAGCAAACTGGATTGTCTTTATTAGAATGACTTAAAATCACAGGATCAAACCCACGAGGTAAGTAGCTGGGGGCAGCAACCTCTTTAGTTCACAGACATCAGCAGAAGAATACATGGAGAAAATGTGTCATTTTGCAGGTTTTTAGAGCATGGTTCATTCCCCAGTTACATCACTTATCTCCCAGTTCCAATTTTCTGGTTGCATGGGATTGTTTCCATTTCACAACATCCTACCAAGCCAACCTCTGCCCCATGCCACTCTGTCCTCCAAGCAAGAGCCCATTTAAAGAAATAAAAGAACCAACCTCTTAACCCTCGATATGCTACATGGTGTGATTTGCTTTTGCAATACTGTTGTAGTGACTCAAGCACTTAAGCTGGGGATGTAAATGTTTCCAAAGATGTTAGGATCGGTACTCTTTGTCACACATTCAACTCTGAGCACTAACATACTGTTTCACTCTGTGGTGTGTTGAATCTGTACACTATTGCAGATGGGGAGACTGAGAGCATGGCTCGTACACTTCCCAGGGAGACTGAAATCTTGGCTTATACTTTTCCCTAAACACACAGGGTTTTCATTATGTGGGGCATCCCATTTTACCCTTAAAAGCAGTGCCCAGCAACTCAAGATTCATTTCCTCACTTTTGGCAAAGCAATTGATTACAGGGCTGGCCAACATGCAATTCACCTTTGTAGTATGTGGAGTGATTGAAATGGGAGAGGAAGATGGGTAGATGGGCTAGACAAAGTCTGAATAAACTATTGGATTCAAAACAGCCTATGAAGACATAGATCAGAGTATCCTGTATTTCCATCAGGCACTGGAGCCACAGCACACAGCAGTGGGTAGGAAAGGGCATACTCATACTGCCCCTAAAACACATCTGTCTTCAAGACCGGGAAGGGATGTTAAACCTGATCTAGCAACAATTTTAAGTCTCCCATCAGCTACTGAGGTATGTTGTTTGGGAAACACAAGCCATGAGCAATCTCTTTTAAAGGCAAATCAAAGGCAGGGAATGGAACTGTGGGCTGTGAAATCCTGTCTGAAGCAGCTCTTCATTTTCCAGAAGAGCATTTACAGGCTACCTAGCGCAGGCACCTACCTACGCATGATGGCATGAATAGGTTCCTTGGTCTGTACCTTACCTGCTCAGCTAGCAATACCTCTTAACACCAGTTCTGTGGAATTAAGAAGACTGAATGATCACATCCTACAGTAATAGAACCTGATAAGTGGGATCATTGACTTCAGTTTGCCTTCAACTCAATTATTCACGCCCTAGCTAAAATAATTCCTAATCTTTGGACCACCTGCTAACTGACCATTACCAAATAAACTCTGACCCTATCACAAAGCCTCCCAGGGAATTTTTTTTCTGACAATATTTCAGAACCACCTACGTATTGCTTTTAGCCTCTAAGTTTAGAGACCAAACAGAAACGCTTCCAGGGCTATAGTATATATGCTGCCGTGATTTGGGATGAAGATTTAAATGTTGCAGAGAAAAGCAGGTCAAAAATTCCATATCAGAAGGGTAAAGGAAACACTTCCAGGGAAATAAAAAACCAACACTGAATATCAATTAGTGAAACCAGTCTATCAGTTTTTGATTGGCCTAAATCACGTCAAGGGTGCCCTGAACAAGTATATAGCAACTACTGTGTAAGGCAAACCTAACATTAACATTCAGTTCTCCTGAATAATTAGCAGCCTGATTAATTATCACTTCCATTCAAGAAGGTATTTAAACAGTTGAGCAATCCCATTAACCTCCCTAGTACTACACAGAAGATTGATGCTAAGTGAATGTGCGCTGCTAGACCTTGTTGCAAAGTGAATTTCACAACTAAGAAAAAGGCTGTAGGTTATCTATCCATCTTTCTAGGCTCTCAATTTTGTGAATATATGGGTACCACATATCTCTGCGTAACAGTATTACCCTTCCAATCAAGCAGAATAGATGTCCCTCTGTGTCCAAGTGAGGAAGAAAAAGTGGATGAAGGAAAAACTTGTGACTGAAAAGATCTCAGCTACTCCAGAGGTTTATCCAGCAGCAGGGAAGATCTATGGTCTTTATATCCCTCTCCTAGAGGCAAGGTTTCATTTTTAGATTAAAAACTTCAACACCCACTTGCTGTATGAGAACAGCAAGTTTCTCCTGTGGCTAAAATTGATAGGATGCCATATGCTGTAAAAGGTTAACACCAGTACTATTGTAATCCTTGGCCACAACTTTCACTTCCTTAATTTGCTGACACAGAGTAATGTAGGGCTGTACTGTATGAGAGAATACTAAGCAATCTGAGCTACAAATTCTCTCTGAGCGTCTAAGTTGACCTTTGAAGCTTTCAATAAAAATATAATTTAAAGAGGGGGGTAAAAATTGTTAACATGGAAATGGAATTACAGGAACAGGACCAAATTCGTTCCTTTTGCTTGGTATCTGCTCATGTTTGATGTCAGCTATATAATTATACATCACAGCTTGAGTGAAAAAAAAAGTCTTGCTCTGTGCTAAAAGCAGGCCACATATAAATGGTTTATTAACTGGAAAGGAACAGAGAGCTCAAGTGTTAGGGCCAGGCACAACCATAGCACTCTGCTAATAATCTGAGCATCCTCCCTCTCACACACAGGCCTGATTTACCATTTAGGGCTGTTTCACATTACTCTGGGAGCAGAAAGGGAATTTTGAAGGCCACTTTTATTTATGTCTATTCTAAGATGTCACACATTGTTAGAGAGGTGAAATGTGGCTTTTGTGTACGTGGCAACCTGGCCTGTGGTATTTTAACAGCGAAAAATCTTCAGGAGGAGCTGCCAGCTTCTCCAGTGAGAAGTTCTCCCTCCAGGCACACAGAATGTCTTCACAAAAGCAAAACAGCAGAGATTTGCAAACTAATGATTAAATATGCCACATAAAAGGTAAGTATGGCTATCTGGTCACCAGTGGTGTTCCCCAGGGCTCAGTGTTGGGGTAAGTCCTGTTTAATGTCTTTGTCAATGATCTAGACAAGGCAATCAAGTGTACCCTCAGTAGACTTGCAAACATCAAGTTGGATAGGAGCACTGATTTGCTGGAAGGCAGGAAAGCTCTATGAAATGATCTGGACTGATTGGGTTGATGGGCCAAAACCAAATGAGGTTTAACAAAGCTCAGTATCAGATGCTGCACTTTGGTCACAGCAATCCCATGAAATGCTACAGGAGAGCTGCCCAGCAGGAAAGGACCTGGGGGTGTTGACTAAACGCCCTGAACATGAGCCAGCAGTGTGCCCAGGTGGCCAAGAAGGCCAGTGGTAGAAACAGTGTGGCCAGCAGGACCAAGGCAGTGATTGTCACCCTGTATTTAGAACTGGTGAGGCCACACCTTGAATGCTGTGTTCAGTTTTGGGGCCCTTGNTTTGCAAACTAATGATTAAATATGCCACATAAAAGGTAAGTATGGCTATCTGGTCACCAGTGGTGTTCCCCAGGGCTCAGTGTTGGGGCAAGTCCTGTTTAATGTCTTTGTCAATGATCTAGACAAGGCAATCAAGTGTACCCTCAGTAGACTTGCAAACATCAAGTTGGATAGGAGCACTGATTTGCTGGAAGGCAGGAAAGCTCTATGAAATGATCTGGACTGATTGGGTTGATGGGCCAAAACCAAATGAGGTTTAACAAAGCTCAGTATCAGATGCTGCACTTTGGTCACAGCAATCCCATGAAATGCTACAGGAGAGCTGCCCAGCAGGAAAGGACCTGGGGGTGTTGACTAAACGCCCTGAACATGAGCCAGCAGTGTGCCCAGGTGGCCAAGAAGGCCAGTGGTAGAAACAGTGTGGCCAGCAGGACCAAGGCAGTGATTGTCACCCTGTATTTAGAACTGGTGAGGCCACACCTTGAATGCTGTGTTCAGTTTTGGGGCCCTTGCTCCAAGAAAGACACTGAGGTTCTGAAGCATGTCCGGAGATGGGCAATGGAGCTGGGAAAGGGTCTGGAGTACAAGTGTGATGGGTTGTGGCTGAGGGAGCTGGGGGTATTCAGTCTGGAGAAGAGGAGGCTGAGGGGGCACATGATCACTCTCTACAACTACTTGAAAGGAGGTTGTTGTGAAGTGGGGATTGGTCTACTTTT
This sequence comes from Urocolius indicus, assembly GCA_013401255.1. Taxonomy (NCBI): domain Eukaryota; kingdom Metazoa; phylum Chordata; class Aves; order Coliiformes; family Coliidae; genus Urocolius; species Urocolius indicus. The sequence continues at coordinate 132,997 of WBNH01006230.1, read as the reverse complement.
CCCAGTAATAAGCAACAGAATAGGAAATGGGCTTCAACTTGTGCCAGGGGAAGTTACAAGTTCCAAAACCATGTTTCTAATGTCTGTAGATATTTTCTCCCAAATCCAGCCTGCTGCAGAAACTTAAAAGAAAACACAACTAAGCAAGATACTCACAAAATTCCTTAGTATTTCATTATGCAGGGGTCCTCATTTTGTCACTTTTCCCTGACACCACAAGATGCACATGGTAGCACTTGGCTAGAGCAGCCAAGTACACCATTCACAAGCTCTCTACACACTCAAATTGAATGCTATGCACAGACAGCTCCCTCAAATCCTCCCAGCCTCACAATAACATATGACAAGACAGTTTTTAAAAGCACTGCCATAGTACTTCGATGCACCACAGCTTGCTGGAGCAAGTCTGCCTTTTTATGCTCCAATGGCAGTTAATCTTCTAAAGGCCAAATTTTCCACGTTTATTTTGACTGGTGCCCTGCCCAACACAAAGACATAGCTATATTAATAGCTTACAAATTAAACACTCAGCTCATTCTAGGAAACTCTACAGAGTTTTGCTCTATTTCATCCATAGAGTGACATGTCATCCCAGAAAAGGTCCAGGGCAGTGTCCCAGCACAGAACATCTGGTTGGCTAACACAATGGAGCACAGCACCTGCGAACATGCTCAGTGTTTGCTTTGTAACTATTTGTCCCCGATACGCCCAAAAATATGTTTCTAGGCTGTTAAAATTCATTCCTTGCCAAGCAGAGCCTGGTGTGATAATGCAGGCTGTTTATCTTGGAAAGTCCTCATTTCTAGGCCATGCATGGCTAAGCCAAAAGTTCTGAGAGGTGAAAGGGAGAAGACGAGGTTTTCTTACTTCTTTTTTCTCTCTGCATTTTTTTCCCCCCTAGTTTTTGCAGCTTTTTAGACATCTTGCTGAGTGTCTAGTGGGATCAGGCTGAGCCAAACAGCACGGTTAAGAAAGAACAGAGATGAATTGCAGCAAGGTCTGTGGTTTCAAATCTATCATCCAGGGGTTAAGGAAGTACAAACAAACTAATAAAAGCAGAAAATTATGAAATCCTGGCCCTAATGCCAAGTAAAATTTCTTAATTTAGGGCTCTCCTAGTGGCTGAAACCACCATCAAGTTGGCTCTGGGGGACAATTCCTCCTCCTGCCAGAGCCGTCATTTGGAAGGGAGAAACTCCAGGATCCCAGCCAGTCAAAGGTGTTAGTGGGGGAAAGAGATTTCAGGAGGAATAAGGCTAAGGGAATGCAAAAAGTCTTATAAAAAGTCCTGCCAAAAGGAAGGTGCAGAATTATAGCTGAAATTTTGAGATATATCGGGTAGGCTTTGGTTTGTTGGCTAAATTCTCCATCAGTGTGTATAGGCTGTAAAACAAAACCAAGAGGACTGGCTGCTGAAAAATCCACCCAGTGGCCTGGAAGGAACTTCCAGAGGCCCAGACTTGGCTGAAAATGTGGTTATTACAATGATGTGTCACAGGCTGGAGACCAAGGGGCACACAAGTTGAGCAAAAAGGGACAGCAAAGAGAACAGATGAGCCAATTGCTGTTAGGGCCCCACTGCTGCCAGCTCCTGGCCACATCCCTTCATGTGACAGCAGCCAAAGGCCAGTTTCAACCATCTTTTCCGTAGGTTTTTTTTCTAGGTTGTAAGAATTTTTTTTAATTAAAAAAATAAATAATGAATAAATCCCACCCCTTTTCCTGTTTTAAATATGAGAAGGATTTCACCTGAGAAAAAAACATTTTTTGAGATACCAGTGTCTGACAGCATATTTTCAGTGTGTTAGACTGACAGACCACATCTGAGAGGCCATTTCTCCTCTGATTTCTTTAATTAACCAGCAGGAGTTGCTGACACTTTTTGGATCATTGAACTGCCTGAGACCTTGGCACAATGAGGTTTTTCTTCATAAAGGACATTTAGGGGAATCAAAGTGTACCCAGGGTGTTCCTCTTCCCTCAGCCACTCACTGTGTGGCCTTCAGCGAGCCAGTTCACCCCTTCATACCATAAGTCAATCCAGTTGGATAACTGGGTAAGAAACAGGAATCCCACTGAAAAACAGAAGCTACTTTTAAGTTGAATAAGCAGTTACCCATGTATGATAAATACGAGAGCAATTTTAAGGTACATGAAGAAGGTGAAGCTTGGCATGGCCTTCACTCAAGAACCACTCCTAAGACACAGCTATTGAACAAGTTCAAGGTACCCCTGTGATCACTCCTCTCTCATTTTACACATGCAATAAGCCTGGGCTCCCCTCTGGTAAGACTGTACAGCTCTAGTTGCCTGGAGGAAGAGGACAGGTGGGAGACCAGGACCTGCAAAGATGACCATTACAGCAGGAAAGAGTACTCACTAAACCATAACATACAGCAAAGAAGCTTCAGGTGCAGCACATAATTATCTGTCAGATAGACTGACCACTCTGGTCACTAAACTGTCATGACTGGAACTAATGGGAAATGCAGGAACTCTGTTACCTTCAGGAAAATTTATGTTCACACAGATTAGATTCAGTTCAGATTTTTCACCTTCTGGATGCTCTCACTTGCTCTGTTGATGTCTTTAACAAGAGCAGAGGATGATCATTGCCATTTTCAGTCTGCATATATCATTTGGAAGCCTCTGAGTCGTATCAATCAGGTGAAAAAAATAAATAATACATGAGTAATCAAACCATAGTAGTTTGCCAAAGTTAATCATGTCTCTGGGATTGCATCTGGCTTTCTCCTTTTTTCTATTTCACAATGGTCTTGCTTACCTCACATCCCTCAACACAGAAGGTGCAGCCATGTATGAAGGACAAAAGATTTCCCCATATACGTAGGGTGGATAGAGCTCTCTACATCTAGCTGTAACTCAGCAAAGCATCCATCCCATGGTTTCAGTCCATGGCATGGCACTGTCTCTGCTTTGTGCTGGAAGCAGGAGCTCCTTTACAGATGGAAGGTGAAAGGTAGTTCCAAGTAAATGATTATCAAATTTCATTTGAAACTGGATTCTTATTGCAATTTGCAAGTACTCCACATCTCACTGGCCTGTCTCAAGCACTCTTCTAAATTGTAGATTAAACAAGGCATAGTCAAAGTGCCAAATGAGTTGTGACATCTATTTTTAATTAAAAATAGCAGTAATTGAAATGTGTTTAGCTCCACTGAAATACTTGGGGTTGGCAGCCTTCGGTGGAGATTCAGCATGGGCAATGAAAGGGCTTATAGTCATTAAATCCCTGCCTCCTTCCTGGCATGCTTCAAAACTACCCTAACAAACCACACTGTTAAAAACAACGAGAAGATCCATTCAACACAGTCCTTGGACATCCCACAGAGACTGCCGGACAGAGTATCCATTAAAGAGGGCAAGGACAGAATAAGTACCCTTTTAGCCTTCTTTATAATATCTCTTTGTTTTGACCCTGCTATCTTCCATTCTTCCCATCCTCTCACCCCCAAGAGGCAGGAGGAACTGACTTCAATTTCAAGCTCTTTCTATATCTGCTGTTTGTCAAGCACAGGCAGTAAAGTGTAGAACTCTTCTGTCTTACTCTAGTGAGCGTGTTCTGGAGGCCTTACATGAAAGGTAAGTACATGTGTGCATAATATGGTCATTTTTCATAGCAAGAAAGACATCATAATTGAATAACATAAATCAGATATCATTAATTATATGGACAGATTCCTTAAGCTACCAGCTGAAAGAAAGATGAAGGGGGAAAATAGTTATTCCTGTAACAGAAATGAGTTAATGATGTGCATTTCCTTCTTGTTACATTTTTCAAATTAGAAGTTTGCACAGCATTTGTTTTGACCTGTAACTGAACCATCCTCAACTTCCCAGGGACAGAAAACCTAGTTAAGCATTTCTCACTGCTGCATCCCTGAGAAAAGGATATCGTGAGAAAGCCATTAATTCCCAGTCACCCCAGGACTTTACACATTACAATACAGATACAGAAGAATTTTACTTTTCCTGATGCTCAGCATTTGCAATCCAAGCAAACTGGAATCAAATAAAGCAATTGTCATCAAAATATCTCGTATAAAACACAGTCTGGAGATGTAATGAGGGTCATAAATTTAAGGGCATCCACTCTCACTGGTACCATTTTGGTGAACTGACTATATTTTAACTATTGAATTGTGTCAAAGTATGCCACAGAAGGGAAAACCACTAGCTAAGTCCATAAAGAAACACAGGCTTACATAGAGCTCCAAACTCTGTGATAAATATTTAGATGAGTGACGATAGTGGTATAGCTTAATAAAAACACATATTTTCAGCTGATGTAAATGTACATACATCTCTTTGCTGCAATATCACTGACTACAGATCCTTAGGCTGACAGAAGCTATAGGTATTTATCAAGACATACTTAGGTGTGGGTTTTGGCTAACAGTCAACTTGTGCAGCTTTCTGGGTTTCAAAATTCCCCTAACCTGCATTATTTCCACTTGCAGTTTTAGTTTTCAGCCTCCCAGCCAGAATAAAACCAGCCAAACATTTCAATGTAAACTCCTCAAGATGCCTCATCTCTGTTATTTTCCAATGAGGTGTGGAAAGTAATAAACTCCCGTTTCTACTGGAGCCATACAGAGAGAGAAAGCTTTCACATCCCAAGCCTCAGGCAAAGCCACTAGACCAAGCCGAAATGACTAACAAGAATCCACGGGCCAGGAGACAAGGTGGAGCAAGAAGATCACAGCCCTTAATGTTCACTTTGATTTACTCAGCCCAAGGTCAAAATTTCCCTTGCTGCATTGGTCAAAAATGTGAGCAGGTACATTGACATCTTTGGGACAATGGCATTGAGGTCTCTGCTGCTGTAGGAGGTAATCAGGAAAGGATTTGTCTCCCAGCACAAATGTAATGATCTTAATAGAATTTAATGCAGAGGGGGCAGAAAGGGAGGAGTTCATGACCAGCACACGTGGCATTAGAGGATTTCTGTTAAGAAGATTCATTTAAGAGGTGAGTGGGGAATGGCAAGTAGCATACATACCCATATATCTCCATACAAGACAAAAATGGGACAAAGATGGAAAAGCAGAAATCCCTGACATGTTATTGGTGTGCTCAGCATTTCCTGATGGAGTCATTCTGTTAAAGTCTTTCAACACACCTCTCAAGTGACCAATACACACACTTTGAGATGTCTCCATGCTGGCCAGCCCAAACTGAGCCAAAAGCAGCCAAAATCCTGCAACGACAACTGAGGCAACTTCCCTCAGCCAGGAAAAGAGTAATGTGCATTGCCCCTGGCCTTTTCATCCCCAGCTCCTGCACTCTCAGTCTACACCTCAAGCTCTTAATGTGGACCTGTAAAATCTTCTGATTACTTACAAATCCCCTGGGATATAAAATCCCTTTACTACTTCCTTCATGGGAAGAAATAGATATGGATATTAAACGGTCAGAAATCATCATGCAGATGTAAGGACGTGAGCAGGTCCATTCACCTCCAGTTATGTGATGTGCAAGCTAGTAATGTTAACTCCTACTATGCCCTGCACTAATGAGGAACATTTATCACTAATAGTGTAATAATAATGACTGAAAGAATTCCACCTGGCTACAGAAACATGGAAGTGCCACAGGTGGTAAAAACATTTTCTTTTCCCCCAGGCTTGTTACACCTGCAAATATACCAAATGTAAAAACAGTGATGGTAATATTATGTCTTAAAAGGCATTTTTCTGATCCCATCTGCACAAAGAATGAAGCATTGATCAGAAAAAAAAAAAAAATTACAGTTCTCCATTATCCAATGGCACAGGAAAAAGATTAAATAGACCCAGCAGTGAAATACTACCCAGGCCTGTCATCCGACCAGTGGGGAATGCTGATATTTGCAGTGATCCTTCAGGTCTGAGCTTTCTAGCCCACTCATATCACATTCCTCCTAAACTGTCTGCCTTGTTCCCTCCAGCTAAAAGGGCAGTTGCTAATCTATTTATGCAAGGCTGACAATGAAGGCAACCAGATCATGCTCAGAGAGAAAACAGCAGAAAGCTTTTCAACTCCAAGCCCCAATATGGCGTGTTGGATGCCGTTGGAAGCCATCTGCAGTGCTGGCTGTATTTACAGAGCTGCTGGGTGTTGATGGCTGGCTTCCTCCTGAACGTGAGCCAAGCATCATGGGTGTCTGCTATTAATGAGTGAGCACAGGATCCTAATGGGACTCTTGTCAGGTTGAACAGTACACACAGTTTATTCTTGCTGCAGCCTCTGAGGGTAGTTACTGGATGCTGAAAGGCCCAACTGAGCTGAGGATGCCCACAGAAGAGGGGAAAGGAAAAGAGAGCATGAAGCTCTATTCCTTGTGCACTGCTGCTTCAGGCAAATCTTTCTGTGCCTTCATCTATTTGTAAAGTCAAGACAATACTGCGTGTTTCAGAGAGGTGCAAAGAAGCCACCAATGCCTGCAAATTTGTTGAGCTCTTATGAAAGCAAAGGTAAACAGAGTTCACTTTCTGCATGTCTTGAAGCTCCTGCACAGCATGTCCATATACAATATATTCAACCCAGCATTTTGATATGTTAGTCTAAAGGAATGAAACCCTAAATGGAATAGTAAAAACTGCAAAACCAGTGGTTACCTCTGAGTGCCAACAAAACTAAGCTGCAGCAAGCACCTGGGAAGCCCAGAGGCACCTTCATGGCTGGAAACATGACATGTAATTTCTGCTTAAGTCAACCAGTTTATCCCTCTTGCTTCTGAGGGGGACAAAACAATTGTTAGCCAGTTGTAAAAAACACGGGACTGATTCTGAGATGTGTTTCCCCCCCCCGCCCCTTACACTTGTGGAACTTGGTAGTCCACGAACAAACTGAATTCCACACTGGACTCATACACATAGCTATTGCAACAACACAGGGAAGTTGCACACAAGCCAGTAGCTCGGTAGCTAGCTTTCAAACTGCATACCCATGTGGCTTCTGGCATAAAACTCATTTTTAAGAACCTACATTGTTAATATTTTACATTCTTTTAAAGAAACCAGGAAAATAGGACATTTTTTAAAAAGCAGTGGTGAATTTTGGTCAGTTATGCAGGTGTGAAGAAAATATAACACAGAAAAAAGAGACCCCCTAAGTGATGACTAAACCCCAGGCTGATACAGAGGGCGGCAAAAGGAAGCTTGCTACAGTGATGAAAGCTTTCCTGCAACTCTGGGAAAGGGCTTCAAATCTCTTAAGAGGAAGCTCTTCCCAGATTTCTCAGACTATTCAGGTAGCTCTGTTAAACATTGTTTTAATACTTCCAAGTCCAGAATTTTCCAGCCAGAATTTTACTAAAGAGGCAGTATTTGAAACAGTACGAAACAAAAAACGGTGGGGGGGAATTGACTGAGGTTTCAGAGGCTGCAAGAACAACACCTACCTCTTGAAAGAACTACAATTGATCAACAGTAGCATAGAATTAAACAATGAGTAAGGAACACCTAAAATAGTCTTAAAATATGTACTCCAGCCAGGGGTAATGCAGAGCATTCTGGGATTACTGTGTTGTATATGGAAACAGATTAGGTAGAGTCATTGACTCTAAGGCCAGGAGAAGCAGCCTGTAACCTAGAAGGTTCAGTGTCATCACCAGTCACTAGAGTTTCGGTGGCCACATGTCTAAACTGCTTTCAGGAATAGACTTTGCTTCAGCACCTCTTCAAGAGTCACTCTGGGCTGGAGTCTTTGAATGTTTCACCAAATATATGGGAAATAACTGACTCCAGTTAAAATGTGAGCCCATGTCTGCTTAAGTAGCTTTTGCAGCTAGGAATGAAGAATGGAAAAGAGACATCATGTTCTCTATACTTGAAACCATTCGACCATCCCAACTGACAAAGAAGGTTCAGAGAGGAAAAAAACCCTAAATTCAGCCACTATGAAAGATGTTTGTGTGTCCAGATTGCATCTAAAGCCAGTCTCACTCTCACTTCCCATCATTCGTTACTGAAACATCCACAGCTTAACAAGGTATCAACATTTCAGCTTGTTAGTATTATTTACCACTGCAAAGCCAGTAAGGGCTTTAACATTAGCCTAAACCACAGAATATAAATAAACAACTAGCAGATCATCTTCAGGGCTCAGTGGAGTATTTTCATTTTCATCCCCAGCACCTCTCTCTATCCACTTCTGCTGTGAACAGGGAAAAGGAGTGTTTGGGATGGAATGTAGAATTTGAATTTATGCAACAAGCATCCAGAACAAGGAACAATCCTTTTAATCTCTCTTTGGCCCAGTGACCCTCAAACAGAACCATCAGGAACCAGAGACTCGTTGTTCTTCCAGGGGAAAAAACCCAACGACCCACCTTTTGGGTTTTAGGGGTTTTTATAGTCAATGTTCACCTGTCTTGGCCATTTTTCTCCCATTGCAACCCTTGTACAAACTCAACTCTGTGGCTAACCAGAACCAGTCAAGTAATTACACTTCAAGTCTCTTGAAATCTACCTCCTTGGTAACCCAATAGCTCCCACTACTGACCTTCTAGAAAGAAAATGCATGTACTCATGCTTATGTGGGGCATATAACAGAAGGCAAAAGGTCATTTCTACCCACTACTGCTCAGACAGCCCTTTGTTTACAGATCTAGTTTTCTACCACATAGCTGACAATATCAACAAGTACTGGGACTTTCTGAATATCAGCTTTCTTCATCCAAGCAAGATATTCTCTATTCTAGAGAATATGTATAAAGTACACAGAAATTTAGTACTGTCCATCCCACTGTATCAACCCGTGGCTTATTCCACCACACAATTCTATGCTCTCATTAAAGTGCTGCTGATGTCCCTCAAAGGCTTTAATGGGTTGCTATCATGATGCTAAGGAGGGCATTTATCTAAATACTGATCATTTCTTTTAAGCCTCTCAAAGCAGTCTTTCTCTTTTCTCCCAGCTTTCTTCTTTTAATTTTGGAGTTAATCTCATTGATCCTCATAAGGATCTGTTGGCCAACATTTTACCTAGAAAGCTGTTTGAGGAACAATTTACTAGCCCAAAAATTTGACATGAGAGACCTGCACCTAGAAAGGCACTCTCTAGTGGTCAAAACTCCCCTGTATTTGATCCAGAACAAATTCTATAATTCATTAGCTAGGTCAAGAACACACTTGTTAAAGAAAATCTCAGAAAAAATGTTCTTTTCTATAAAAATACCAATAAGTAATTAATTTTTTTTCTCCAGCAGCCAAAGGGAACATCAGATTTTTCTCTTAGCTTCTAAAAAAATTAATATTCTTCCACTGATGCTGGAGCTGTTCCACCGTGACGTGTACCATATTCAGCCAACATGTCAACAAATGCAACACAGCAGCTGCTAACAATTTTATTCATTACATTTTCCTTCAAGACATCTCAGTCTGCCTTTTTTTGCCCATCTGCTTAAGAAAACCCCAACACAATTAACACCTGCCACAAGACCATCACAAACATTGCTCATTTTCTGTGTTTCTAAATGAAGACCTGCCTGGAATGTGAAAGATAAGCTTCATCTTTACACTGCTGCTCCACAATTAAACTTATTCTGCTCTCTGACCCAAGCACAGCAGATATGAAATACTGGAGAAATAGGGAGAGTACTCGTAAAGGTGGTCAACAAAAAAAAAAAAAAAACCTGAACATTTCTTCCATCCTACACAGACTTCAGCTCCAACAAGGCTGCTCCTGCAACACCTAAAACAAGGTTACTATCTCAGCTAGTGCAAGAAACAGCTTGGGTCTCAAAACAAATTCCTCTGTGTCAGAGAGAACAAATGGAGAGAATGATTCCAGAACAACTCTGTCAGCAGGTTGCAGCTGTGAGAAGGAAGATTCCATCTAGTCTGATGCCCACTGTACTTCCCTCAGCTGTGTTTGTTTACTTGAGCTCTGCTCAGAGATAAGAAGTCAAGTTTAAACACATAGTTGTTGTATATAATCAAAATGCAATGGCCCAAGTTGTTTCCCTGTGGTTGAGGCCAGCAATCAGTTCCTAGCATATCATATTCCCATCCATATCCTCCAGACATTTTATTGGCTGCTCTATCCCATATAATGCATCACAGAAAATGGACAGGATTGAGGAATGCAGTGTTAGTGGAAGGTGTATGGCACAGAGTTTCATGGCATCAGCTAGAAAGTCTCTAGGAGTTGCCCAGGTTCTGATGGAGCTGAATTTAAATCCAATGTGGTACAGTGCTGTGTGATTCAGAAAATGGCAGCTATGAAATAGGAGGATAAACAGAAAGGGGTTCCTTTCTCTGCAAGATGGTTTTATGAGGTTTTTATTACAGAGAAGGGAATTAGAAGTCTCAAGGATAAATCCTTTCTGCCAAAAGGCACACTTCCATTCAAAAGAGGAGAGTATCATCAAGGATGCACCTAGTTTCTCAAAGGGACACAGGGAAGTTACTTCACCACTTTCTACCTCAACTCAGAGGTTGGAACAGTGGATATAAATGTGTATGTTAAGGAAAAGAGAGTATTGTTGTTGTTAATGTTTACACAGCCTTTTCAGATCCCACAGGAAAGGTGCTCCAGACTTGTAAAACAACTCTAAAAACCCAACAACACAGCAAACAGGAGAAGCATGTGAAGCAGCAGCACTCCAAAACAAACTGTTCACTAACCACTCCTAAACAAAACCATCATAGCCAAAAAAAAACCAGGAAAAATGCTCCAAGTACAGATGGATTAGAAGTTCAGCTTTAGTAGAGATAAGCTGTTCAGCCCAGTTTTCACAGCTACTGAGCACAAACTTTTCTTGGATTCAGTTCCATGGGGATCAACAGGAAAAAAAAAAAAGGCCAGAATTTCAAATCATTTACAATGATTTTTGTAAAGATTCACAGCTTCCCATAGGAGGAAATGTATTCAGAAGAGACACTCAGATTCCGCTGTCCTCCATAGTTTTGACAGAATCAGAGATGTTGAGAAGCTGACTGTCCCTTTGTCTCCCCTCTTTCTCTCTTTGTAGACACAAAGAAGCATAATCCTGAATTGATAGCTTTCCCCAATGCTCAGGATATGATTTATCAGTCCAGGAGGCTGCAGTGGAGAAGTAATTGCATTAGCACTGCCACTGATAAATAGTGCTTTCTTCAGACTTACGAGCCGCTGAGGGCTAATTACTCCTCAGATTCCAGATTCCGTTTGGCTTTAATCACAGGGTGAATCATCTCTTTCCAAACATGGCAGATATTAATGGCAGCACATTTATCCTAATTAATCTTCCATGGGGAAGGACTTTTCTTTTAATTAAAGACATGAAAATGTTCAAAAATGACAAAAGAGCACGTGGCCAAGTCAAGACAAGAGTCAAAGCACCTCAGAGAATGGTGACAGTTGTTTTCATAAGGAGATAATGTAATGAGGCATCTTCATCCTTGGCATCTGGATTTTGACCTTATTAAACTGACACATGGAGCCAAATTCATCTTCAACACTTCAGCTAAGAGAAAGTAGTGTTGATGAAAGACTGGAGGTTCCATTTCTAGCAGCTTTGGTTTTATGGCTTATGCATTAGCCTCCTTGTCCACCTCAAAAGCTACAGCTCAATTATGATATGGAAAAAGCCAGAATATCAACAGGTTATTTGGCTGCAGAAACCTCCTGCTGTCGCCTGTCTAAACATAAAGAACAAACACTAGAGCTTGGGACATGGTAGAATCACAATTTCTATCAAATCTAAGCAAAAGTATTGTTTCACTAAATGCTCAATAGTTCCTGAGTGATGGACTTCAACACATCAAGTTTTTAGGATACACCATAACAGCTCTCATAAAGATTGCTACTGGGAACATTGTACAGAAACACAGGCTCAGCTGTTAACTCTGTTGTGAACTAGATGATGATAATGTGAGTTTCTTTCAAAGGCAGGCTTGCCATAGGTTTTCTGAGGGCAACATGCAAAATATGTTCTCTGAAATACAAAGTCCTGTGAATAATTGAGTATCTTGCCTAAGTTGTGATGCTTTGCAGCATCAAGAATTCATTGAAATCAGAGGTGAATCTAAGTGAATTCATGCTCCTGTCCCAAAACTCTCTGGTCAGATATAACATTTCCTATCCTGTGTATCAGAGAGAGTCTATGAAGGGAGTAAAATAAAAAGAGAGAGACATCAAGATTAACAAGAACAACTCATCAGGCAGCCTTACTACATTATTTGGAGTCAGTTGTCAGACTGCTTACCATCCCAGCACGGTCAGTTGCTAAATACTCAGCTAGGGTTGAACAGTGGGGTTACAAAGAGGCAATTATTCTCACAACGTGAGCAGATAAGGTGATAGGAAAACATTTCCTTTGAGAGTTCTCATAGTATTTCACTCCAGAGCTGGTTTTGCTCAGCATCTCCAGTATTTGCAAAGAGACTCTTGGACAGTGCTATCCCTGGGGTTTTTACCTACATTTGTACCTTATCGCTTCCTTAAGCAAAAGGCCATTTGGGCTGCACGTGCACATACTGTTCTCAGTTTACAAAGAGAAGAAAAGCCTGTTCAAAGGTCCCCTGAAAGGAGATCAAGATGCAAAACAGTTCTTGCCTTGACTTAGCATATTTTAAATATCAGAGCTTTAGTCTAAGCTGATGGTTATGTGATGTTTCCAAGCACTGAGGAAATGTACCTACTGGTACATTAAGTGAGACTGCAGTCAATACTTCTAAAGTGCCTGTTTATGCTGCAGCAGAGCTGATAAACAGCCTTGCTTCTAGTTTCTCTTAATTTAGAATTCATTACATCTCTCTTTCCATGAAAGATAAACCAATAGCTGCCCTTGACAGCTGTTTTCTTTGGGGTCATTCTCTCTATCCACCCATCTACTCTTTCTTCAGGGGGTTTTGCTCACTGTAATGCTAGCTCTATCAATTTCATTCAATTCTTCCAACACAATCTACAGGGACTGAGGAGGACAGTAAAGCAAAATGCATTTAACTATTTGGGTACCAGGCATCAGTGTGAAATATGATAGTTAAAGGAACTGCAGGCAACAGCAAGAGTTCTATCACAATAAGGAGCATGAGTAAATGAAAGATTTTGCCGAAAGGTGAGGCATAAGAGCTGGATTGACTTAATACGCTTTGTTTTGGTTCAGCTAGTATTGCACCTGGCTGCAAATTCTGCCAAGGTCTCCAATGGAGATTCAGTTGTGTTAGTGTGATAGATATACACACAGTACACATCCAACCTTTTTTGAGCAACGATTACTTTCCAGGGCTCTGATTTATATTCAGAAAAAGGGCAAATACAACTGCCTGAAGAGCATAAGAATCACCTATTAGATCAGTCATTCACATATCCCAATGTCATTTTTCCAGCAGCAGTCATAGGTGATGCTATTTACAGAATATGAAGCCTGGTGTGATCCCTTCCTCAGCAGATTCCACCAACACTCAAAGTCATTTCACAGGCAACGCTGAAGAGAACAATGATCTTGAAGAGAACATCCCTGCCTACGCCCTTTAGTATCCATTCAGAGACTAGTGATTTGCAAAATTATCTTTTTCTTTTCAAGCCCGCTGGTGTTCATTTAAAAAGCTCCTGCAGTTGTTCTCTGCCTGTAGAAAACTGCTCAGAAGGGGAGCTTATTAAGGGATGTAAAGACGTGTCAGGAGAACAAAGAGGTCAGTGAGAGATGAGCAGCTTAAACTATACCATCCTCACTAGTAACTCAGCAGTATTGTAAGACATTTCTCAGTGCCTTGAGTCTGAAAAACCAGCCTGACACTGTACAGAGGGTTCCCCAGGGGCCTGCTGAGGATTTAGCATCTTCATTCCTATGGTAGCACCACACAACTAAAATATTTAGTTTATAAATACCTCAGAGGAGACAGAGACTGTAACTTTTTCATATTGCCCCTGTGAAACACGCAGCGACACCCATTGCAGGATTTTTCATGGTACCATAAGAACACCTGACTCCTCATTTTAAAAGAAGTATGGACTATCCATGGGTTTCTCACATTATTCATTCCTGAGACATCTCTTCAGTATCACAGAAGATAACATAAAGAAACCCTCAGACCATTTTTTGGTGTTCATAGCTGAGCTTGTTTCTGGTCAATATGCTGTGTTCAGCATTTGCTCACTGCTATAAGGCCTTCTAGCTGAAAAAACATGGTTAACAAGAGATGATGTGTGATAAGTGCAGAATAGCAAAAACAGTATTGACAGGCCTTAGATGGTGAAAGTCCCAAAATGCTGATAGTAGCAATAGAATTCAATTAGATTTTTTAAAGTAATCAGTAAACAGAGTGAGCATCAAAAGGCTTCCAACTATGCCAGGACTTAAAAGGAGAGTGGGGTAGGTCTGGCAATTTGTTATTCTTCAAGCTGAAAACACCTTGATAAAAATCACTAAAGGCTTTTTAAGTTGTTTTGTCAGAAACATCTCAGAGCTTCCCCCTACCAGTTCTTCCTGGAACAGTTTATTCAAGCATTTGTTCTCTGGTTGATTTGGACTGTCTGGTAACTTGCTCTGTTCCCAGATCAGGTGATTTGAAACTTTATAGGGACATAGTGCACACCAAAAAGCCAGTCCATGACTTTGCACCAACAATCCTATGAACAGTCTTCAGTCTGAAGGGTTTGTGAGTAAAGATAACCGTGGGACCAAACTTTGAACTAGTCCTGGTAAAGTTTCTGTGGAAGCACTGAGTTCTGCCCCTATGTTGTTCCTGTCCTACAAAGTGGGACACAAGGCAAACCTTCAATGTGCCTGACTTGCGGCTGTTAGCCATAACTTGTTTGTAGCCAGATCAGAAGACAGTAGAGAGTAGGAAACAATCTTTTCTGGACTATCACTGTCTGTACACCAGCACATCCACATTACCAAACTAGAAATGCTAGTCAAAACAAAATATTCCCATTCCCCTCCTCCCCACCCCCCAGAAAGTGAGAGAAATGCCACAAAATACAGAATTAGGAACAGTATGTCAAACCTGTCTCTGCAAAACAAAATCCTGTGGCCAGAAAGCAACACACAGGGAAAATGAATCATCAATTGAGCCAATCCTGTCCACTCCCTCAATGAAAAAGAAGCAGCTATGGTCTCTATGGTGGATGGGAATGACATCTACCTTTGTATGGTACTGGAAGAAGACCACATTTCCTGGCAGTGAAGCCTTCCCCTCCCTTCAGCTGTAATGAAAAGCCACCTCTCCCTCTCTCCTTACCAACCTCTCATTAAAGGTTCAAATGATCCCCAAGTAGAGAAATGTAATTAGGATCTAGCTCCTGGGAATTGCTATCAGTTTTCTCACACTGACTAGTAAATGGCTGAATATCTCCATCCGCCTGCCATGCCATGATAGAGTTTCCAGTGCTTTTCACCATAGTGCAGGCTCCCAGAGCTCAAGAGTATTACTGCCTGCAAGCCCTCAGCACAGCCCAGCTTCTAGTGTTCTCCTGATAATACAAACTGCCAGCCAGCATTTTTAACTAGAAAAGCAACCATGGTGGAAGAAAGTTGAGATTAACCCATTGAGTCACCCTGTGCCATTTCCCCACAGAGGAATCATCTCATTTAGAATCTCCTTTCACTGATGTCATTCATGTGGAAAAAGGAGAAAGAAATAAAGCAATGGCTTCACACTACTGAGGCATTAGACCTCAAAAAACACTGCACCATGTAAACAAACACAGTACCGTAAAGAAATGTTTCCCTTTTAAAGACAGATGGTGAACAATAGCAAGGGATCTAGAAGAATTCTTCAGTTCTCCTCAATCACCCACATGGACTGGGCCTGGAAAGCAGGAATTTTTTCTTTCCTTTACACTCAGGCTCTCTGTGACCTCAGTTACATCATTTTGCCTTCTGGCTCTCTCTCCCCAGCTAGAGAATCAGGAACAGTTGTAACAACTCAAATGTTCAGGCAAAGGTCTCTATACGGTTACAGAAACACCACACCAAATGCTCAAGTCTGTCTTTTTTTTTTATCTCTATCTCCAAAAAACTGTTGTGTTGTCTGTCAACTATATAACCAGTCTACACTGTAGTTCCCTTCTGACCTATTATTCTGCAGATTTCAAATGGGACGAAAAAGAGCATTCAACCACGTCTCTAATGCAGCACCTTTTGGGTACCAGGGAACTCTGATGTCCTCCAGCTGTGATATTTTGCTCCCAACAGCATGGTTTTCATTCCCAGTTTCCTTTGTCTTCATATCCTTGTATCAGCTTTATTACTCACATTACTCCAACAGCTTGTCCTGTTATTTGTGTTATGTGATCAACAGCTGCACTGCAACTACTGTAGCACTGTATAGGAACTGCCAGAAATAACCCCTGCCCTTGCCCAGGTACAAATACAATTCTGCAAAATGTTCAAGACTAGTTTTGTAACATTGATCAGAACCTGGGCTTTTATGTCAAACCTTAATCTGAAGTAAGAGAAGGTTTTACCGTTCTGCCACGGATCCATTTCTAAGAGTGGGTATAAAACTGGTGTACAAAGGCTATAGATCTTTTCTTTAAGAATCAATTTCTTTGTTAAGAAAAAGATGGAATGTCTCCTGCCATTGCAGGGGGTGAAGAAATGAGACTACAAGGATGAAATGAAAGTGGGGACATGTTAGACCAAGGATTAGGCCAGAGGTCAGGATGGGGAGGTCTCCTTGTCTATAAAACAGTCAGGTTCCCATTACTATGAACATTTTAAATCAAACTGCAGGTGATACTAGAGCAAACAAGATTAGAAAAAACTTCAGAGGGCAGAGAACCGACCCAGTTCATGCCTTCCCTTTGAAATGCCCATAATTAGGTCTTCTCTTTACCCTATTGTCCTTCATTTTATTCTTTTAAACCATCACACCTTCATTCTTCTCACTCATTCCTCTGTGTACAATTAAAATCTGCTAAAAACTCCATTTTAACAAGAAACAGAAAGCAACATTATCTGTCTGTGCTGCCCTCACTCTGTCTCTGCTTCAGTAGATAAACACCATGCTCAGATTGCCAGCCAAGATGTTCAGAACTTTTATGAACTACATTTTTAATTTCAGCTGCATCTGTGTTCAAAGAAACATCAGATTCCTGTCTGCATGTTATATCTCAGGCTCAAACAAGAACTCTGGGTTAAGATGAGTAGATCCTTCCTCTATCTTTTGCAGGTATTCTTCAGGGCATCAAAGTTTCATTTGAACCATTATCTTAGAGTCAAGAAATATATTGCTCATGGATCTCCACGGCAAAATGACACAAGTGAAAGTTATTAAGTGCACAGCCTTAATATTTGTCCATGTCTTCCCAAAGAGACACAGGACACAGCTACTTGCTTCCTGGACAATAAATGTCAATCATTTTAAAGCCTGAAGGTGAGCAAAAGCACTAACTGTGGTATTAAAGTAATCATCATTAACAGCACTGTGTGTTCAATGGAGCGATGTAAAGAAGAGAGAATATTTACAGCCTGTATCAGTTTATGCAGTGAACACATATGCCTCTACTTTAACAAAGCAAGACTCTGAGGTTTATTACACCTTAAAAAAGGTCAGACCTAGAGTTATAAAACCTGAGGACCTTTACCAGATAGTGGTTGTACATGGCATGCCAGTGTCACATTCTAAACTGCCAGATATAACTTCTACTCTGTCTCTGCAAGATCAGAAGAAATCTGTTGCATCTTTCTAGTCAGGTGAGTACACACACCCTCCAACCCTTCCCAATCCTTCCCAAGAAAAAACAAAGCCTGCTTGTAATCCTCTACAGAATTAACATGCTGCCTGACTAATCAGCAGATTCTTGGCTCAGCAGCACCAGGACCTTGCTCAGGAGAATTCTGCTAAGACATGGCTAGAAAGCAAGTTGCCAACATCACCATAGAACAGCATGTGGAGGTTCAGGGGGCTGCACAGGTTGGCCAAAGTCTGAAATGCCAGTCACTTTAGAGAGATGTGCTGAATTTTTGTTGTGAGGAGGCAACAGGCACATTGATGATGATAAACCTGAAATTAACAGCACAACTTTGGAAACAGGACACTGGAGAGATGGGAGGAAATTTTATACATTTGGCCATTTATCACATCCAACGCTGGTAGCTGGCAAGCTGTCAGCAATGTACAGAAGCACACAGTGGATTATTTTCAACCAGCTTATTTTTGCGACCAGAAGAGGACAAGCTTGACAATTAACAGTAATCCCATTCAGAACAGATACCAGCAAATTAACTCTGGGTTTTTTTTCCTCCTTACCATGCAGTACATCCTAAGGTCTGTGGATATAAGGAGAGAATAAAGTGGATACTGAGGAGAAAAACACAAGATCTCATTTACAATGCAGTCAGGAGAACTATAGGATAGGAGGGTAAAGTATTATTGCAAGCTAACTACAGCAGGGAAACAGCATAGGCTGCTGATAAAAACTGATTTATTTAGAAGTTATGAGAACAGGGAAGTCTGGTCTTTTTCCTTATTGGATTTTTGAGTTCTCAGTCTTTCATTTTATGTTTAAATGCCTTTTTTTTTAATCCCTTTTCAGTGTTACTTCACAGTCAGATTGAGTCAGTTATTCTGGTTGATTTGCAGCTATGTGTTTAGAATTGGACAGAAAAACTCTTCCTTTAATTTGGGGATGGGATGAAAGGAGGTGTTACAGGGGAACAAAACCAAGGATGAGCTGGAATTTATTCTTCACCATTGAGGCTCACAGAAGAGCTTCACAACCTTTAAAGGCAGACATAACCACTGCTGTGCAACATCACAAATGCAGGCTTTGTTTCACTGAGCTCAAGGGCTGATCCACTCGTGCTAATTAATTCAACAGAACAATTTGCCAGCTCTCAAAGTCTACCTGTCCCAAATGCCCTGCTACCCAGCATCAGAATCACAGGATCTTGGAAGGGTTGGAAGGGACCTCAAAAGATCATCCAGTCCAGCCCCGCTGCCAGAGCAGGACCACCTAGAGTAGGTCACACAGGAACTCCTCCAGGTGGGTTTAATGGCTCTAGGGAAGGAGACTCCACAACCCACCTGGGCAGCCTGTTCTAGTGCTCCCTCACCTGAACAGTGAATACATTCTTTTAAGGCTTTCAGATGGACAACACTGGAAACAACTGCAGCATTCATCCACTACAAGTCTTACAACAAAAAAGCAAATCAATGGGATAGCAGTCAACAGAATAAGTTGAAATGTAGATTACTAAATAAAGCATTGTTATTTGACTTCATTTTCAGCTAACAGTCTTCCAGACCTCTGGTCGTTTCAACAGCAAGGACTTTAGACCACTGCAAGTAAAATCCCTTTACAATAAGCTGCAAACTTAGGTAAGCTTCTATTCCTTTTTACCACCCACATCCATTCCTGGCACGTAACACTTCTCAGCACCATCTTTGGAAAAAATAAATATGCACAATGAATCTTCTTGTGACCTTTAGTGTAAGCTTCCCAGAGCCAGAAAAATGCCTGAGCTCTCTTGGCCAATATGTACACACTCAGCCAGCAAGGGAACCAGCCTGAGGCACTGCCCTTTAAGCTTGCATCATTTATCAAGATAGGAGGCTGTCAGGTTTCTGCCTGACATGTGCTGGCCCAGGAAACAGAATTGGCTGGCAGCTTACCTGAAGAAAATAACAGCACGTGACTGGGTATTTTGGCAGGAGAATAAAAATGCTACACAGCAAAGTTACCCTCATGAAAAACTGGAGTTTCTTGCTGGACAGAGGCACTCTGATCAGAGAGGTCATTATTCTAACCCAAAGGGAAGGCTAACCTTGAGAGCATTTTGGGTAACTGAAAGAGCATAAAAAGAGAATGTCTATGTTTAATGCATTAAGAGATTTCAACCCATTAGCACATTGTATCCCCATTTCACTCATGTTCTGCTTCTCTCAAAGAATCTAAATTCCACCATGAACCGTAAGGAAGTCTCATTGAAGTACACACCTAGGTAAAAATGTCTTTCCCTTCTTTATTCCTTTTTATATTTGTGTAGAAAACCAAAGACTACTTTTCTCATTTACTCAAGGAGTGAGGGCAATAATCCTTCCTACAGACCATAGTATCACCTGGAGCATCTCATACTACAAACGATGGGAGGGATTAATGCTTTTCCTTTTTTAATTTACATTTACAATACAACATGAATGCAGAGCTCCTGGGGTTATGCTTTGTACTCAAAAAGTCAAACCATTTCCTTTGTGAAAATGTTAGGGGTGTGAACAAAATAAATGGGTGCAATAACAATAAATCAGCTTTTGCACTGTTGGTTAATGCATGTAACTTTGCCTATTGCCTCATTCAAACTCCATCCTTACAAAAGCTTTGGAGAGCAGAGAGGAAAACTTAAAATAAGTGGAGAGAGAGCGGAAGGGGAGAGGAAACGAAGGAAAGATGAGTTTTCAGATACAAAAACAGATGGGGAGTGACTGAGGCACAGAGATTCATTGTTCTTGCAGAAATAGCTCTGAACAGTTTATTAAAAGCAGCCCATCTCATACTGTCACACTGATCCACAGGAGTCTTTCTAGGAAAGTCTAGCAGCTTTCTTCTCCATCCCAGCTCACAGCTTTCTGCAATGAGTTCCACAAGTAACCACATCCTTTCCCTTTAGATCTTCTCTTCCCTTTTGCCCCTGCCATGTCCTGGAAGCAGCTGTGAGGGTGCACTCAATCTGCCCTACACCACCTCTTTACTGCCTGACACTGCAAGCACAAGTCATCACAGGGCTTCTCCACTTTATTTCAGGACATTGGATGGCAGTCTAACAAGGTTAGCACATAGTGAAGCTTTTTCCAGTGCTCAGATGCACTGCTGCAATGTAAGAACATGTGCAACAACTTTCAATTCTCTGCAAAATGGAGCACAACAGATTTGACTCCTAAAGCATACTGACACAAGGCTCAGATCTGCTTGACTAAGCATGACAGCCTCCCATTTGATTCTTCAATCTTGCTTTGGCTGAATACATGTGTTGTCCATCTTTGCTAAAACCAAGCCCAGTTTTTCTCCTTAACTGGAAGCAGGGCTTTGATGGCTTGCAGAAACAAACAAAACAACAGAGCTCCTTGATTAGGTTTGAGGAAGCTTTGCAGATAAGACTTGAAAAATGTAGCCACAAGCAAGACAAGGTAGATACTTCAGAAAAAAAGACATTCGCCTTGCTTCATGAATTAATTCCTAAGATATAGGGTTTGCTCAGATTCTTGATCAACCTCTCCATCAACCTGATTCTGTCTGCCAGGATCTTGATACTCCTAAAAAAGAATAAGTGATGGTCTAGGCAAGGAATTTGCCCTTATTATGCCTTCTAATGTCCTGAGAGGGGAACACAAGCTGTGCTTACAGGTTGCTGAACTTATCACTCCCTGTGCTTTACACTGTGCTTAGCCACTGGAGCACTGATATAAATTATATTCAGTGGAACAAGACCACGTATGAACATGACAACTTATTAGTGAGAGACTTTAAAGTGACTTTCATTGCTATAGGTATAAAGCCCAGGCTTATTTCAGACTTACCATTGGAGGACTCCCTTTCAGAAAAGATTTAAAGCTTTTCAGATAAGATTTTCCTTCGACACAAAGAAGCAGAGCAAAGGAGACACTTCCCCCTTTCCTCCCCCAACCATACTGATTATGATATATGGCAGGTGGTGAAAAGCAATTTCTAAGAGTATCAAGTATGTTTTCACTCAGGTCTTCACTTGAGGAAATACATGTTGCCTGTTCACTGGCAATTGATTTGCTAGGTTCCAATCCAAGCAGGAGATTGTCACAGTTACCTAGGCATTTCACGTCTTGCATGGTCACAAACACCATGGAGTTTAGATGCTCCAGAATACACTAAAGAGGCATCTGGCAAGTCTTAACAGCTTCAGGGCATCTTTTGCCACATATAAACATTGCCTTAGGTATTTACTTCATAATATTTCATAACAATTTCAGGAATGCTCTAAGAGGTTGAGTTTGAAAGCTCTCTGAGGAATTTTATCTCTACAACTGGAAAGCAAGTTCCATCACAAGATCTAGGGCTCAGTGATTGGCATCATGGATGATGCCCTTCAGCAGCTTTGGCACACAGCTGTGAGCTGCTAACTCACAGAAACTAAGGCATGGTATCTGGAAGACCAAATTTGGATACTGCTCCCTAAAGTAAAAGGTTTAAATACTGTCAAGGCATTTGGACCTGCCAAGAGCAGAATGTGGGATCATAAAGGGAATTACCTCAGAGGCAGAAATACCATCCATATTTTTAGCCTCTGCCCAAGCCACTGGCCTCTCCCTTTCGCTGGACATGTGACAGAATGGATTAATAGAGCCACTGACATGTCCAGACTAATCCTTCAGATACCCAAGCCTAGGGTAATAGCCTTTCAAGAACTATAGACATCTCAGAAGACAATACATCAATAAAGGGGTTTCAGCACTATAACATCAGTTAGCCTCACTTTTTTCTAGATCTGTGTTACTCTGAATCAGAATCTACTAGGGCAACCAAGTTGCTGATCACCATCTTCATGACTGGCAGCCTCATATATTGTACCGGTGAAGACCAAGCTGTGATGGGTGATTTCTCGTTTGAAGACACATACTAGCAATGTTACTGGTTGTTCATTGTACCATTTAGCTGCAAGCTGCACTCCTGTAACTTGTGACCATCCTTGTCTCATGTCATTGACAGCTTTCATAGCATTACCGCTGCCTGACCCAATCTCTTGGCTTAATATGACCGTACCACTTCCATTTCTAGACCTCTCCTTTCCCTCATCAAAACTTTTCTCAAGAACAAATAACCCTTAACTTGTGGCATTTTCATTTCCAGAGATATTTCTGTGAGTGTCTGGAGAGGCTTTTGTAGCTTTGTCCAGGACTGCTGCTGCTGTTGTCAGAAATAAGAAGGTCTCTGCAGAGAGAAAATAAGTCATTTGATATATAAGTGGGAGAAGAGATGCAGAGGGCAGCTCTCAGCCCAATGTCAGTTCTGGGAAGTGAGCCACAAACAAAAGGCTATCTCCTTGCTCTGTGAATATGAAGCACCATTCCAGCAAAGCTATACAGTATAACAACATTTCATTATTGCACAAGGAGGCTCTCTGAAACATCAGCATCAGACTTTTCATCTACCTCAACATGCAACAGGCAGAAAGAAAAAAGTCTTCATCCACAATAGTGTGTATTTGCCAAACTTGGCTGTAAAACATCACCTCAGTTGTTGAATGTAGGCCAAGAGAAAAACAAAATCTATTGATAAACAGCTATTAAGCCTTCCACTGATGTCTCAACAATCTCTACTTAACCTCCTATTCTGCAGGACCTGTAACCACATGTACAGATTTAAACAGGAGACCAAAATTGCTATGGGACTACTTGGTGCTTTGGAAAGGTTCAAATCATTTTCCTGCAGCAGTGACTGATGAGAGAAAGGAAAGAAGAAGCAGAAGGATGGAGTAAGACCAAGAAAGGATGACCTACAAGTCATCTGCAAGCTTGCATTAACTACTTTGAAAAGCAGCATGTCTTTGCCCCAAAAATCTGATAAAACACTGAGGATGTTGCTTTCAAAAGCTCTTGGTTTTGTTACAACTTTTAAAACTTACTGAACAAAGGAATTTAAGCTTCTTACTATGAATACAGAAGAAAAAAAGTAAACTAAAACTGAGTACATCAGTAAAGAGAAGATTCAGGTTAATTTGAACTCTGTGCTGCTTTTTTTCTAACATTTTCCTCAGTAAAAGGCCTCATATGCATGATCCATCCACCCAGAAGCTGTTTGAACCAATACGTTTTCACAACCAGCAGCTCAATAACTGTAACCTGAAAACCTCAAATCCATAGGTAAATGCAGTCCTTAAGAGAGAAATCTTCCTCCACTATCATGTCTGTCAGAGAAATCCTGTTATCTGTTACCACTCAGCTGAGATCACTTCTTGCCTCAAGAGTTACTCTGGTTTTGTATGGTCCCACAGGTACAGAGTATGTGCATAGAGATACAAAGGAGTATTTTCCCTGTCATTTTTTATCTTGGTTTATTATTGATCCTGATAAACCTGAAAAACAAAGGTCACACACTGCTCCAGAGGCCACCAAAATCCTACAAAGTTCTACCAAGTTCCTTGAGTACGTTTTAGTTTACTCNCCCCCCCCCCCCCCCCCCCCCAAGGAAGAGTCCCTTTCCTTAAAGATTCTCATTTCTCACATCTTCACATACCAAAGGACACAGCTCTGGCTGCTTTCACAGAGCCACCTTTGCCTTTTCTTCTTGATTGCTGACTCGACTCTCTCAAGTGCACACCCTCCCTATCTGCCAACCAAGTCAAAACAGCACTGACTTTTCTGCCATGAGTGCATAGGATGTTGAAGAAATTCTCCAAAGTCATGAACTAAGTAAGAACTTGAAGTAATGTCTCTGGTACACGAGGGCTGTGGACCAACATAGTCCTTCCTCACATGTTCAGCAAAGCCAGGCAATTGCCACTTTAGTCACTTGCTTGAGGACCCTTCATAAGTGACATATCATTAGGTGAACTCTGCAACTCTGTTTTGAACCACTTGAATGATTCAGATTTGTATGTTTACTCTTTTTTTTCTCCAGCATAACATTTCAAGTGGCTCCAATTAAGGATTTTAAAATGCATAGATAAGGGTGCAAGCTAGCCTTCACTTCAGCATCATTTTACTTACTCTTGGAGAACAGTCCAACTTCCAACAAAATCAGCTGAAGAATGTCGGTATATCATGGTGGCCAAACAAACAAAAAAAAGCTACCACAGTGAAAAGGGGGGAAAAAAAAATCATTAAAGCAATCTTCATCTTTGCTGTGGGCAAAGCCTTTCATACAGCTTGCTGTAGACATCACTGTTCCAGGGACCTTATTTCATGCCACTAACCACTCCAAACACATGCATGGACAACACATGCTGAACAAAATAGTCCATATGGCATCTCTTATGTGCAAATGGAGAAGGCTTTGCCTCAAAGAGAGAAGCTGGCTGCTGGGCAGGTCCATTGCTGACCTCTGATGGTCGGAGCCAGATTTACATGGCCAGGGATAGCCTCCAGGACAAGGTGGAAGGATCCCCGACCCTGTTGCAATTAGCAAATAGCTCCTGAGCTGTTTATCTCGATTCACTCGAGATAAACATAAGTGACAAGTTCAGGGTGGAAAAACAAACCTGGATAATAACTTTTCTTTAATCCAATTTTTTCACCTTTGCAGAGACCAGAGATCAGTTTGAACAAAGTCTTGGAGCACAGGAGTAGGAAGAGGTTGCAACTCCACAGTTAAGACCATCCTTAAAATTGCAACTGAGGGTCCTGCATTGTGCTTAGATCTCACTTGGGCACAGTGAGTGTGTTCACAACACACCATTGCTCAGTTATAGCAGGTGGAGAGACCTTAGTGTCCAGTCTTCTGCTCAGCTACATCAAGTTCAACAATGACAGTATTGCAGGTACTAAAACCTCCTGCCCCTGCAACAGTGATTGGCTCAGGAAACTCATCCAGTCCAGATATGAGCACTCAAACCAAGACCCACCATGACTGATAATTAGACATGGCTGTAATCAATGTTTCCTTGCTGCAGAACAACACACCAAGAACTTCTAAACAGGAAATATGTTGAAGGAGACAGGCTCTGGGGAAGGGGTGAGGCACTTCAGACCAACTGCCCCCTCACCACCCTGTTCACATCCCCCTCCCACCCCAAAAGTCATGGGAGCTAAAATAACATTTCTTTCAGCAAATGTCAGAAGAAGGAACTTTCATGACTCATCAGCTGTTGTTTTAGCCTGCAAGGGACTATAAATTACACTAATTAGAACATGGTATTTTTCTTGCAGTTATACAAAACACGGTCTCTTCCTGTGATATCCAAGAGCAGAGTCATCAAGCAGGAGCGTGCTCTGTACATGTTTTAACTAGAATCCACAATTCACTTGCATGAAAATCCTCCTAGCAGCAAATTGGTGAGAGCTGGCAGAGCGCATCAAGAAAGCTGAGCTGAATTATGAGAGGAGGGAGAGTAAATTAGCAGCCAATCAAACCTGTCCAACCAGAAAAGGAGCCATTCCTTACTGTCAGAGACTACACCACCAGTATCACTTTCACTCTGAGCAGAAAGAAGGTAATTTATGGCATCTTCAGTTGCTCACACCATCAGTCCATGCAGATAACAAGTTTAGCATTTGTGACTGTTTTCTGGGAGCAGCTTATTTGCATTTAGCCTCATACACACACACACACATACAATCTTAGACAAACCAAACTGAAAAGCCTGGCTATAAGCTGTCGCTTCAAGTTTTCAAGCCTGAGTTATCCCAGTAAAGTAAAAGCAGAGATTTATTCAGAGCCCAACATCCTAAATCTGGCAATTACAACAGGCTCCTGCAGAGCTATTGCCCTGACTCACCTTCCAGCAAGACTCCTTCAGGGTCAGATACAAAAAGGGGTGTTTTTTTCTGCTGCTCTCCTAGAGTGTGGCACTGCATTATGGAGCCCTAATCTATACATCCCCCAAGGTGGGCATGTGTGTGAACAATGTGTCCATAAAATAACTGTACTGATGAGGTGGGAGATGACCCTTGCAAGGTCTTATTCATAACAACAGAGTTTGATGGTTTGGATTTCCCTTTTCCAAGAAGGGAGAGGATAGCCTAACTTAGGAAGTCTTATGGGACTCAGTTGCCCACTGCTGGTACAGCTAAGCCCATGGCTATGGGAAAGGATCTGAAGCAATGAGACCACTAGCCTTGGCCAACAAGATACTGGTTAGATCTAGTCACACATTTTCTCAGAAAGCTCTGTTTTTTTCTCCTGGAGAGACAATGACCTTCCTCAAAACAGGACTCCCTGGTTTCATAATAAACTCTTTAAAACACAATGAAATATTAAGTTCAACACTACTTATTCAATTGATTTTCCCTAAAAATCTCACGTACCGCTGTCTGGAAGGATCACAAAATACCTGCATTTTGTACTGCCACCAGGCTTCCCATGAACATGAAAAAGTTAGAAAACTGACAACTTTTTTTAGTAAAAGAATAACATCTCAGTTGCAAACCCAACACACAGCCCAGAGCCCCGGGCACAGCTCTGCCTGCCTCCAGAAACTCCCGACACACAGACAACAGCAACCTTGTCTGCTTGTGCTTTGCATGAACGCTACAATCCGAGGGATGGAGGGAAACAGTGAGGGGCAGAGCCCTCAGATTCATGCTGTGCTAAGCAATAAAAGCCTTTGGCCCCAGCGAAGCCCAAAGGAACATTTCCCCAGCTGTTTGGAGCAGGGGCCTGCATCGCTCCCTCTCAGCGCTCCTTGCGAGCCATCGCAGCCAAAAGCAGCTGGCGAGCGAGTGCTTCGGGGCAGCTGTTATAACAACCTCCCCTCCCACCCTGAGTGAAGGGCACAGAGATGGCCCCAGCTGCCTGCAGAAGCCTCCCCTGGGGCAGGCTCCACAAGCTCTGGCTCCCTGCCCCAGCACCCGCAGGGATGTGCCGAGTTCCTCACCTGCACGCCACCTCCGCAGGGAAGAAACAGCCGCGTCCCCTTCGCCCTTCCTGCTGAAGTTAGCAGCTCCAGGAGTTTCGCGGTATCTGGCGGACATCTGGCCACTTGGATTTCCAGACAATGACTCATACACACATCCTGGGACAGCACAACCTGCAGCATTGAGAAGGGATGTTGCCAAAGGTCCCACTTGCTCTTGATTGTGCAAGTTTTAATGGGCATCTGAGTCTCTTTTAGAGCAGATGAGCACAAGGGGCTAGGTTTGGGTAATATAGTCAAAGCCCGAAACCAGCCCCTCTGGCCCCTGTTCCCTCTCCCCAGCAAGGGCAAGCAGACAAGGGTCTGCAGGGGGATTGGAATATGCAGCTCCACAGTCCAGGGCATTACCAAGGGAACAACAATGTAAGTTAGAAAATTAATTCCTTAAACAGAGGGAAGAAATCAGAAAGTTTGTTGCTTTTGTTCACAATGAACCACAGCCCAGGTGCAACACAGGCAAAATCTCCTGAGCTAAAGAAGCCACCAGCAGCCTGGCCCAGGTTAGTGGAGAGCAAGTTCTTGCCCTTCACTCTTTAACACACAGCACAGTTGTCCCTGAGCTATCAAAGTTTGAAGAGCCCTAATCTGGAATAACACTTTTCAGCCAGAGGATTGTAAAGGACAAATAGGACACTGCTAGGTGCTGAAAGCATCATTCCTTTAAGTACAGAAAATGGTGCTATTCCACTGCTGGCCAAGACCCACATCATCTTTTTTGAAGTATGTACAAATGTAAATGGGCTTTGCATTTTCCCACTGGGGTTTTTTGCATCTTAACTTCAGAGTAAACAGAATCAAAACAAAGAGGAAAAATCTTAGGCTTCTCTTAAGACACCATCACCCCAAGAGACAGATACGCTGGTTTAGAAGGTCTCTATGCACTGTACATGCCACAGCAAGGCAGAGCAGCTAGAGGCACAGGCAGGTAAAGCTACCCAAAAGCCACAATGTACTTGTCCTGTCTGCAGACCTGCTGCTCCTCAGGTTTGGAGATTTTCAGCAATTCCCAGCAGGGCCTCCCTGCTTTCATTAGCTTTACCCAAAAAGGACAGGGTCCATACACACCCTCGCTGCCCCCCAATCCCACTCTGCTCTGGCAAGGGAGCACAGCTCTCCTCTGTGTGAGGCTTGCTTAGTAAAACAGACAGCATATGGCATCCCACGATCAGCCTTATGATCTCATCTTGTCTGACTGCTATTTTTACAGCTTGTTATTAATAAGCATAAACTAGGAATTTGAGGTGCTGTCATGTTGGATATTCACACGCTTACAGCCCAGATGGTGCTTTATCAGAGTTGCAGATTGCCAGGCAGAGGAGCATGTAGAGGGCAGCCATGCATGGGCTCCACTCCTTATTCCCAGCCACAAGTAGGACGTAGATGAGACAGAAGTAAGGAGCAACAGGTCTGGCCTCAAATAAGAGTGACCTATTAGCAAAACCACAACTTTAGTCCTGCCTCGGTGAACTGACAGAGAGTGAACTATGACTTACAGGTCCCACCAGATTCGGCAAAACAAACCAAGCTCTTCCAGGGGGCTGGGTGAGTATATGTATCTCTTTTTTTCAGCAAGATCTTGACCAGCTTGAGAGTTAAGCAGAGAGGAACCTTATGAGGTTTAACAAGGGAAAGCACAGAAATGCTTCTTTCCTTTGAGGAAGCCCTAACACAGGCTGCCCAGAGAGGCTGGTAGGATCTCCTTCTCTGGAGGTTTCCAAGCCTGAACACATTCCTATATGACCTGATCGAGGGCAACCTGCTTTAGCAGAAAGTAGACTAGATGATCTCTAAAAGTCCCTTCTCACCTGCACCATTCTGTGATATACTCTAAAAGCAGCTCAATATACTCTTAACAGCTGAGCTCCATAATTTTCATTATTTCCACCCAAACTTCCTAGCTGTCACCTTCCCACCACGTTAGCAGAGAGAAGCTAAATTTAGGGCATCTGTGAGTAGGTTCACCTGTGACCCTGCTCTCATTCTCCTCAGACCTATCCAAAGTCCTCACTGTTTTCAGGTCCCCTCCATCAGTAAACTCCAAAGCAAGGCTCAGGTGGTAATTAGCACAAGCTTCAAACATCACAACATGGACAGGGGAGAAGTCTGCTCCTGAGACCCAAAAGCAGGTCTGCCTCACTGTTTCATGGGATGAGTAGACACGTGATACAAAGAATGTGAAGGCAGTAGGGACTTAGGCAGATGCCCAACAGTGTCTGCATTCACACCACTATCCAAGATGTTGTCTAGAAAGGTTTACCTCAGTCTAAGAGAGCATCAGGGTCAGATCATTAGATGAGTTCAAAGTCCACGTTTCAGACATCAAATTATTCTACCTTGGGTGGACTCTGAAGTCCCTGGGGGAACTGCAGTCCTACCTTGACTGGTTTTCCCATTATGCATACCCCTGCAGAGACTGCCCAAGAGAAGCTGCAGCGAGTTCCCTTTCACCAGGGAACAAAATTAGTCTTCTTGCTGACCTCATGACCTACCATCGTTACAGGGGTCAGCCCTGCTTGCATTACATGCTCAAGCATTTTGACCCACAGGTATGGAGAGCAAAATCTCTTTTAAGTCAACAATATCCAGAGGAAGACCAAAACAGGGAAAGTGCCCTCCAACATACATGAGGCAGCACACAAGTGAATGAGGCAGCAGCTTCTAACAGTATGGAAGATGCATACATACCACTGGGGTGGTTTCCACCCAGATAATCAAACCCCTCCAGTCACTCAGCCTGCAGACCAACTCGTGGCTGCAGAAATACTTTCATACATGCTCCATATGACCTTGGCAGAAATATAGAGCTGGGGACAGAGTCATGAGGAAGGAGGTGAAACACTACCTACAGCTGGCAAACAGAAATATATGTCCTAGAGATGGGAAAGCATCCCTCTGACATAACTGCAAGAGGAGGGGTGATTAAAAAGCACAGAAATGGATCAGGGAAGACAAAGTGTAAGGATAAGGCAACAGGAGGAGGAACAGGAGGTTTTAAAGCTATGTATGAGAGGAGCACTGGCTGAGAAAGGCAGTGGGAATCGGCTGTTCCAAGCAGCTCAAAAATATCGTCCAGCTGCGCGCAGCCCCTGGGCCAGAGGCCAAGGCTGGGTGCTGGGCTGAGGGAGGAGGGGGAGATGTGGCTGGAGGGGGAGAGGAGGAGCAGACAAGGCTGCCAACGCCTACTAGTGCTTTACAGACCTCATAAAACAGACCAAGCCCTAGCTGTTCGTCGGGGCCGGTCAACACACCAATGCCCAGGGTTGTTCCTGCAAGGCCAAGCACTGGAGAGTGATGGAGATGAGCGAACTCCCAGCTCCTGGAAGGCAAACATGTGGCCCAGAGCACATGTGTGTGTCAAAACCCTGTTAGTGCTCCTGTGTGGGTGGTTAAGGGAGCGGTCCCTCCCTCCAGTGCCTGCCCTGCAAGCAGTGGTGGAGGCTGGGAGGGCCTCTTGTCTTCAACGCCTCTCGCTGACCTTTACATGGGGCTGTGTGTGCCGCTGATTTATTTTCCCTCAGCAGGGACACGGCTGTGGCAATGCGTTAAATCCAGCGGCTTTCTGCTGCTTGCAAGGTACTCTGCAATTTGGTCTGACAGTAAGGCAGGGTTGAGAAGGGACCTGCGTTGGTCTGGCTTGGGTTTCAATTTTAAAAGGTGGTGATTTTTTAAACTGGGCTCAGTGTTTCCTCTTCTGCATGTTTGACTGATCCTTCCCAACTCTTGCTGACTTCCAGAGAAGCAGGAGAACTCCAGTAACTTGCACAACAGGGCTCCAGGACTGCTCAGACCCAGCTTGGGAGGATTCGTGTCTCACTCCACTTCCCTCTGGTCAGTCAAGTGCCTCTGCATCCTCTTCAGCCAATTCCCAGGCCTGAGCTAAATCTGCCTGAAGTGATAGCTTCATCCCCAGCTTCTTCTGTCCCACAGTGAAGTTTGGGCTGGTTTCATGGGGCAAACAGGCATTATCCTTTCCCATTCTGAGCAGAGGCAAAGGAGAGGGAAATGGGGATATGGCAAATCCTCGTTGTGCTCTCAGCATTTTGACTGGCTGGTAAACCACCAGGGAAACTGAGGAGGGAGCAGAATGCAAGGACCTCTTGGCAAGAAGCTTCTGGATGAGTTTTGGCTATGGAGGATAACTGAGGGAGCCAGTGGGCAGGGAGGAGACAGCATGGAAAAGAACAGAAACAGTGAAAGTCTTGCCAAAACTAGGTCTACAGGTTAACATTATTCCACCTACCTGGGTTTGAAGCAGCAAACCTCAGAGGTCCCACAGCACTTTCCTCCCCCCTCATCTCCAGGGCCTTGCCAGAGCAGAGATCAGCTCCCTGCTTGCAGCTGGCAGCCTCCACAGGAGGCCATCTCCTCCTCTCTCACAGCTGGAAAACACACCGGGGAGGGAGCTTGGTTTTAAAAACAGAAAGGAGCCTCTTAATATGCCATTGTTCAGTGGGTAATTGCTTCTTTTCTTTCCATCACTCCTGGTAAAGCCAGGGGCAATTCCTTCTAGCTAGAGGCAGCCTCCTCCAGGCTTCTACTTAAGTCCTTAAGAGAGATTTTCCAAAGAAATAATTACTGCCTTTCTACTTCACAGTCTCAACGAATATCTTTGGACCTCATTTCAATGCTTGATGGATTTTATTTAGGTGATGAAGGGGCTGTCTTTTTTACTTTAGCTCCTGCAGTCTTTTCTCTTTTCTCCTTTTCTGATTATTTTTCCTCTTTCAGTCTCCAAAAGGACATATACATTTTAAGGTCAATTCAGAACTATTCTTAGGATTCAATATTGTGCAAATTTAAAATTACTTCCACCAGTCATGTTTAATACTGAAAAATGAGGTGCTTTGGATCAAATTAAATAAGACTTTTAAGTAAGAAATATTAGTTTACTCTCCCAACATGTCCCTGCTTAGTGCAAGCTAAAATTTAAATGTTTGCTCTTGGAGGATGAAATTGTCCATCAAATTCTTTACTAAAGCCTATAAACATCTCAGGAGGTGAGGAGGTCTCATCAGCTCAACACAGCCAGCATATAACAGGGAAACTTCAAAGAAAAATGGATTTAATAAAGCAAATATGGTTCCAGTGGATAGTCTCACTATAGCAGCCCTGACACAACCTGCTTTTTCAGGCATGAAAGAACTGCACATTTGTATTCAGAGAGGACTGCAAAAGCGAAGATCAAGAAATACGTTGCTCTTATCTACCTAGGAGGAGAATTACAGGCAGTGGTGAGCTGTGAGGTAGGACTGGACCTCATTCACCAAAACCAGAGGGGAGATGAAGCCTCCTGTACTTCCAAGAAAAATCCCTGCATGAGCACATTTTATCTTTAGTCTCCTAGTGAGAGTGTATATTCAATGGCTGGATTTTTTCCTAAGTTCCTTCTTTAGTCCCCAGGAGGCTGGAACTTTCTCCTTGTTGCAAACCACTGGGTGATACAGTTCATTACAGTATGAATGGTGGGCTGTGAGCCCGTGATAGTTCCTCCCTGGTGAGAGAGATGAGGAGGGAGAGATACAGAGTGGACTAAAGTAAGAAGAAAGTACAATGCAGGCATACCATATCATTTTGCTGCACAGGGACAGGTGCTTTTACCTCGTATGTATGTGCACAATTTGGATGGCTCCTTCACCAGAGACTGAATATAGAAATGAAGAGATCACAAGAATGCTTAAAAGAATGACTGGACTGTCAGTCTCCAGGACAAGTTGGTTTTAGGACTGTCTTTGTATGTGACAAAGACATGACACCTGACGTTTCAGGGTTTTGGGAGACCCCGTATGACATCCAGGTGAGAAAATACTGAAGACATATATTCCATACAGCGGAAGTAACTTAAAATGACAGTCTGAAGGGAGAGAGACCTGTTTGAGAGTTGACTCTTGACAATCTCCTGGGACCCTTGACTGTCCCAACTTTTTCCAAGGGCATTCCTGAAGCCTGCATTTTACACACTGTTTCAGTGCAAGTGCTGAGCAAGAGCATCTGGGCTTTGGGAGCCTGTGAGTTGACTAAAGCCCTCATGAAAAGCAGGGAAAAAAATCATGAGGATTCACTCCAGAGTTCAAGAAGCCATCTGAACCCTTTCCAGCCAATACACAAGTTCAGAGTCAAGCAGATATTTCCCAACACCTCAGTCTGTCACTTTGGTTTTGCCTCCTTATCGGCTGTGGATTGCTCCCATTGAATTCCTTCTGCTCTCCAAAAGGCCAGGAATAAATCACACACACATGAATGGTTTGAGTGCCTGAGACTTAAACTCTTGCTTAGTGTTAAGCATGTGGTTAAGTTATTTGGTGATGAATTTAAGCTCTGGAGCATTTTGCTGAATTGGGCCTAATGGGTTTGGCCCAGTGGAAGAGTCAGAGTTGAAGAAAAGCTATTAAAAAAAAAAAAAAAAAAAAAAAAAAGAGTTCTTCAATAAATCACATTATTTCAGAAGCTGAGAATTATTTATGCTTCAGGTCTGATTTTGCAGGAAGGATGGTCTTATTTCATATCAAGTGAACTTATCTTCGTTACGTTTATGGACAATTTATACCTGAGTTGCTTGAGTTCTTTCTCTTCTTCCTCTTCACAGATAAGTGTTCTTCTGAGTAAATGTATTGGCAGAACAAAAGGTTCTTTGTGAACAGTACATTTACTGTTCCAATTTCAAAAAAAAATAAGTATTTTCTTAAAACAATAAAATTGAGCCAGGGGGTTGGGGGAGGGGATGTAAAGAGTTTGTTTTCCTGCTGTAACACCTTCTCAAGTGAACATGATTGCTAAACAAAGACACATCAGAAGACACTTTTAATTAAATTGATTTATGGGAGAACTCAATGGATTTATGCCAGTTTACACCAGCAGAGAATTTGACCCTAGGCGATTCTGTGTGTGGGAGATATTGGTACTTCTGAGTTGGGGGCTTCAGGGAGATATATGAATTTTAGATAGTCAATCTCTATTTGTGCTTATCAAACAGCAAAACCTTGCAGTCTCTTCACAGGTTGATCATAGATTGTCCTTATGTGAGATGATTCTTTCTTTAAATAACAAGAACCTGAAACAGAGACAAAATTGTGTATTTTTGCTTGATAGGTGCATTTTGTGGAGGCTGAGGGTGAGACAGGGTACCACCAGCCTGAACATTTTTCTTACTGTGCGCAGTGTTGAGGAAAGACCAGACAGAGGATGCAGGTGAAAGCTTTACATGGGAGTACTTCTGCATGCCTTCTCTTAGAAGACCTGGTTCAGCCTTTGGAAGTTTTCCTTTGGCTGAACATCTCTTCACAGCTGGCAGCTTCTCTCGCTCAGCACCTCCCCAGGACCCTCCTGTGCTTTCAAAAGAATAAGGATGTATGATCCTCAGCAACCCCTTCCTCCTCCCCACTTCAATCCACTTCAGAAACCTCTGCCCAGAGCCTGTCTCTCTGGTACTACAGCTGCCTAACAACAGACTGTGGGTGAGACCAGATGTCGTCTCATCTTTATCTGTACATCTGCAAGTCCTGGAAGTTCCTCATCTTTGGGCCACTGTGAGAAAGATACTCATGTCATCCCAGGCCCATGGATTCAGAAAAATGACATGAAAATGCGACCTGTCAGCACTGACAGGACTGACTGGTTATGTCAATGTAGAAACTAGAAGAGTGATTGCAGAAGGTCACACCAGATAGGCCAAAAACCAGCTGATATCTGGAGGAGTGGTTATCTTCCAGCAGCTGCCTCCTTTCCTGCTGATAGTCCCATCTAGCTCCCTTGGTACATAACATAACTTTTTGCTGCTCTCTATCCTGTGGCAGTCATCTAAAAGCATAAGACAGATTTTAAACAAGTACCTTCACCCATTCCTGTTTCCAGATCTTCTCATATATAGCATGCAGCTCATAATTTGTGCCAGTGTCTACAAAACTTGCTGTAGAGGAAGTCTTTTAAATGGCCAATCAAAAGATTTAGGCTAAAGGCATGTCTCTTTTCCATAACCATATAGAAAGTTTGGTCACACAGTGCCTCAGTACAATCTTCTCTCTAGAGATCTCATTTTGATAGGAAATAGTACAGTCATTGGGAAAAAAAAACTCTAAACCAGCAACATCTTAATCAGGCAGCTGAAAGTACCTTTAAGTTTGCTGGAGCTTTATATCTATTTATTACTACCAGTTAATACAAACCATTCCTCTATTAACAGAAACCCATCCATCGTTCTGGGCACCTTTTAAAATTGACAAGCCAACACCTACACCTGGTGTAACAGCAGGCTGCTTATACGCTCATGAAGTACAAAACAGACAGGTTTTCTCCTTCTTACCAGCAGCCTCCTTTCTCTCCTCTCCTTATGCCTGGGAGAAAAAGCTGAATCTGTGCATCCCAAATATTGTTCCAGCAAAACGTCCAAACAACCCATGGGAAGAGACCCAGGACTCATGTTGCTGCAGCCAGGGTCTCATTAGATAGTAGAAAAGCCTTGAAAAAGCTTACCCTGTTGCTATATGTGATTTACGTATCACAAAGCAGAGTGCTACATTCTTCAGAGTTGTCACAAAATCCCAGGACCTCTTCTGCACCTTCTCTTGGCAATAGCCAAAACATGAATGCACCCAGTCCAAGAGGAAAAAGACAACACTGGGCAAGGCTTTGCTCTGCAAATGAAAGTCTCTCTTTTCTTTGCTGGTGTTCCTTTGCTCCATTGTCCAGTTAATGTGTCTTGTCCACACAGAGAGGTAGCTTTGCTATTTTCTTGCAGTCTTTCCCAGCACTTTGGCTGCAGTTCTCTGCTCTGATTTTGTTCCCTTGTTTTGAATCAGTGACGTGTGCTGCTGGTGTTTATCAGATACACCTTTTGTTGCCCCTATTTAATAGGTGTCTGAACCACGTGCTCTTTCACTTCACTGGAGTTAAAAAGCCTCACAAGACCTCCACACATACACATTTTAAGTTAAACAGCTCAATCAGGGTCATATGCAATGAAGAACAAAAGGAAACAAGTCATGGAGAAAATTATAACTGTGTCCAGGACATATACATTTATATAGACTTCATATCACAGAATCATAGAATTTCAAGGATTGGAAGGGACCTCAAAAGATCATCCAGTCCAAGCCCCCTGCCAGAGCAGGATCACCTAGAGTAGGTCACACAGGAACTCCTCCAGGTGGGTTTAATGGCTCTAGGGAAGGAGACTCC
The DNA here is from genome assembly GCA_013401255.1 of Urocolius indicus. Classification (NCBI taxonomy): domain Eukaryota; kingdom Metazoa; phylum Chordata; class Aves; order Coliiformes; family Coliidae; genus Urocolius; species Urocolius indicus. The sequence continues at coordinate 96,345 of WBNH01006230.1, read as the reverse complement.
ACAACCCACCTGGGCAGCCCCTTCCAGTGCTTCCTCACCTCAAAAGGGAAGAAATTCTTCCTTGTATTTCTTTGGAACCTCTTATGTTCCAGCTTATACTCATATATAAATATATACATATATAAACATAGATATACACACAGATGGGGTGTACAGCAGCTGAAGGACTGTAGTGCCTAGTCAAAGACCTCTGCTAGCTCATCTTCTATGAGGTCTGGAACCCAGAACCCAGATGCCTTTGAACATGTCTGTGTAAGGCTGCAGACGCTAAGCTGGAGGGTTGATAGGTGCTCTCTTGGAGCGGCCAAGGAGCAGTGAGTAACACTCTCCCCTAGATAAGGTACTGCACGAAGTTCAGAGAAGACCCCAGTCAGTTGTTCAGCACCACTACTTGCATGGTTCTTCCTAAACTTCTCACTGAGAATACTCTGTGACCTTATACACCCCTAAGAATTTCAGGAGGAATTGGTGTTTTGCTTCATATCCAGCACAGGAAAGTTTGGTGCTGAGCAGCGTCAGCATTGTCTGGAACACTGTTCATCCTCTGTGCCAGACACTGCTGCATTCTTACATTTGTCCCTAAAGGATGATGTATAAAGATGATTTAGAGATGATTTTTACTGGAGATATCAAAAAAGAGTGAGGCATTGCCTTTGCTGAAGCAAGTAAAGTTTAAATCATCAACAGAGGACTTATCAATGCCATTCTTATCAAGTGTTTAAGGATCACACTTCTCCTGAAAATAAGATTCAGCCTTACTCTGAGCTTTACAAATCGTTTCATTTTGAAACGAAGCATCAGAACATGAAATTCTAAACCCACTGCGATATTGAGCTATGCAATAGTGCTGGAACCTCTTCCCTCTGTTCCCTCTCAATAAGCTTGCCATGAAACGGGCACAGTCCTGGAGCATGCTGAGCCTGGGACAGAAGTGCACTCTCCAACCAGAGCTTTGCAAGAGAATGGCTCTGTCACAGTGTTTCAACCATCTTCACTTACCAGTAACACCACTGTAAATTGTCTTCTACATTTACACACACAAGCCCTTCATTCCTCAGGACCCAAGAGTATTTTTGAGGTTGTAAATGGAGAGATAAAACTCACCCTCTCTGCCCTGGATTTCTGCAGCTCATTAAAAGCTGTCAGCACTGCACAGCCCTCCCGATGGGGGCAGCAGGAATGATGGGCAACGTGAAGCTGAGCCACAGATAGTATTTGTGGAGGAAGGGTATAGTACTCAGCAGGGATGCTATGAAACCTCTGAGACACAGAACCATTACAACAGAAGCAGAAATAACCAAGACCACAACTGAAGCTGTAGGTTAAAGAAGAGTTAAAGAATCTGACTTTTCATTTGAAGCAAAGGATGTTCTTGGAATATATGAAACATCTATTACCAGACATCAATTTCTACCATATGGCATATGCATTACTTTCCCTTCCAAACATACTTACAGTTGCAGGCTCAAGCCTCACATTCAGCTATTGTATTGTGACAGAAAAGTCCACTTTGATGAAATGCAAAGGTCTGGCAAGTTGAAGGTTTTCAGATGGTGACACAGAAGTTCACTCAGACTCTGTTCTGGTTCAGCCTGTGTCCAAGTGCTACAGCATGCAGCCTGCAGTGTATCTGAGAGGAGGGAACATCTTCAGCCAAATTAACACCAGGATTAGGCAAACTAATTCAACTCAGAAAAGTCCTTCAAATCTTTTCTAAAGCTCCAAACAAGCTTTCAGTGAGGGTTTATTTTGGCGGATCTCAGTCTCTTCTATCTCACGATCCTATGTTGCAATGGAAAAGAAAGATTTCAAGACTCTCTTTTTCCTGGCAGTTAAATAGGAAGAGGGACTCCCAAATGCATTTGCAATTTACAGGTTGAAAGCATCTGATCTGTATGATCTAATTGTTTTACATTTCCTAGCCTCAACCAGAAAATGCCTTGCACTATTTTCAGTGCAGCTGGAAGCAAAAACTGGTGGATTTTGCATCTTAAGATACATCCAGTTTAACCTCTTTGAATGGATAAAATCAAGAGGAACAGAAGTGAGGGAGAGCATGAGTCACAGAAGTTCTAGACAATAAAGATCCAGCTCTGAGCAGGTGTTTTTGGCTAAGTGAAAATACTCATCCAAATATATCTCACAGTAACTCAGTTTGGGCCAAAGGTCCAGAAAAATCTTGTGCATTTTTCTCTGGATCATGCCTCTAAACCTGCTAAGTATCCACATCCCTCATTAATACCATCAATCCTGCCTAGGAACCCTCTCACACTGAAATCAGATTCACAGTTTTGATGTGACTGCCCGAGGTTTAATTTCCGTCCTCCCTGACAGCAAGATCTTAACTATTGAGATATTAGCTGACACACACTGGCTGATCAAATCTAAAATAAATATTAATTGTAGACACATCATTATAAAGAAGAGACAGTATCTAACTGCAGGTCAGATGCAGCCAACTCAAAGCTAAGGATAAATCCCTATTTGATGATGGGTTTGATGAGGCAGATGTTCTTGCTCATGGATGCAAGTTTGTAATGAAGGAGAGCCTGAAATCTAGGTGTTGGCACAAGACAAAAAGTGTCCTGTCTTTGTGGAGCAGCACAAACACATGCACATTTGAGCACAGCTGAGTGAACTATTTAAGTCTAAGGCGACATGAAACAAGTTTGTCGATGCTCAATCCAAAACATGCCAACACTAGGTCTCTAAGGACAATATTCACCCTTCAAGCTCTGCCTCTACTCAGTTCTACCCCTATACCAGGGTAGGCACAGGATGAAAGCTACAAGCACAATTTTATGTCACTTTTTAGATCTGTTTCCTCACCTCAAGTCTTGCTGCATCCCTGTGACATTTTCTCTGCAAATGTCAAGAGGCCCCAATCAGGAATGAAAAAAACCTCAGCACCTCTGACAGCTTGCATCTGTGGTTGGCTTTTTTCTCTTCTTTTTTTTCTTCCTGAAGCTTTTTCTTGTCTTTCAATATGGAGTTCAAGCCCATGTTCCCTTTTCCCTAAAACTGATCCAGCCACTTACGGGATTCTCAGTGAGATCACTCAGGAAATATTTCCAGTTGGAGGTCTTTGCTTGGGGAATTTTTGTATTTATTTTGTCCTTTGCTTGGCATCAGTTACAGGTGCTTTTCCTATTTTGGATGGAAAGGATATTAAGCAGTATTCCTAAAGGTCCTTTTGGCCTTTTTGAGGGGTTTTTTTTTGCCAAAAAAGCTTTTGATGGAACATCCTCCCCTGGCCCCCAGACTGACAGGATTCCCTGACCTGCATAACGCTGTCCAGATTGAAGCATGAGAAACATTTCGAAAATGAACTATGTTGAAGTCTGGGAGTTATTAGCTGCCAAGAAATCCCAAAAGCTTTTAAACCTTGTTTGCAGCTGCAGAGGAGGAAACCTAGGTGCTATTCATAGAGGAATTCAACAGGAACTGTAAATTCAAGGCAACTTGCTGCTAAAACACAAAGGTAAAGAGTCAAAACAGACTTAAGAAAATGAGCAAGCTGAGCCATTACGATGCCAAAGTGGCTGATTGAAAAGGAAGTTTGAAACATTTCAATATGCCTGGCTGGGATATAAAACTCAGACTGAGCTAAAGCAGCACATTCTCTAAAAACTTATGTCCATTGCAGTCAGTTGTAGATTAGGGATGAAAAAGGAGGCTGAAGGACATGTTAGCACTCAGGATGGAGATTTTTGTCCTGTACCTGGCACAAGGGAAACAGTCATGGCTCTGGGCTAAGACCAGGCTCAATCAGTCAATAAACGCTTTTGTCAAGGAATCAAACACTTCTCCAGTCCCAGTTATTTGATATAACAGCACAAGATTATCCCTTCCCTCTGGTAAGGGGGGGCATAACCATAGAGCTGTGGGCAAGCAATTTTAGTTCACAAGGAGGCAGAGAAGGAGCAGGCGGACAGTGAGTTACTGTGGGTCAACTCTCCTCTTCCAGTACAAGCTCCCTGCACCTGACCAGTGAAAAGCATTTGTTATCCCTTTTTCCTTCTCTCCTGTATACAGAAGAGCTAGCAGCCCCAGTCAGCAAGGTAATAAACTGCAAACACCTTTTAGAGAATGATCTCATTCTGAACAAAAGTTAAATAAAGTAACTTGATAAATCACCATTCCCCCATGAGCACAAGCACACAGAACAAGAGAGTCCCCCTGCATGCTGATGTGAGCAGCTGCTTCGATTTTTGAGGGATTTTTAGGGTAAGAGGAGCTTGATTTTCAGGTAGTTCCATAAGAGCCACCTCTGAAAAATCACTTCTCACCAAGTTGCCTTATGTTCAGTCCCTTCTGCAGAAGCATCCCGAATGAACTTGTCACTTGTCACCATCTTTTCCAAGGATTCCAGAAGGAGAGGCAAGACTCTCAAGGCAGGAGAATACTTTTGCACACCTGGCTTGTACTACTTTAAGGAAAATTACTCTCAAGGGCTAATTAAAATGCATGATTTCCCCCCTCTAGCTGTATAGATTAATCTATTTCATTTTCAAAATCTCGTTTTTTCCCATCACTTCAAGTATTCAGAAGAGATTACATTATTACAATCACAACTTGGCCTCAGTCCCAGAACACAGAGATGAAGAGAGAAAAGGCTTTTGTTGAGCGCACACACACACCCGAAGCAGTCAGCCTAAGCAGTTGGTACTTTAGACAAAATGAAAGCACATTAATCAGCTAACAGGTAGAGAGATCTAAATTCTTATGACACAAGCCACAAAAGTGGGAAATTTCTGGTGGAATGTAGAGTCAATACAAGAGAAAAAAGACCTGCATGTCAGATGGAAAACTATGAGACCTATTTATTTATTTAACCAAGGAAAAGCACAGATCTTGTTCTCACAGAAGCAATGAAACGGGGCGGGGCAATTTTTAACAGGTCACAGCAATGCCACTGGGTAGCTCAGGACAACATGGAATCCAGGTGAAATCAAGGCCTCTTGGCCAGTCAAATCTTTCAGGCAATCTGAAGCCCAAAGTGGTTTAAAAACCGTTAATACAGTCATTAGATGAAGCAGTTCCACAAGAGAAAATCTTCCCTGTATGTTAAGATGCTTCGTTAGAGTTCAGCTACTCAGACTTCCCCTGGAAGAAACTAATCCCTTGAGGTGAAGGGACCAGATTTTATGTCAGTTATGCCAAAGTACTTTCTTAAAATTAATGTAAGCACTGGGAAGTTCACACAGTTAAATGAGAGCAGAACTGCTGTCCCCACAGGACACGTCCTCCCAGCACTGCCATCCCCTCCTCGCTGCAGATGTTTGAGGAGGGGGGAGAGGCTTGGGCTGTGGTTCCACATCTATTAATATCACATCTGTTGTACTCCCAGATTTCGCAGTAGGACTGATTTGATCTGGATCAAGCACAAACACATTTTTGTTGAGTTAGCCTGAGCACATGATGTGATCTGCTCCGGTTTAAGTTAGTTATGTCAGCCTGAAGATGACAGACAGTACTGGACTTGGCATAGAGGTTGTCAGGATGAAGTTATGTCACCAGAACAGCTGAATGCATTTGAACCAGCTTGAGAATTTGTACCAGATCAGGACTTTGCATCACAGGGATCAAGTTCTTTTGATCCACTGCTGGGCATCTTAAATCCAGATGCATCAGCTTGTGAAAGCACTCTAAAAACCTTAAACCCATGTGTGCAACAGAGTCACTATTCTCAAAAACTCAGCACTCAGAAGTTAAAAAAACAAGTTGGGGTTAGATCTAAATGTTATAAGAGTTTTCTATGTTTTTTTCTTGCTGAATCAGGGGCTGATCCCCTGTTGGCATGGGTTAAGGCAGGGATGCATTGTGCCCAGACACTGCAGCTCCCCACGAGCTTATACCTGAAGGGCTGTTTCAGGGTGAGGGCAGCAACTCAGAGCAGCAATAAATAAATAAATAAATGTTTTCTTGGGATTTTTTTTTCATTGCAACGGAAGGATTTGGGTTTTTAAATTATATATTTAGTGAAAATACAAATAATTCATGAGTGTTTTCAAATACATGAATAATTCAAGCTGGAACCGAAATAGCTAAATCATCAGGGCCATCATCCTCATAGAGGCATCTAGGATAGGTTATTTCAAGTACATTTCACTGCAGACTGGCACGTGCACAAATTCATTAATAAGCAGCTGCATCCATGCCTTTTAGCCTCCACAAAACCCAGCTAGTCACATCATCCCAGACACAGGACGCCAGCCCCATAGCCGAGATGCATCCGAGTCCTAATTGAGCCATGGCTTTAAGAGTAAGGACAGAAACAGTTTGAAATCCCACTTTATAGCTCCTTCAAACCACATCTGAACCATGTGGTACATGTGTGGCATTTAAGAACAAATTATCTGAACACCATACAAATGTTAGCTAATAGCTAACTCCAAACTCTAGCAACCAGCATTCTTGCATGCATATTTGTGGCTGACATTGTGTAGACTTTGAGGCATGTATATTTGTTAATTTGAATTCTGTGTATTTTGTGGGCAATGAGGGTGTAATACTGAAACCATAACTTTATTGTGAAAAAGTTTGCACTTTTATATACATATGTGGAAACTTGGAATGGGATGGACAGTCAGATACATTACCAAGAATTCTCAGAACAAGAATATGTTCTGAGTGTATGCATCATCCTAGCCTCCCCTTGCTCTGGCCTTCGCACCATGCCTGGTCAGCCTCACGCCAGGAAGAAATGCAAAACTCAAACCTGAGAGAACGGCAAATTCAGCATCAGCTTAAAAGTCAGTAGCTGTTGTCACCTCAAGCTCAGCAGACACTCACCCCAGAAGAAAAGCAGCTAAATCTCACAGAGAATTCCATGCAGGAACACAGTTTTTGTCCACCCAAAGAGCTCAGCCAGGACTGGGACTAGGATGCTGTTAGCCACTACAATGCAGAAAACCAACAGAAAGTGTCTCAGCCTAGGAAAAAGGAATTGAGCCATCCTGGCTATAAACATTTTAAGGACTGCATTTTGCTTTCTGAAGCCTCAGTGCATCATCTTTAGGGTATCTTTATCCCAACAGGGACACAGTCCTACTGTGCTCCTGGCACAGGGTGGCATTGGTGCCTCTGGTTGGCAGCACCTTCCCACCACCCCCATGGCTATAGCAGGAGCCTCAGATAATCATCATGGAGAACAAGTAATGTTTAGAAAGCAATATACGTGTCCCCTATTCCCTCCTGTATCCCACTGGAGAGAAAAGCTGTCTGGGATGGACTATGCTGTAGACAGAGATGACACTGACAGAGAGGAAAACATTTGGAAGGAAGATAGAAGTGTAACATACCATTAAGAGGAAATGAGGGAGCTGTGTTATGGTATTGACTTATGTAGTTCTATCTGCTGGCATTTTGTATTCTCTGTTTATCACCCCAGCTCTGTCTCTGCTTGGGAAAAACTTGGAGGTTCAGAACAACTGACAGAAAAGTGTTACACAGTAAATGCTTAACACTAAGAGTGCTGGAGCCACATCTTCTCTAACCCTCTGATCTTGGGAAACATAAAGGCTCATTCATTCTCTCTCTCTTTTTTTTCCTTCAGTTTTGTAGGAATTCTCCCATTGTAACGAGCCTTTGACCTACCCTCCATTTCTTCTACTACTGCCTGACATCTTCCCATCATATGTTAACAGTGTGTGCCTTCAGTGAAAAGCAAACCATCACTAGTGCTCTCAGGCCCCAAAGAAAAGCAACGTGGAGGAAGAAAGAAAGAGAAACCTCGACCTCACGGGTTCTTCCCAGTGATCTGTTGTTCCAGCAACTGAAAGTCAAACAATGATGTCAAGAAGACGAAGTCGGCCACTTTAAAACCCGCATCCAGTTGCCACAGCAACTACTTTTTAAAGTAAGTGATGCAGAGAGTTTTTCTTTTCTCAGCAGTAAAAAAAGAAAGAAAGAAAAAAAAAATGAGAGTAAATGAGGACAAAGGATGTTTACCTGGGGCTGGGGCTGTTAAGTTCAGGGGAGTGAGCTGTAGCACCCATTCTGAAGGGCCAGGGCAGAGAGGAGGATGGTGCTGTTCCCTTTTTACAGCAGAGCAGCTGCTTGGAAGCAAATTGCTTTGCTCTTCCTTTCACCAAAGGAAATGCCAGAGAAGCAAACTCTTGCTGCCAGATGCCACATGGACACCAAATGTTCCCCACTGGCTCACACCAGCCAGGCACTGAGGGGAGGGCTCAGCATCTCACTTTCATCCCTCCTGCTCTGAGCTCCTTCAGCTGTTGCAGACCCATCTGTCCCAGGAGCTGCTGACCATGCTGAGCAGCTTACAGGCTTCAAACGAGAAGGACAGGTGCTGGGGGGTTGCAAGGGGCCCCCTCGGCCACCCCTGAGCAGAAGCTCTTTTCCAGCCTCCGCTCCCCTCCGGCCCTTTCCCCAGCCTCCTCTTTTGTTTCAGATAGTTTGTGTCTTTCCAAGAATTGAACTCTGGGGGCAAAGAGACACAACTTTGCCATTCCCCTCAAAATAAAAACCCTCCCTCAGCCCTTTGCATCTAAAGGGCTAAAAGGTAAAATGGAGAGAGAGAGTTGTTTGTGTCCCTATGGGTACAGAACCTGTCTCCTTTTAGAGGTTACGGCCCATGCTTTGACTGGCCAGACCGTTTACTTACATAGCTTCTTTGCACTTGGAGCGTGTTCCTTCTCAGAGCAGCTGTTCCACTTGGAGCTGGAGATGAAAGTCAACCTTTGTCCATGCTCCCCACTTGAAAAGACCTTGCTAAGCCATCAGCCACACCACAGACCTCCTAAGGAGCCACTGATCCCTGCATGCCTGCAAGGAACGATGTGATGAACTCTTCCACTGATTCATTCTTATCCATTTATCTAATACAAACCATCTCTTACTCCATTAGGCCCTTGCCCTCACTGAGTAATCCCTGGTTGTATCATGCTTTGGAATTAGTCTGTGAGGTCCTCAGGGCAAGGATCATGCCTTGGAAGGTGCCTCACAGACTTTAGGCCATTGCTAAATTAATAAGAATGTAATAAAAGTATTAGAGCTCTCTACCAAGGGAGGCATTGTTATGCCCCAGAGGCAGCATATCTGGTTAACAACCCTGAAAAGAAATGCCAACAACATTAGCCTCTGCCCCTACATCCCTCTGCCTAATGTAAAATTAAATAGCTACAAATTACCTATCTATTTTTCTATCTGTCTAGGCAATTAGCCCGTGCTCATTACTGGACGTATGGGGATACATCCAAGCATATAGGCACTCGTCAAGATGGAAGGCATAACACACAAGGTGGCACAGGTGGATTCGCCCAGGCCTCTGCTCCATTGCAAAGTATACCATTAAACCCCAAAATACATTGGACCATCAGTGGAGGCCAGAAAAAGCCTGTAAAATCTGCCAAGAAAAGTGTCCAAAGAGCAAACCAGGAGCCAACGATGGCAAACAGGCTGTGAAAGTGCTATGAAGAGTGTATGCAGGACAGAGAGGAGCAGCCAGGCATGTTTATTCATGTGGGAAAGACAAACACCAACCTATAAGCAAATGTGGCTCAGCACATCTATTGGCAATTAAAGCTCATGCATATATCTCCATGAATACGAGGTGCACGCTACTGATTAGCAAGCCTGTTGCCAAGGGTGTATTGTTGAGAATAAATCAACAGAACTGCAGCACTGGGACATCTGAGCATCAAGACAAACACCCTAGAAGAAAATTCAGCCCAAGGTTTTCGAGTCAGCAGCAGTGAACAGGAGCCCTCTCATGCTCTGGCACAGATGTGGGTTGTTTTGGGCATGGCAGCAGCAGCAGCCCCCCACACCATCACTCCGTGAAGTGAAGGATGCCGTCTTGAATGCACTTTAATCCAGTGAAGTTCAAGCCCTCCCTTCTGCAGTTTGATGGTAATGCTATATTTTTTTATTCAGCACAGGAGCAGAGGTCTGATGAAACCTCATGTTGCCAACATAAAAGTGGAAGGAGCTTTAGCTAATCCCAAGGAAAATGAAGCCCACCTCTTTTTCTCTGCACCCCTCCTGAAAAGCAAGAAAATGCAAACCCCACATTTACCTCTCTTGGAAGAGAAAATTCCCTGCTGTCCTCAGATGGTTACAACATGCAGCTTTAGTGTGCTGCATAAGGAATAGCAATTACATACCCCTCACCAGCTTAGGGTTGTGGGTTGTTTTTTTTTTTTTCTGGTGGAGTTTTGTTCTAAATCTTTCAACTGGGTTTGGTTTTCTTTTCCACTGATTCTTCTGGGGGGAAACAATCTCACCCCTCCATGAGAAAGGGTGGTTTAGGGGGATAGAACACAGGAAAAGAGAGTTCACAGGCTGCTTCCATGTCATTAAGAAAAAAAAAAGAGAGGGAAAGAAAGGCCAGGTCTGCAGTGGAGTTAGCCTGGTCATATTAAAGGAGCAGGTGTTGTACTGAGTTAATTTCTCTGGGAGGAGACCTGAGCAAATCCCAGCAGCCCTGCTGAGAAAAAAAGCTTTGTATGCTGACACAAAGCCCTCCGTGCTGCAGCATTTCTCTTGCTGTCTTTCCTTTCCTCCTCTTCATCTTCTCCTAATTGCAAGGCTAATGTCCTCTGACAAGTGCCTCAGATGGCCCAACAACAGCCCTATCACCCACTCTCCCTGCCCCACCTCTGATTATTATTACTTTCACAGCACCCATCACTGCAAAGCCCAGGCAGCTCTTCATTACCCTCTAGCACAACCGTGTCTGCTGAGGAACTGCCATATACCCACCACACCATGCTGAAGACACAGTTGCTTGGCCCTTATGACATTGCTGCAAAGTCTGGCATGGAGAAACAGTGCAAATGAAGTTCCAGAGATTCCTCTTTTGAGGCTGCAAACCCAGGACCCACATCAAAGCCAGATGCTTGTCTGATGTTTGCTTTGAATGATGATGTCTGAGGGAGGGGGCCTATCATGCCATGAATATGTGCATTATTGGCATAGCCTCCAGCCACGCCACAAGCTGTGTGTCAATTAAAATGTGGATCTGGAGAGCAGCAAGCCTGGGCAAGTCAAGATGGGAAGAAAGGTCCTCAAATGAGACAGAAGAGAAACAATCTGACAAGCAGAGCTCCAGAGGAGTACTGTGCTTTAGGGCTTCTCTTCTTCTATTGGTAGGACTTTGGGAACAGAGGCCAGTGTGGCAGCAGAGGGGAACCAGCACCCTCAATAGCTGCTTTTCTCAGTGACATGATGATGTGCTACAGTTTCTCTGCTGCCCATTGCTAGTGGCACAGCAAGGCACTGGGAAGAGAGAAAGAACAGGATTCTTCTCCTTGCTGCCAACAGCTGCAGAAGAGGCATGCAGGGCTGCTTAAATAACCTCCTATCCACGTCAGCCATACCAACCCACAGAGCTGCAGGGAGGGTGCACAGGAGGGGACAAATAGGGTGGTAATCATCCTCCCTGTCCATCCCCAGCTGCACCTACCCCTCCATGCTACTGGGACAGGCAATTTATAAGCGCAGTTTGGAGAGTCAGAGAAGATGCTCATCAGCCAAGTGTTACCCTGCACTGAATTATTCAGACTGCAATCAGTTTCTTGGTCAGGAATGGAAGGTTCCCCTTACATACCTGGAAGGGAATGGAAGGCAGCATTTAATTAGAAAAAAGTACTCAGAGATCTCATTGCACAAAGTTAAAACAAAAGGCACCCCTTTAAGATCCAGTGAAAGGAAAAGCGAGTTGGGCAGGAGAGGAAGGGGCTGTCAGGAGAGAAGAGAGCAGCTGGAAAGGAATTCCAAGGGGACAGTGAGACAGGCAGTCACAAAGCCTGTTAATTATTTAAAAAACAAACTAACACAGAAAAGGATGTCCTGGGGAGGAGAGGAAAGCAAAACCTCAGGGCACCCATCAATTATACACAAACCAGCTCAGGGACACTGCAAATAAGGGTCCTGTGGGCACCTTCATGGAGATGTCACCAGAAACTGGCCCCATCCCACCACTCGAGACAGCACGGTACCTTTGTGTCCCTTCATTACTCCTCCTGCTTTATTGTGATTTTTAACTTGAGTTGGTGGCCACAATCAGAAACAAAGAAACACACAGCAAGGCTTGGCAATGGTCTATGTTTCTAATTGCACTGAACCCTGTTTTCACCTGGCACTATTGTGGCTCTCAATGAACTGGCCAGCTTGGGAGCCTCCCTCAGCTTTAAAATAGGGACCACAACAAAGAGCTGGCTGTTAGGCAGAAGCCAATTGCATCCAGTTTGCTGTTTCCAAATCAAGGTGAGCAAAGTAATGAGGCAGGAGACCCAGGAAATTAATTTGTCCTTTAACAATTAGCTTTCCTGCCCAGAGCTTGGACTGATTTAGCACAGCATCTCCAGAGATGCTGATCCCCAGTTTTCAATAGGATCAGTTCACACACATCACTCCTGAGGATTACAAAACGTGACTTTTCTTGGCTGAACAGCCACCTACACTGCTGGCTTTCAGATCTTTCTTTCTAAGGGCTCCACTAACAAATAGCAATCAAACCACAAAGTTTAAGTGGCAAAAGAATCTCTTACCAACTGTAGTATTTTCTTATAACTTGATCCTTCAACTGATGTCCTAATAGCTCGAGTCAACTCTCATCAAGAAGATTGAGAGGGGGAAGAACTACCTCAGGTTCAGAAGTGATAATCCTGCATTTCTGTTGCTTCTTATTATGCGAGAATACAAAATATTCACTAGAAACCAAAGGCACTAAACTTGCCTTCCTCACACCATCAAATAATCATTAAACAATAACAGCTTTGGCTTAAAAACGAGTGAAGCCAGAACTCCAGTTTTCAGCCCACAAGTGCTAAGACCCACAGCCCGTTACAAATCCTTAACCCACGTGGGTCATCCTAATTCCTCCTACTCCTCTCCTCATGGTTTACACATGGACTAATGTCTTGTCTTCGCACTGAGCTCCTCCTTAAAAACCATACAGACACATGCAGCAAGATGGGTGATGTGTGTTTGATAGAAACCACCCATCTAAATGAAACCACAATTTTTACCATAAATCCCCAAACGGGCAAACACACAGAAACTGTATCTGCCAGAATGATTTATTGAAAATAAACAAATGCAGCTGTGGCAAAACAACGAGCCCTCTGCAAACACACACACACCTCCCAGTTCTGGCTATTTCATTAGGAATATATTAAATCTAGTCCCTCAACTCCAGCTCTTGATGATAATTAAACACACATCAATGTACGGCAGCGAGCATGCTGTTGGTAATTTGCATAGCAGGGAATAATTACTCTGGCAATTAGCTCTGGTGCAACATGCTGCCTCTTTACGTGCACCGCACATCTCTTCCGCTGCTTTTGCGTCACCCTTCAAGTGGTTCATCGAGACACGACCCCCTTCCCTAGAAATAACATGAAGCAGTGGGGTCCGTGGTGGCTTGGCCTCACATGTTTGGAGCTCTGCTTCATTTAAATGTTTGGGATAACTTTCCTTCCTCATTGCTAAGGCTGGTGCTGCAAATCTCTTGCTGTCTTTAAATAGCCAGCTCCTTGGTTGTGAGTGTTTTCCATTTTGTTATTTATTACATTGGTCATTTGTCCAATTGTGCCAGTCTTGTCCAGCACAGGGCCACCAAGATGATCAGGGGACTCGAACATCTTTCATACGAGGAAAGGCTGCAGGAACAAGGGCTGTTTAGTCTAGAGAAGAGGAGACTGATGGGGGGATCTTATTAACATTTACAAATATCTAAAGGGTGGGTGTCAGGAGGTTGGGGCATCCCTTTTATCTATTATAGCTAGCAACAGGACAAGGGGTAATAGGATGAAGCTGGAACATAAAAAGTTCCACTTAAATATAAGAAAAAGCTATTTCACTGTGAGGTGAGGGAGCCCTGGCACAGGCTGCCCAGAGGAGTTGTGGAGTCTCCCCTTTAGAGGTCTTCAAGACCCGCCAGGACATGTTCCTATGCAACCTGATCTAGGTGAACCTGCTTTTGCAGGGGGGGTTGGACTAGAAGATCTCTAAAGGTCCCTTCCAACTCCTACCATTCTATGATTCTATGATTAACCAAACAGTACCAGGGCATCCTTCAGTTCAAGGGAACTAATCGGTTTGTTCCTTTCCTGTCCAGTCTATTTGTCCTGTTGTACATGGGGATGGTGCATCTCTGTCCAAGGAATAAAGATACAGACCTGCATCCACTTAGGTGAGAATCCTCACCCTGGACTAATCTTCATAGAGTTTAGGAAGTAGTCCCCAGCAACAGCAAGAGTAATCAGGCAGAAGAGGAGCATCGAGGAAGACAAAGCCACAGAAAAGATTTGCAGGGCTGAGATTTGTACAGGCAGAAAGCCCAGCCTTTTCCTTTCTAAAGGCATTTCTCTTTGAACATTGGTCATAAAAGCCTCTGAGAAAGCCTCCTCTCCCTCTTGAGGCTACTTCCTGAGCTACAGCTGGCCATGCTAGCAGCCTTCCCTGCATTCCAGCCCCGAACCTCTGCTAAAAGGCAGGAGGTGCCTCAAGTATTTAAAGATGGGAAGCATAGATGATAAACAGGGATTAATCAAAACAAGATTTTTGACAAGTATTGAGAATGGATTTGTTGCCAATCTATGTCTCATAAACAGGGAGGAGAGCCCAGGGAAACATCAAAGACAAAACTAACAAGAAATGTGTCTGAGAGGTGAGATCATCACCATGGGGAGCTTCTCTCCCTGCCCAGACATCTCCTGGCCCCTCTTCTTCACATCCTCAGAGCAGTTTCTACCGGTGCTGCCACTGCTCTCACTCTGCTGCCCTGTGCTGCTCCAGCTCTGCAGCTCCCCTCAGCTCTTGCTCAAAGCCATTTCTCTGTCCCCTGAGCAACCTCCCCTTTTTGTTGTCATTCAAACTGTTTTCAACTGCTTAGTCTACTTGCACAAACTGGTGAAAGAAAGGATGATCCAGAAGTCAAGGTGGTAGCCTGGGTAGGCGTGAGCCACACTCAATTCCCCTCTCCGCCACTGACTTCTCATCTAACCATGGACACACTATTACACTTCTTTCTGTCCATCTTCTTCAAAGTACTGTTCAGACACTTCTGTTAAAGGCTGGAAACACTTTGAATGTGATGTTAGCCACCTGTCACTTCAGAAAATCTTGCCCATTATAGCTGAATGTTTATCCTTAGGTGAAACTGCACCTCTACCAACACCCAGAGTCAGACTCCGTGTCCTTCAGCAGATGGTGGGCTTCACCCCCCCTTTCGCAAAGGTCACAGTCAACACTACAATCTGACCCAGCTCAGATGGCTGCGTGCTGTGTGGCACAGCCCACCCTTCAGACATGCTGCAGTCTCCTTCCACCAGCCCCGAGTGCTAGGGGTGCAGAAGGGGTAGGATACGGCCACCTAACACTCTCCATCTCTGAGACTCAGTGGCTGCTGTTGGGGTATGAAAAGGAAGAGGAAAAATGCAACAAAAGACAAGAATAAAAAGGCTTCCAGTCCAAAGCACAATTAGGAAAGAACATACCCTTTTTTTTTTTTCTCTCAGGGTTGGTCTTTTTTTCTTTTTCTCTCTTTGGCCTGGCTCACGGCTGCCTGCACATCCCTTTACTGGTTGCCTAGCAGAGCCAGTATTCATGGCAATCTGAGGTCCACCATGGATGCTCCCTGGAAGCAGCCTGCTATTTCCTACCCAGATGTCTTTTATTTTTGTCAGTGTCATTGCTCAAAGAGCAACAATAGTGCTTTATTTCCGTGGTACTCATCTTCAGATGATCTAGTGACAACCTTGCCTTACCTTCAGCTATCTTGTACCCTAGATAAATATCATCTACAAAATCATTCCAAATAAATCAAGAAGGCTGAACTGTTAATCCTCCCGTTCTGCAAGTCCAAAGGGTCATCTTACAAAGCACACTCAGGCCACACAGTTCTGCTCAAGTGCCCTGTAACAGTCAAGAACAGCTGAAGCAATTAGCAATGCCCTGTCTCCTCCAAAAGGCACCAACTCCAGGGAGGGAATCAATAGGAAAACTTTACAATACAGAGCCCTTAGCTCCAGACACGTTTTAGGGATAAAGCCTTTAAAAGGCAGCGGATAAGATGCTAGAATAGGACTTAGGAAAGGACTGAACTCTACCCTTGTATATTTGGCCATGCCATAGAGTGCTACGTTCCTCTCTATAAAATGTAAGATAATGATATTTGTTTCCTTCATTAAATCATTTGAAGTCCACTGACAGAAAAGGTTAAATAAGAACTGAGTGATTATACCATCCTATAACTTAACACAATAGTTTTAATATTGATAGATGTACCAGAACAGACACAGGGGAAAAATGCTCCTACAAACTTCTAACCACAAGCACCACATGTTCAAAATATCTGGGTAAGGATTAGCACCCTCCTCTGGGTTACTTTTTGAAAGGAACTTGTAACATGTTCACTTGTCCAGGCAAGAGGTTCCATTTGCTGACTCCTCCAGTTCCACATCTCTAAAAATTGTACTTTCTACGCACAGGAAAGGGAAAATGTTCTTACACACTTGCTAGCTACATAATGGGTGGCAAGTCAGTTCAACCTCTCAAGCACATTGCACCTACTCCTGTTAACAGAATTCGAATGCAGGATTCCAAAATATTGCCTGAAAGCTGGAGCCTTCCCAGAGCTTTCAAATTTAGAAATCACACTTTCACAAGTCTGCATTTCACTTGAGACTATGCCTGTGATTTGTTTGTGCCTTTCATCATCATACAAGCACCTAACACCTCAGCCACATAAAGCAATGAGTACAGGATTTAGAAAGTTACTCTGATTATAGAACTGGTTTATTGTTTACTCACAGGCCTTAGTTGTTTCTTCCAGTGAACTCAATGGGAGTTTTGCCACAGACTTCAATAAGGTGGAACAGAGCCAGGGACCTTTGTCTGTTAATTCCTTGTGGATCATTTACAGCTTTCCAAGCACCATTGCAAAAATAAACTTCAGATTTTTAAAAAACCACATGCACACACAACAAAAAACAAACTGGAATTATAATGTGTATAAATACCCAAAGAGAACCACTGGCATGATATCTCAGTATTTCAGAACAGTTCATTATTCACTCATTAAAGCAGTAAATGACAGCTTCACTTTTCAGGACCAGCAGCACATGTCTGTCTTTGATCGGGGATCAAGTGATCCGTGATCCCAGGTATATAGTTTGCTTTTGAATATAGATCAATCCTCTCTACAATGAGTTGAGCTGAAAGCACAGAGATATGGCCAAAGGTGGGTTTGATAAGTGGCAGCGCTCTGGAGAATGCCAAGTCCAGACATACATGCAGGGAGGGAAATGTCTTTTCTAAGAACCTCTCTGGTGCAATCCAGTTGGCCAACCCTAGATGCTCAAGGTCTTGATGAGGGAGAGAGAGTAGGCTACAGGGAATAGCCAGTCACATTAACTCAGATATCCAGGGAGCCAAAAAAGGGAGAAAGGGTGAAAATCCATGCACTCTATTTCTTCCACCTATACTGTGCTGATCTCAAGCAGCACTTCTACAACACTCAACTTTAGGAGAGAGTTTGCGCATTTTTGCACCCCGTTGTCACATATTTTCAGGCAGAACTCTTCTGAAACTAAATATTTTCCCAGCAGAAGCATGTGAAATGTCACCCTCTTGCAAACTTCCTCTACTCAGCTGTGAAAAGAGTCAAAAACTATAGTCCTGGGAGCAATGCTCCTGGATGAACCTCCACCATCTTTGCTTAAAGCTGCTCGTGTCAACTGCTTGGGAAAAGCAGGGCTAAGACAAAGGGGAGCTGAAAGCCTGGGGCTTGAATTGAAACTATAAAAGGAACAAAAGTAGCAGCAACAAAACTCTACAGACTCCTTTGGCACCCAAGGAGGAAGCTTAAAATACAGCCAGCGTCTCACAGCCTTTTTTTCCCCTATCTTCTTCTAAAAAAGAAAGAAAGAAAAAAAAAAAGGCAGCTCTTAGAAACAATCTCTTTCTGTGTAAGCTGTTGCCAGAGTCTGAGAGAATAAGCCAGCGATTCTGTGCCAGCCCATTCACATGGCCAGGTGAAAAGAAACTCATTCCTTTACAGCCTGTGCTGCCCCACACAACATCTGCTGAGAAAGTGGGATGGGAAACACCAAAAAGGGGAGCAGAGAACAGCCGAATCCTTCAGGTTAGAAGGGCAGCCTGTTCCCACCGGGGAGCCCCTCTTTCACTTGCAGACAACTGCTGCATTTGACATTTCAATGGGAACTGAGGCAGAGCAGGAGGGAGGGCTTTGGAGGAGGGGGAGGTGGGAGAACACACATAAAGGGACCAGAGTGGGAAAAGCAAGGAGACAAAAATTCTGCATCTCTTTTCATTTCTGCTTTCAGGGTTTTTTCCCCTCCATAATATGACAGCCAGGGGAAAGAGGAGAGTTTCTTTTAAACTGAGACAGATAGGCAGAGGGTTGGCACTGTTCAAAACTTCTTCAATTTTACGGGCCTTAGAGAGCAAAATTCTTTCTTCTTTTTGTTGTTGTCTCTTTTTTTGTTTGTTTGTGTTTTCCATGAGAAGGAAAAAGCATTTACATAAAATAAACAAAAGGAATGAATAGCAGTGAACCCTGCCATGGGCACCAACAGTGGATGCTTTTAGAAATGTTACACGAATATTGTTTCAGTGCTCAGTATTGTCTGAGGGTTCAACACAGACACATTCATCCTGGGGAGTACTTCTGGAGCCCCAATCACTTCATACAAGCCCCTCAATGAGAGCTGCATGCTTTTTGAAATCTACTTTATAGGAACTTTCATCCAAACACATCCGAATGTTTTGCAAAGGCTTCAAAGCAGCCCTGTGCCATAAAAAGGGTATTATCTCCATTTTACAGAACAGGAAACTGAGGCCCAAAGGGAATCACACGGACAGCATCCAGAAATGAATCACTGGCTAAGCCTGGAATAAAACTGGTTCCCTGGAGCACCACATTCATCTGCAGTGAATGCAGAAATGGCCTTGGCCAAATGAGAGTCTCTCTGCTGGGTTTTATGTCAAGCCCAAACATGCAAAACAAAACCAATACAAACAAGGCTCAAAACAAAAATCTACAACTCATAGATATAGATCCATAGTCACGACAGTCCACGTACTATGATGCACGGAGAAACCTTTCGTTTGCTGTGAGAAGGTAAGCAAAGGCCAAGGTGAGAAGATGATGGAAGAGAGCCCATGAACAGCTTCCATGAGGGCAGCACAGAAAGGCTAGGGGTATCCTCAGAAGAGTGAGGTGCAACGTGGGTTCAGCTCCCACAAATCATAATAGGAAATGAGTTATTACACCCACAGTTACTTTAGGTTTGCTTCTTTCTCAGTAAGAGCTCACATGAATTCCCCTCACAGTCACTAAAGGAGGTGAACAACAAAACAGCTTAACCAAGATTAACACCACACTCAACATTCACCACATGCTGCACAACAGTCAGAATGGCCTTGCCATTTGCTTGAGACTATGGTCACACGCAGGAGAGAATCTCCAAAAAGCCACAAAGCCCTGAGCCATAACTCAGAAGCAAGGATTAAGAGGTTAAAATGCTTTGTGTTCAGCTGGACACAGTCTAGAAAGAATTCAGCATCATTTACCCTTTTGTGTGTCAAAAATTGCCAATCTTTGATCCTTTTTGATTGTGGTGACTCAATATCACTTGCTTTCTGTCTCTTCTCCCCACTACACGCGTATAGCCAAACCAGTGGCTTCCTGGTTAACAGGCCAGTTTGCACTAGAACAGATTTAGTGTGATGAAACCAAGCCACGGTTGCTTCTCCTCTCAGTAATATCAGCCAGTGGAATTAATCACACAGCATAACGAGCAAGAGCAGCCCGCACCCTTCTCCTACCAATCCAAACCCCATGGCTCTACCCATGGCTTTCCAGCCTCTGCAACATCCGCTTTCACTCTTTTACATGTCAGAGACATCTACAAGCAGATAGATATGAAATCCGTAGGGTCTGTCAGAAGGCATGGAGAAAACTTACTAAACAGTTTTGGAATGGTTTTGAGGGTTTTGTTGTTTTGTCAGTCAGAAGACTGTCTCCAAACAAACAGTTTTGCTGCTGGAGGTAAAAAACCAATCTAGCAACCTTTCTGCATCTTTGCAGGTTAAAGCATGAACCCTATTTTAAAGGGACCCAGGAGTCTGTGTGCACTATGTATTTTACGTGCTTGTCACACTCTCAGCACATCCAGCATGGTGGCATAGCAGGCATGAGAGCCCTGTGCAATCCTAAAACCTCTCTACTAGAAGGAAATGGCAAACCTCTGCTAGAAAGAAGCCTAGTAAATTCTCCAAAACTGCAGGGAAAGCTTCAGTTCATCTTCTGAAAACTCCCATCTTTACACTGAAACATCTTTCAAGAACAAGATCTTGTAAGCACCAAAACAATGAGCTCTCCCAAGGATGGCAGGATTTGCTGCCTATCAAACTCACCACATGTGAGCATCCCAAGGGGAAAATCTGGATGAGTGTAGGGCAATCCAGGCTGCACTCTGTGCTGCACAACTAGGTCCCCCAAAGACAAGGAGGTTCTGGCGTCTCTGAAGTGAATGGCTCCATTTTCCATCTGTAAAACAGGAACAAAAACTACTCACAGAGGTTAATCACATTGAAACCTGGCACTAAACATAAAGCTGCAAAGTGTTAGTAAGAGGTTAAATGTCTTCCCAGTGCCTTACAATCAGCTGCCAGGGAGAAGAGAGTAACAGATAGAGGATTTTTTTTTTTTTCCCCCTTTTCTAACTGTAATAAAGTTGCCCTTATTGCAGTTTTGGCAACAGTAACCTCAGTTAGGGGAATTTCCTATATCACATTTTATCCACTCTCCACCCTTTAATCCTCCAGAAGTGACTAATTGAGTGACAACAGAACAGAGCCACCGAGGCTCTCAGCCTCTGCAGCAGGTGACAAGGATGAGCCCATCCACCTCTTTCTATATGGGGCTGAAGCCACCTCCCTGTGCCTGGTGCTGAGAGATTTCACTGTTTCAGCTGCCCCGTTTTACAACACATACTGAGAAATCAGATGTCTATGGGGTAATGGTGAGTAATGCACTGGCTGCTATCTGCCTCGCTGAAAGGGTGATAAGAGTCAGTCAGAGACAGTCCTGCTTCCCAAATTAGACAGCTAAACAATCAGGCCCTTAGAAAAACACCAGCACGAGTCTCTCCTCACCATCACCTTCTGCTCATGGATAAGTGTAAGCATTGCTCACACAACATCACCTGCAGTGTCAGTCTCTGGTCTTTAAAAAGTCATGACTCAGACAAACAAGATCATGAAATTGGTTTAGATTTCATGTGACTTTTTCCATTAAAAAGTTAATTTGAGTGACCTTTGAGTTTCCTCCTCATTGCTAGACTAGAGAAGGGTTTTGAAACTGAAAACATGATCAAAAGACAAGCTGTGGTTGCACTTCAATGAAATCTTCCAATTCATAGGAAAGGTGCAACTTTTTTTCCCAGCTAGGAGATGTGGAGACAAGTGTCTGTCAAAAACATTCCTCAGGCAAAGTGATTCATCTTCTCTGTCTTTGGCTTAAGTCAAGTTTTTAAGCTGTAGTTCATATATATTCCCCCCAAATAAGTGCCTCAGCATCACAGCAGTGTTTTAGCTCAAAGCACTGCTTGATGATGAGTTTGTTGCGCTGCAGCAGTTGATCCATGTATTCACACTGCCAACTGGGATGGGTCAAGGACTCCTGACAGAGGCAGGGCAGGGGATGAGAAGCAATGACACCTGGACCCATCACTGTGATTTGCTCCAGGACACCAGAGCCAAGTTCCTGAGATGTTTGGTCCCTACTTCAAAATCCCTCCATGTTGGTGGTAGGGTTTGGCCCCAGCTGCAGCAGGTCAGGCAGGGACTTCAGAGTATTCAGGCTTCTGAGCACAGGCAACTGCATGGTGATGAGGAATTATAGAATCACAGAATCATTTTGGTTGGAAAAGACCTTTAAGATCATCAAGTTCAACCACTCACACTGCCAAGCCCAGCACTAACACATGGCCCTCAGCACCACCTCAGCTACATGGTTTTTAAATATGTCCAGCTATGAGAACTCCATCACCTCCCTGGGCAGCCTGGAACAGCGTCTAACAACCCTCTCAGGGAAAAAGTTCTTCCAATCTCCAATCTAAACCTCTCCTGGCACAACTTGAGGCCATTTCCTCCTGTCCTATCACTCATCATCTGTGAGAAGAGACCAGCCTTCACCTTGCTCTTTCACGTAGAGAGTGATCACGTCTCCCCTCAGCCTCCTCTTCTTCAGACTAAACAACTCATTGAAGGAAGTCTTTGTTATGCCCATGGTTCTGTCCCCAGTGCCCTCTTCCACAGCAAGGAACTTGAAAACTCCTCAAATGAGCACTGAGATGGGGCAGAGAGTTGTTCTGGGAGAAAAAGAACTCAAAAAATTCACCTTCCAAATATCTCAGAGAGAATGGAAAATCGTTAAGAACTTGACACTGAAATAACTCTCTGGGTTTGGCATTTTGGTGCTCTGTGCTCTTATTGTCTCTCCTTAACTTTATCTGCCTTGGGCATGAAACACCCAAGATCCACACCTCCCCTAAACAATGGAGATGAAAGATCTGGGCTTCAGCAGTAGCTAAAGACCAAGGTGACCAGGAAACTGAAACCAGACTTCAGTCAAACCTTCCTGTGACCACAGGAGCACAGGTGTTCCACCGCAGTTCTGGTATTTGCAAGCTCCTGGAGCAAGGACCATTTTTGTACAGCTTTTAACAACAGCTTAGCAGCATTTAATTTTCCACTCCAAAAGCAGCTCTTCCTTGCCAGGTTAACTCTGGGCAGAACTGTGTCATTGGGAGACCCGTGAGCTGCAAAGTGCTGAATTTGGAGCCTTCTCCATCAACTACTCCCCAGACACATTATGGGAATTCAAGAGAGAGGGAAATGATCAGAGAATAAGTTTCAAGTAAAATTCTAATGAAGTCATCTGTAAGATGTACATGGGGTACCTTACCTGCTTGCTGTTACAATTAGCAGTTTTTTCAGCTGAATTTAAAGCAGATGAAAGCCCTGAAGGCTGAAGTCTGCTAATTTCACCCCCCACATACCCACCAGCTCCACAAATAAATCTTGTGGGTTTGGAAATAGCTCCTTCCCCACCTCTAACCACAGGCTTGACAGTCCCCGCCAAGCCTCTCTATTTCATTAGTTTCTGGATCTTTCACACACACACAACTATGCACACACACACACAGAGCTGCCCACTTACAAACCTGACAGGTAAAATTATTCCCTCCTTCTACAACCCTCCTAATTGCCTCCCCTGGGCTCTCACGGAGCATTAACGTCACTGCCTAAATATTAAGTTCATGCAGTGTCACTGCTATGCCTTTCATTAAAGCAATATCTGTCTCATAGCTCAGCCTATACGTTGCTTCTAATTTCCCTGCTAGGACCCACATGTAGTGCACAACCTTCCAGTCTGACTTTAAATCATGGTGCCAATTTCCCACAGTTATTTCAGGACCGTTTTCTCAGGAACCAGGAGATATTTTTTAAAAGACAAATCTATATTTTTACTGAAATACAGGGTTGTTTTTTTTTTTGTCCCAGCGTGCACAGATAGGTTTTCTCTTGACAGTTTTCTCAGCCATTGTTAGTAATTCAAGACTTCCTTACAATTGATAAAAGGGTTATTAGAAGGTTTGCAATATTTACAATCTTAAATCTCCAGTGATGGAGGCCTGTGATCACTTCCTTGTCTTTGAATTATTTTTATTCCTTTTTTTTCCCTTTCTTAAACAAATGAATTTCACAGTAAGTTTTCTAAAGCTAATTTTCCCATCACAGAAAGATTTTCTCCACAAGCTATTGTTACGTCTCCTGAAATTCAAATGAAGGAAAATGCCACCTGCAAGGAATGGCAATAGTTTGAATTGCAGTAACTAGCAAGAGATAAATAAGCAACAAAAATAATTAGTGTCAATGGTTCCTTGTTTGCAAATTGGGATCTGTAACACTTGCTCCTGAGTTAAGGGTATAAGCCAGCTCTCCCCAAAGACCTTTTGAACCCCATCTCCAGAAGTGACAGGACCTTAAAAACCGAGAAGTCAGCGGAAGGAGAGAGGAAACTGCATAAGAACTGGACTCAACCAGAGAAAGCTTCAACATGGAAAAAAAAACCAAATCTGACTGCTGCTAGCAGCAGGTTACTCAGAGAACAGCAGCACAAAGGGATGATTCACTGTGACAACATGCAGAAAATTTCTAGAGCCTGATAGTTTGCAACAAAATGAATTAACTAACAGAATTAACTGATTTGTAGTATTTACAGTACAATATTAACTGTCTTCAAATTGTTTGTATTAATGCTAAGTAAGCAACGTGGTAGTTGGTTTCTACTTGTTAAAGATGCAGATAGTAGAAACAAAGCATGAAAACCTAGATACTTAAGCTTTGGTTCCTGAGTGTGTATTTGGCCATCTATCATCCTTGTTCTAACTTTCAAAATGTTCTTAACAGCTCATCAGCTTTGATGTTCGTACTCAATCAAGGATTTTTGAAGCTTGAGATTTGAAAGGGTATGACTAGAAGTGTGGGAAATGAACCATCAAATATCATGAAGCACCCACTGATGTCCCAGTTGATTTCTCTCAACAGCATATTCTGTTGGCTGCAGATTGAATAGGGAGCCAATAATTCCTATTTACATTTCCAACTTCATCAATAAGAATATTTGGAAGCATTTCTTCCAGGAAAGAGCATCTTCAAATCCTTCCATATGGGATATCAATTTGTCAATATTGGTTTAAGACATCAAAGTCTTTGCATTAATGAGAGAAAGGTAGAAGCCCCAGTAGCTCAATGCACAGGTTGAATTTTCCAGCACTGAGCTTTGCCCGTGGGTCATTCACATAGCTCTGCTTGTCACCACACAAACTGCACCAGCCCCTTTCAGACTGTAGACCAGCATTTTGCTCACTGCAACAGATTATTCAAGGTACAAGCAAGTCTAGTAAGATCAGCTGCTACATCTGTAATAAGTAGCTATGAATATAAATTTCTCCTTTGCACAAAATACACGACCCTTGCTCAAGTACATGGAAGCACTTTTGCACCCCTCAACAAATACCTAAATCTAGTCAGAGATGCAGCTATGCATACATTTATCCCAGCTCTGGGTGGCATCTGCAGGTTAAATACCATTTTTCTGGGGCTGTCAGAAAAGGAAGATGGGGAAAAATATGTCAAATACACAAAAAGCCCCACTCCACAGTCAGGCAGCTGGCTGGTAACTAAAAGCTCATTCCCACCATAGGTGTCTTATTGCCCCTGAGGGCCACCTCTTGCTGTTTGTGTGTCCCTTCACCCCAGATCCTACAACTCATGAGGGATGAGTTAATGCACTGATTGGAGCAAGCCATGCTCTCCTTACTTACCCCTCCTCTCCCTCCTGCTAGCAGAGGGTAGCCAGCCACAAAACCATTTTCATCGAACACACCTTACTCCTTTACTCATCCCCAACTATATAATGATGTTTAAAATACCCTCAGAAGATGATTTTCACTGGACGTAATTCTGGACATCTGCAGCACACTGCAATTAGTAGCTTATGTCCTACCAAATATAACAAATTTCAGGCACTCAACTGTGGGAGAACAAGAAGGGGAGGCAGAGGCAAGAACAGGATTGTCAGCCTCAGGTGTTCAGGCACTTCAGGGTAAAAAGAAAACCAAACCAACCAAACCCACAAACCTTGCTCTGAGATTCTGAAGGGTTGGAGAAGGTACAACTTGTACAGAGACAAAAGGAGAGACATAGCTTGATCCAACCTGTCTGTACTTGCTCCTTTCATGTAAGCATCAGGGGAGTAGAAACCTTTCTGCAAGTTGGTCCCCATCCCCCCAGCACAGGGGTTTTTTTCCCCTTTGCTTACTGCTGCAGTGATATGTTGGCCACACTATCATGCAATGCTGAGCTCCACCAAACTGGGATGAGCTGCTAATGCACCTCCACGGAGAGGCTGCTTGTAAAAATGTGTCTGGAGCACGTCCTTCCTTTCCTTTTCTAAAGGAAGGGACAGAGCTGTGCAGTGATTTGGAAAAGCAGAAGCCCCCCCTCCTCCCCAAAAACCCAGCTAACTGCTTTTCGTTAGTAATGTGGAAACAGGAGCCTGGCCAGCTCTTACAAAATCCACTGATCTCCCAAACAGGAACAGACTTGTTCTGGCTGTACGTACATGTACACACACCCACACACACAGATGCGAAAGGAAAACTCGGATCTTTTGGGTTCCAGCCACCAGCACTAACCCAACCTCCATCAATGCAACCCACTGCTGTGGCTGGCAGAGGATGAGCCCTGGCCAAGCTCCTGCTTGGAGCCCAGGAGGCCAAACTGCTGGTCCTGCCACTAACCTTGAAGGGGAATCTACCTCCACGGGTTGCAAACACTGGTAGGACTGGGAAGAGCAGGAAGGAAGAGATGAAAGTTGACATTCATCAGACAAGGCAGCTAAATGAATTGCCTTTTTCAAGAGCTGTGAGTGCTCAAAGTGCAAATCTTCCAGAGTTTATGACAACAAATTCTCCCCCCTCATCCTATTAATAAAATATAATTGCAATTCTAAGAATAATGGCCTATTATCTAAAGTCTTAAAATGACAGAGCAATCAAAAGGAAGGTGAAATATAGGGCTGGGAGAATCAGTTGTTGGGGGTTCACAAGCTCCCTGCATGGCACACAAGATTTAGTGGCTTCTCAGTGAGATAAAGACAAGAGTGGCTTATTTTTAAAAATCTATCACATGCACATCTTTAACTTGTTCTCAGTGCACAGATGTCAATTGTTTGCACAGCTCAGGAAAATTTCCATCACCTGCCATCTCTACCTGCAGAAGAGACACGCTGGACATACCCTACCCCTGCCTCTCCTACACTAGAGCCATCACAAGGTTTACAGGTTCTGTCACCTGAAAGCAATGGGACAGGTGGCAACAGGGTGAGGGAGGACCACACAGCACATGCTGGGCTCTACCACTGTCAGAGCAGGCAGGCAATAGTACTTTTTCATATTTTTCCCTATATAAGGTGTATAGAAAAAAAAAATTTAACTAAAGGTTTAAAAGGTTTTGAGATCAAAAATCTGACATCCTTCTTATCATTGGGTTGGGGGTTTTTAATGAACCAAATTAAGGCCAACTCTACATTTCACTTGCCTTTCTTTGCTACTTTTGCAGGCATTTGCAATTTAAGAGATATTATCAAAAATGTTGATACTTTTCCTATTTTCCCTTTTCTCCTCCTGATGACATTATTCTGCCTTCTTCCTTTATCTTTCCCTCTTTTTCTCTCATCATTATCCAAAGGTTGAATTGCCCAGAACAATCCTACTCAGTTATACAACAACTAAGAACAAAAAAATCTTCTCTGATCCTTCCTTGCATCCAACCACTAATGTAAATACTGCTTACAACTTAATGATGCTCCTCCATGCTTCATTAGCTTTTATCAGTATGGAAATCAGGATTTGCTCTGAGCTCTGCGGACCTGTCACTGGAGATGGGCATAGGGGAACAGGAGGAGTTTCTGCCTTCCTCGGTGTCATTGGGCTTGTTGCCATCTATTTCAGGGGGTGTCAGAAATGTCACCCGTGGAGATTTTCCACGATAGGCTGCTGATTTTGATCCAGCCCCAATTAGCAGCTGCCTGATAATTGTTGACATTGGAAAGCAATGAAATAAATTGGGGGCCTTGATCCAATGAACCATAAAAATAAATAATAACCATAAAACTATGTCTGCACTATAAAATCTCACACAAGGATTGCCAGTAATGATGCCTGCTAATTACATACACTACCTATCTGGGGAGGGCTCTGCATTTAGATACATAACAGAACCTGCATTAGCCATCTCTATGAGAAGGTGCAAGGTTGAGCAGTAAACCCACACTGTAATCCTGCCTTGCCCCTAATAGAAGCCAAATCAGGGTTGAGATGTTGTGGGTAGCTCAGTCATCAGATCTCTGTCCATAGGGTCTTTAAAAAAGGCAGGTTTCAAGCACTTTTACAGAGTTCCAGGAGTCTGGATCAGCCCCTCCTCAAGCCCTAAATGACCGTTGAATGTGATGGCAAGCCCAGGGAATGTCTTCAAATTTGCTCTGAACGCATCTCCAGAACAAAACACAACCCCACTCAAACAGACTTTTGCTTTGGTTTACCTTTCCCATCAGCTTATCTTCACTATTGCTTTATCTTGCACAAGTATATTTAAAAGGATGTGTCTGCCAAAACACTTTTGAAATCAGAAACTCCCAAATATAACTGCCTTTTCCCAGAAAGCAGTATGTGACAACCCACATAAATCAACCTGGACCTGTGAAAATGATCTTGGTCTTTGCCAAACCCTGGCTATGGTTGGTTCTTCATAAACCATTAGGCAGGGAACAGCTTAATACTCATTTTGAGACTTCAGTACTTAAAACTGTGGAAATCTGGTCTTCCCTTACCAGCTCTTTTGCCAGTCCTGAGCAACTCAGCAGGACTAAAGAACCAGAAAGGCTTTTAGTGATTTATTTAGGGTCCAGTCCTACACATCTTTACATATCAAACTCCCATTGCCTTTGAACTGCAGAGGAAAAGCCTGAAAGTTCTCTTAGCATTACTCTAGCTTGTGTGAAAGAGAAATTTTAATGCTTTATTACTTCTACTAAGCTTCAGAAACTGTTTGCAAAAAGCTGAGATCCCTGCACAGAAAATGACATAGTTATCATTTGCAAACAGGCTATTGATGTTTTACCCAGAGCAGCCAAATTAATACAATAGCAAGCCCTTGCCCATGTTCTGTGTAATTAATTCAACACTCAGATGACATTTCATTTCATCAAGACATATCATACCTTCTCTTTCAACTGAAAGAAACACTGAAGATATATCGACCTGTTCTCATTGTAACAACTACTAGCAATTTTTCTCTGTATTTCTGCTGGTCCCTGAAAGCCAAAAAAGAGCTGATGCTCCCCCTTCTTGATCTGCTTTGCTCCTTGTTTGATATTCCTAACGACATGCCAGTCAGGCAGTGAACTTCTCAGAATAAAGCCATTTTCATTACATTTATTCGCAGCAGAATTGGGTAGATTTGGGTTTTTTTTCTTCCCCTTTCCCAGTTTAAAGTGTGTTTTTATGAAACTAAAAAGAATTGTCAAAGGAGCTCTGACCATCTGCTCCTGCATCCTGCCTCCGATGGGGATCAGCCCCAGCTGTTTCAGGGGAGGCTTGTTCCCCAATCTCCTCCTTTAACAAGCACGCTGACACAGGAGGGCTTCCCTCCCTTCTAAGCTTCTAAGAGAGAATTTGCAGCTTTCCAGTTTTTTGGTTTTTTTTTTTTTTTTTACATTTCACAAAATAATAAAGTCCCAAATGTTTTATGTTGTGCTTTCAGAAAGGTCCTGTAATTAATAAGGAGTCAGCCAGCTTTCCTGGGCAGCAAAAGAGCTGGCTTTCCTCCCTCTGCCCCCCTACAAAGCATTTACAACCTTCTGTGACATGTTTAACAGCGAAAAGCTTCATGCTATAGCAGACACATCTATATTTACCATATCTTAGCCAAGATTTCACAAGTTCAGCCACCTTCATATTGTAGGTAAAAATATTTCAGCCCCTTTTCCTGGGGTGGGGGACAGGGGGGTGCTGCTGGAATTGCCTTTCTGATTTCTAATGAGGGAAGGAACTGGAACACTATAAACTTGCAACTTTGTCCGCTTCATGTAAATCAAGGCACAGCTGTAAAATTTGGGAACAGAGGGAAAAAAAAAATCTCCCACCACACACATACAAAATATAAATACTCCTGGCTAGTAAATGTCACTTGACACTCTCCCATCAAACCTGTCATCAGCTCAAGCATTTAAAGGAAAAACACTTGCTGGGTTTGGGTTCACAAATCTGTCCCTAGTACTAATTTACAAGTAACCCTTCTATATTAATTACTCCCAAGTATGCCACAATGACACATTAAATTTGCATGCAAAGGCCTAGTTAAATTCTGAGTAAGCCAAGACCTCTGAGAAAGCACTGCACAGAGGAGAAAATGGATTATTTTAAATAACTACCTACTGCTGAGCTGGGGCACAGAACGTATTTGGAAGCAGTAAAACTGCTGGAGAGAAGACAAGAACGTTTTGAAAACAATACATTTGGGTCCTGCTAACATTGGAACAAAAGAATAAACATATATAAAGGTTGATAAAAGGTTTGGGGATTTCTTAAAATCAAATAAATGCAAGTATATGTATTTGCCTAATCCGCTGATCCCTGGAGGTGGGAGCTATCTCTGCCTTGGCCCCAGCTGTTACGAATGTGTGGAAAATGCAGGTAGCAGAAACCATTCCAGTTCCCCCAGAGGCTGAGCAGTTCCAGGGACTATCCATAGTTCAGTGAAGCTCTAAATCAAGTTAGCAAGCACTGGCCCTGTTGTGATTTGCATGGACCTTCCCACAGTGCACCAGGATGTTTTTACCTCGTAACAGATACCATCAATGCTAAGCAAATTGCTTGCATAATTATGCATATTTGCACAGTGCTGTCAGTTCCAGCTGATGTCACTTGCTGATTATCTTTCTCTTCATTTTTTTTTCATCAATGGAAGCTTGTGGGTTTATTTGTGACTCATTCTGTAGCATTTATTATATGCTGGGCCATGCCAGGTGTACTTTTAACACTTGCTTTATTGCCACAGACGTGTTGTTTCAGATGGGGATGGGGTGGGAAAGATGTCTAGTTGAATTCACCCTTCCCATTCTATGGAATGTTGTTATTAATTATAATTTATGTATCATATGAATCTCGTGATATTATTATTTAGAAAGCAATCAGTCATCCACATAGCAGTTATAAAAGGATCAATCTTATAATGCCCTGATCAATCAGAGTTCAGTATATTTTAGGTTGCTCACAACCAGCTGGCAAAGGATTGCTTTCAAGCAAAATGCTGTTTATTTTTAGATTAATGATGAACAAACATCAGAAGTTCATAGGAGAAATAAAGGGAGAACCACTTCTCTGGGAAATGGAGTGATCCTAAAGCAAAATATTTGCCCTTAGTGCTGTCATCAAAAGCAGCAGTGCAGAGACACCACCTAACTACTCATTGCATCACACTGTCCACCCCAAAAAAATAGAATAACACCAGTTTGGCCCCAACACCCATCCATCTTTGAACACATTGTCACAAAGATATTTCCCCAGGGTATGAAATCACAGGTTCGTGCATAGGAGCTACACGAGAACCAGGTTGGCAGGGGATGGGGAGGACCTGTGGTATGTATTTCATGAGATGATCTCCAAGAAAGGCTGTAGGAGATGGTGAGTTGATCAGAGATACCATCAGGTAGAACTTCATCCAAAGCACAACAATTCGGAAAGAGTCTGACTCTGTCCCATCATAAGCTGCATGGCTTCCATTCCATATTGTTAGCCTTATAAAAAGAAAATACTGTGTGAAAAAACAAAGTGTGACCACGAGGGAACACTTAGTCTTGACTTCAAGTTGACAGGTAACAATAGACTTGATTCTTCAGGAACTGAGGAGGATGCAAAGCCTTTGACCTGCAGATTGCTGGTTCAAAAACCCAGACAGATTTTGTGAACGATCAAAAGTGATCCTGTCTGATCACTGAGCAAGATTTTCAGCAGTAGCTCTGAATCTTTGGTAAGAACAGAACCTGCAGTCCAAGCAAGAGACATGCTGTGAGGTCACCACACCTCAGCTGAGTGCAACCATCAGCAGCCACAGCCATGGAGTTCTTCCCTGGAACCCCTTTCTTATCTACAGTAGGAATATGAAATCCATCATTATAATCCTAAGGGAAATAAATCCAGGGGAAAATCCCATCTAATCAAGGCAGACCAGGACTGGGGAAATAGGAGGGTGTTTGCATGGTCCAAACCAAAGCACATGAGCATTCATCCTGCAACACCATCAGGTTGGGTCCTCCAGTACTCAGGAGTTGCAAGGTACTGGCTGTGTCCTGGTAACATGTCTCCTCCATGACTATCACGGATTTAGGGCTTTTTGCAATACTCATATTCATCTACTGCTAACAGTTATTCTGAAACTCAAGGAAGAAAAGCCCTTGTTGCTCTCCCATGACTCATCCTTCAGAGAAAGTCATGGACAATTAAGAGCATCTGTCAGTAAAACGAGTGACAAATTACTCTCTCTCGTGGCTCTGAACACAAATACTTTGGTCCACAGTTTTGGCAGCTCTGGAGTGTTTGAGAAATATATTACTCCAGAGCAGTCTTTCCCCAGCTTGTTTACCTAGCAAGCACACTTAATAAGGAGCCTGTTAAAAGGGCCCTGGTTGTACAGCACTCCTGGTCTGCTGAGCAATCAGGCTGAATTACAGCGTTGTTCATTAATTATTGGGGAGAGAGGGAAGAAAGGTAGACTTAAAAGCAAAACCAGAGTTCATTAGACACATAGCAAACAGGGAATAAACACAAAGGTACTTAGCTCCTACCTGTAACCATACCTGGGACCAAGGGATCAGTGCTCTCTTGTGGCTTCATGGTGCTGCTCTTGTTCAGTAACTCCATGGTTCTGTTTCTCTGTGAACACCCAGGGTCCCATTTATTTGTCAGAAGAGCAGTTTTGTTCTCAGAGGTAACACTTTCAGTCTGCAGCTGAAGATGATGCTCACACATGGTGTTTCATCAAATGTATACTGAGGAGTTTGGGATGCAGGGTGTTCTGCACATGGGGAAGCTGGTACCATCCTGGGCCAAACACTGTCTCTTCCCAATTGCTCTTAAACCCATGGAACAAGCCATTGCACCCCAAAACTGCAGCTACTCAGAGGAGTATGTGGTGCTGCAAAGATGGGGACATGAGCCTAGGGAGAGGGAAGGAGAAGCAGAGACTGAAGCTGAGTCTGGAGAAGAGAGGAAGTGTTTGTCTTCTGCAACTCAGCAGAAACATGTAGTGATTCCTCATAATGCTTATTATGGTGACTTTTTAAGTAAAAAAATAAGTGTAATGCCCCAAACAGTCCGTGTTGATTCCTCACAGTAGAAGCACCCCACACACAACCACCTCAGAGATGGGAACCAACTCCCACAGCATTCCTGCTTTCACCTATTCACTTTTTAGCAGCACAACAGTAGACTGAACTTTTAGACCACTGCACAAATGTTGCGGCATCCCAAAGGGAATGTATTGTCTGTCCAACAGTCAAAAATACAGGAGTAATCATCCTAGATAAGATAATCAGAAAGTGACGTTTGAACCTTAGGCCAGTCTCAGGCAGCATACATTGCTCAAGTGATGCTATATGAGCTCTCCTTGAATAACACTTCAGATTCAATTGCTCATTAAGTTTATTTACCACTTTTTACCATCCTTGATGTTGCCTTCAGGACTTGATTCCAGAGATTTAGCATGGGATTAGCCAAGCAGACAGACATGGTCTCCACAGTCTCAGCCAAAACATCTCATCCTCTTTCTACCACCTATTCCAGTGTCCTACCATTCCAAGACACTTGCCACTGCTCACTTGTTTCCAGCCCACACAGGTGCAGTGCTGCAAAGTGCATGGTAACAAAATTAAATGAAACTTTTTTCCTCAAAAAGCCTTCCAGGAAGAAGCACTGCAAAGCACTGCAAACTTTAGGCACAGCCAAGTCTTTCACAAGTAGCCAGTCCAGCAAGGACATTTGGCTGATGTGCAAGCTAAAGCTCACCTCTGGCCAACTCTTACACAGATGGAAACTCAAACCCAGGTTCCCTGACTGCTCTCCCCACCCATTCAAGGAACCCAACCACTTTGTCATCTCCCCAGAGCCATCTAGTACTCATTTCAAGCTTCCCATCCCATTTTCCAGACAAAGCTGGGCTCCTCCTGACTACTTCCAACAACAAATAAAAAGAAACTCTTCTGAAAAGTCCCAATATCTTGGATCCTGAAGCCAAATCCCAGTGAGCACACGTACCTCTAAGAGAACCCCCAGACTTAACAGATCTCATAGGACATCTTTGCTGCCAAATCCCAAAAAAAGCTGCTGTGCTCCTCAGGTCACATAGAGTATCATTCTCATCCCATCTTTTCCCAGCACTGGAGGGGTGAAAAAAAAGTAATCAAGAGCCAAAGCACAGACAGGTCTTTTGTCTTCAAGTTGCTTGTCATTGTGCAGCCAGATGCAGAGTTTAAAGGAGAGGATTTATATGACTGCCCTGCCAAACTTGGCTCAGATGCTTTTTCCAATCTTGGGTAAGATATAAGAAAGAGATCTGTTTCCTTGTCTGTTCTAACTCACAGAAGGAACAAGAGGTTGACTTTAATTAATTTTGCCTATAAACGAGTCGCACTCCCTGGATAAGGACTCATACATACAGAGTTGCCAGAACAAAGGTAAACCTGACACTAAGTCAGGTAAAACAGAGTTGATAGCACTGTTTTCTTGCAGAGTCTTACTTGCAAAACAACCACAATTCACTGCACATTGTCAGCTTGGAGGGAGCACTTTCCTCCTAGACACAGCCACACAACCACCTCGAGCCCTGCCCATAGGCGTGTGTCAGAAGAGACAAATCTGAACTGAAATTTAATGAATCCAGCTAATTCATTATTTGAAAGACTTATGAGATTCCATTTTGTTTCATCTTGATTTTTTTTTTTTCTTCCAAGCCAAGCACACCAGATGGCCAAGGCCACTCTCATTGCTAGGTACTAATCAGCCACTTCCATATGATATTTGCCATGAAGAATTAATACAATTAGGTCAGGATGTAAAGACATCATATTATTCATGGCAATAAGCCCAGATCTACTTTTATTCCTCCTGCAACTGCCTGCAGCCTGGATGAGGTCAGAATCCAGGTCCTCCTTCATTGCAGTGAGCTGAGCTGCTCCATCTCTCATTGCACAGCACTTTTGCAGCTGCATCTCTTGCTTCCTTTCCATAAGAAATGTAGTCCAATTCAGCTTCAAAAGGAAACCTTGCTAATAGATCTCCAAGTACATGCTTCATGGAAGGCTGGTGCCCTCGTAATAGCTCTCATTTTAATTTTTCAAGTTTTCTTTTCCCTTATACTTGGATCACTACAAAGAGGGCAAACAATATGGATGGAGAAATGGTGAAGAGTGTTGGATGGCCTTTGGCTGGCCAAGCCCTTGGAACTGGGAGATCACAGGAGGAAGGACTACTGTAATGCACTCCATCATAGTGCTTCTCCCTAACTGCTCACCCAGAGGTGAATAAGTAGATCAGCTATTTGTCACTGCTACATTACTTTTTTTTTTTTTAAATTACTTGGGATTTATCCTTTCATTTTCCACACCTCAGCAACTGAAATATAAACACTTTTTCCTGAGCAGAGGTTATCGCAGCGTCAGGACCCAGGTTTTCCTGGGAAGGATAGTTCCTCTCTCTTTACCTCTCAGGACACATTCTCAATTCTCATCCACAATCAGTTTGAGGTCCTCTTTCTCAAAGGTTAATGCTGTGAGCAAAGGTGGGATTGCTCAGTGATATATGGGAGATGAAGTCTTGATTCTTCACTCTGGTGGAAACACGTTACGAGGCGCGACTTTGGCCAACTTGTTTCTCCCCCACAGATTCCCTCCCCCAAGCAAAAGCTCGAGCCAAAAAACCAAAACTATTCTCTCTGCTGTGAGCAGGGAGGTGAAGATGGAGACAAAAAGCCCTCAGAGTGCAGGACAAAATAACAGCCAACCTGGGCCCTGCTCCCAGGCAGCCGAGGGGCCAGGACGACTGGCGAGGCCCACGCAGGGCTGCCAGGCCATTGCCAGAGCTGATTTCCAAGCCAGGCTCTGTTGTCTCGCACCGTGGCCACCATCCCAGCAGGCCTGCCCCAGAGGCAAACCCTGTCCTGCAAACCATGGCTCTTGCTCGGCCTCCTCCAGCTACTTACAATTCAAGACATCTGTGTTTACTCCGTGACCCAGAACAGAGGGTTGTTTTCCCTGGAAGGGCTCCATCACTGCCTCTCTCCTGGTGCCTACCATGTGTCCATTTAATGTTGGTGGTTGTTTTTCTCTTCTATTTTTTTTTTTTCCCAAGGAAGGTCTGCATGCTGCTATTTTAAGCACCCTCTCCATGTGCTAGAGGCGATTCATGCTTTGGGACACATGGCAAGGCCTGCAGAAATATTTCCTGTTGGTCCAAGAAGAGGCTTCTCTAGCAAAAAAAAAAATGAAATATGTAATAGTGCTTCAAAAGACCTTATTGCCCACGTACAGCACAGCACAAATGGCAGACACAATACTCAGAAAAATTGCTTTTGACACCACACAAAGCGAAAACCCTACAGAGAGCCAGAAAGCTTAACAACTCAATCATCTAACCCGCTGTGACACAATTTCTAAGGTAAAATATACTTGTTACTGCACAAAGGGGAATACAACCTTCTTGTCTGGTCACTGGATGGAGCAGACTAACCAAAATCTCCTGGGCATGGACTCTAAACCCAAACTTGTTTCTAAATGGACAGCTCAGCCACAGCACTCGTAGCCGATCCCATTTTCTGTTGTCATGCAGAGTACGGAAGGCATGGTCCCTCTCAGGACTGCCAATCCTCACTCCTGCTCCTAGATACTCTTCCATTTTTATCCTCAGTGACAGCAGGATGACCAAGTTGTCATCTCATCACCTCCTTGTGGCAATACACTAAGGTACACTAATCCACTGCCCAGGACCAACCTCCCGAGCTAACATCCTTTGCATCCATGTAAATCCTTTCTCACGTTCTACCATTTCACTTTGTGAAAGGGGGAAAAAAAAGATTAAAGTGTTAATTATAACCAATATCATTGTGATAGAGTAGGGGAAGACTAGAAGCACGGTGAGCAATGGGTACTGAGTGGAGCAGCCCACTTGGATGGATGGGACAAGGCAGGAAGAAGGGTTGCAGAGCAGCTCAGGGTAAAGGCAGTGCCAGACCCTAATGACCCCTTACAGCATGGAAGTTTGTTCCCTTCCTAATAGGACCCAATTCCCTGTTGCCCTATGCTGAGATTTGCTCACTGCTCTGGGTCTGGAGCCTGTTCAAGCTGAAGGGAACCAAACCCCAAACTAGCATGTGTGTTCAGCCTCCCTTCTCCCAGGGATCAGCAAGCGGGTCAGCCCAGGAGAGCAGGGGGTGCAGAGCATAAGAGGCTTTGAAGGCTGACAGCCTCAGGTGTGAGCATGTAACTGCAGGCATTCCTGCAAAGCAGGAGCAAGAGATTTGTTACCTGGAAAGGGCTGATGCCTGATGAGTGATGTCTTCATCCAGCTGTCCAAGAGGGGGTTATTCTGCCTGAGGGCAGCTTCTGCTTCATCAGGGCCCACATGCAAGACTTCTTAAGGTCCTTAAGATATCTGTGAAAAAGGGAGAGAATTGGGGGGAGGGGAAAGGGTGCATCTGGGGAAAGGGTGCCTCTCCTATTCCTATGTCAGCTGTGGAAGGCCCTGCAGAGCTCCCGCCTGCCTGCACACTACTCAGCATGGGACCTGCAGAAACATGTTTCCCCCTCCTAACACACTCGTGTCACAAATCTGGCAGCCAGCCCTCAAAGGAGGAATTGTTGAGCAGCCACAGCTCTGGAGAGCAGGCAGAGTGGGACATGTGGAGTTTTCAATGTTTTTTCTCATTTCCAGAACTCTTGATTCCAGTGGAGAGACATTCCTCTGCACAAAGAATAGCAGGCTAATGACAATAAGCCTGCTTTTCTGAGGAGCCTGACAAAGGCAGCTACACGAGTGCTCCACATACAGCTAGATGGAGGGAGGATTTTGGAAGAGAATATTTGGGCATGTTGTGGTGAGGAGCAAAAGTCTGAAGGAAAGATCATTTTGCAGGAGAGATGGGATCCTAGGTACCATCCCACTCATACTGCTGGAAGGTCCTGCAACTTCAGAGACGTGAGCATATTAACTCTGTGCTCCTCTGCCCTTATCTGAAAATTCAGGCTGGTTCATAACCACTGCATGTTTAGAGTCAACAGATGAGGTTTTATTTATTAGTTCCTATAAAATCCTTCACTTTCCAGGGTGGGAGTTTTCTGCAGCACAAACCTCACTGCTGCCTTCTGCTGCCAAAGCACGCCCATCACTTTTTGGTGTTCACCAGACCACAGCAAGACACTTTCTAGGTAGCACCAAAATGAGATACTTTCTTAGGATATAGCTCACTTCTCCTTCCTTTCATATGGACTTCAGGACTGACAAAACACACTCCACAGAACCTCACCTCTCCATCATCCAACCACAGCTACAAGGTTTGACACACAGCAGATCCAGCTCTCACTGGTGAGGATGCAGCCCAAAACATGGCACCTCCGCTGCAAGGGAAAGTGAGACCACTCACCCAGTGCCCAGGGGTTACTTCTCATCCTAGAGGAGGCCTGGAACAGGAGGACAGTTACTGTTTCTTCACAAGGGCACTCATTGTTGG
The DNA here is from genome assembly GCA_013401255.1 of Urocolius indicus. Classification (NCBI taxonomy): domain Eukaryota; kingdom Metazoa; phylum Chordata; class Aves; order Coliiformes; family Coliidae; genus Urocolius; species Urocolius indicus. Next base: position 57,939 of record WBNH01006230.1, on the reverse strand, counting down.
GAATGGTCCCTATTCACTCCTTATGCAGCCTGGAATTCAGTTAGAGCATCACACTCCCTCCTTTCCCCTGCAAAGTCAGGGTCAGACAAGGAGCCCTGGGACGGGAGACTGGCGAAAGATAAAGGGATAGATATGCAAACATGTACTCCCTGCCTGCTCTGTTCACTTGGAGCTGCTCAGGAATACATTCAGGTTTGGCTAGTCCCCTTTTAGAAATACATTTTAAGCACTATTTCTGAAGGTCCTCGAGGCAAGATAGCTTCAGCTGTAAACCTCTTGGCTAAGGAAAGAGTGAAACTCAACCATACTCAATTTAATTCCCTGCCTGAGGCTATGACAGTATTACACTGGCTTCTGGAGTTCCCAGTTTACGGGTCAGCAACACAGAGAAAGGATGATCTTGCACCTTGTCTGAAAGATGCAAGGTCAGAGGGGCTTTTCTAGCATACAGAGAAAGAAGAAGAGGAAGAGGATTGAAGGTAAGTGTTGTGGGAAAAGGTACTTTGCTGGGAATTTGCTTTCCAGAAGCCATTGCCACCACAGGATGAGAAGCAGGGAACTAGAGCAGGGTAAAGATTGTGTGAGCATCAGATAAAGAGGGAAAGGAGCCTTCTGCTCTGCAACAGGGTAGCAGCCATAGGTCTTCTACTCCTGAACACTCCCATTTCTTTTCCAACAAATACATTTCTACTTGATACAGTCCCCTCAAAAGCTGTGCCTGGGGGCTCAAGCAACCCAAAGGACCCCAGGACAACTCACCCCCCAGCCAGACTCACCACAAGCCATGTCAAAGGGGTTAAAAGGCTTTGCAAAAGGCTCTCCTTGCTCTTCCTTTTATCCTGGTCATGTCCAGCAGGCAAAGGAGAGCTGGAGGAGGTAGAGAGAAAGAATAGGGGTGGGAGAGGGTTAAACTTGAGGGAGGCAGGGAAATAGTCTGGCTATGGGTTTTTTTAGCATAGCCAGCAAGAAGGCTGCCTGTTCCCCTCGGGGGACTATTAAGGGACTATGGCGACTTTCATCTCCAGGTCACTAGTTCAAATCTGGTCCAAGTCAGGGACAACAAAGGTATTATGTGAAATTAATTGCTGGTCTCAAGTCCAATTCCTAGTACATGTGTGTCCATTTCAGAAAAAAAAACTTGCACCAGCTAAAGGCCACTCGAGCACAGGGGCAGAGAAATGAAGGGGGACGAAGCTCCTGCCTCATCCCCAGATGGAAACCCGCCTTGGGCAAAGGTCAGTGTGATCAAACAGCACTTGTCCCACTCTCTCCATTTCCAGAGGTATTGTTCTCACACCACAGAGGTTTTTGTAGAGAAATAACTTCAATATTTCTCAGGTTCACATACCTTGACTCAATAATTCCAAGTAAGGAGTAACTCTTAACATAGTGCTGGAATCTTTCTTTCCCAAAGAAAAATACCTGAGATAACAGAATGGAGTTGGACAGGAGGGTTTATAGGGCAGGGACACTCTTTTTGTTCCAATTCTGCACAGCCCTCAGAACAGCAGCTCCTCACCCAAGAGCACAGGAATAAGTACAGGATGGAGAACCCCTCATTGCTTTGAGCCATAACCAGGCAGTAGTGCTTCTGGCTCCCAGGGAAAAAAATAAATCACTGCTCTCATCCCTATTTTAAAGAAAGGAAATTAAAACCTTTGAAAGTCCCTAAAAGCTAAATACCAAAATACATTTAAACTCACATTCATGCAAAAATGGCTCAGCTGTTTTGACAGAGCAGGAAACTATTGGACACAGATAAGAGGGACCACAGCAAATTGTCTATGTTGGCAAACTAACAGGTCACACCAATGGTGCTCCAGATGGTACCTCCATACCAGCCTGTGGGACCAGGGGAAAAAAACACACCACAAACCTGCCTTAGCTGTTCCTGAGGTGCCTTGGGCTGACAGAAAACAGCTGAACTGACAACAAAAGGGCATTTTGTGGTCTCCCTGGACAGTGTGCTCCCAGACAAGAAATCCCAGCATTTATTTTCCACCTTTAAGCTGAGTGACACATAGCTAACTCCCACCCTGGAGCAGGCAGAGGAGGAATGACAGCTCTCCAGTCACTAGGACAGGCTCACCCCCACCCAATGCTCACACCAGCTCCCTCATGATAACCAGAAGCATTACCTTGTTTAATTTCCCCGTTGAAAATGACAGCAGATGGTCTCAGCTGGGAAATGTTGCTTGCCCCTGGAGGTACAGCTGCATCTCTCCTGACTGCTCACCTCTCCCAATTAGAAGCAAATCTGCCTCCTGTCAGGCAGCAGTTCATTCTGCCCCCACAGCCCACCCCATCCTGGCTCCCATTTAAAAATAAAAGATTGCCTTTTCCTGCGCTGCTTCTTGCTGCTTGCACTGACAATAATTCTGTGGAAATTGGTCCTTGCCACCGCTGATGACCATTAGCATGCTGACCTGCTTTGACTTAGCCATCAGCTTTGAATATCAAATCAGTGATTAATGACTTCCAGTAATGACCCCGCCAGGAGCATCCCTGTGTTTCTCCAGGAAGGTACCCTCTGAACTGGATCATTACAGGAGCATGTCATTTGTCAGCAATTTAAAAGCTGATAAGTCAGCAGCATGCACTCAGGGATGAGGCTGTGCTGGTTTCTTGATGTCTGTTGTACTTTTCCTTTTTCAATGACAGAGACAGATAAAATTTATATGGTTATGGCCAGTCTTGTTTGCTTTACATCATCTGAGAGAATAGGATGAGGACAAACACTCCTTACTTGCCCTCTTCTGATCCGCTTTCCTGAAACATCTAATAGTGGCTACCTAAGGCTGCAATTCAAAAAACACCAAGTCCAGCATTTGTTGTCCAGCTACAGCTCAAAGATATGATAAAAAAAAGGTGTAGAGCATCATTTCAATAAAAATCCTCTTTTTTTCTTTCCAGGTCCAAAAAATGTTAGCAGATGAGTTCTGACAGATTAGGTGTCTGTGTAGCATTAAATAGCATCAAACCTCCTACACGCCTGCTTCCTCAAGCATTCCTGTGTAAAACCAGTGCAACTTCTCTAGATGCCAATAGGTGATCCAGACCAGACTTATCATAGGCTGGTCCAATGCATAAAGCCAATACTAATGAATACACCTGTTGCCAGGGTGTTGGGCAAACGAAACCTTTGATCTGCACAGGAACTTCAGTTACTCACAAAAGAATTAAGCTTTAACAGCACAACACCACTTGAGCCAGAAAACCAAACCAGAGACAATAACAGAGACTCTAATCAAAATATCCAGTCATCCCTTTGAGACTTTCACAAAGGTTTTCTAAAGAGCTCCCTGGATCTTCATCAAGCACTGTAAAGAGCAGGTGAGCCATGCTTGGAAGCTTCCTTCACGTCTGCAAGTGCTTTATGGTCCTAGAGAGAAAAAGAGAGAGGAAGGAGGGATCCTGTAACAAGGTTATCATCAGTGTCTGGCACTGCAGCGAGGCTGCACAGTGCCTGACACATTCCTTCCTCCTACAGGAAAGCTCTTTGCATGAAGGATTTAAAGGCTCTGATGGCAGCACTGACGGTACCATCTCTCAGGAGAGAGTCAGAGCCATGGATCAATTTGTCAAGTAAATGAAAAATTTCTCATGTTCTCAGCAAAACAAAAGCAAAATAAACAGCAAAGGGTCTCCACCACCAAATGTGCTTGTGTGGTTACAGTCTTAGCAGAACAGAGCTAATTTAGACTTGCTGGATTGCATTTGGTGACAAACCTCTCCATGCCTCAGTTTCCTTCTTATTTGGAAAGGGTTAACTCTGACAAACTCAAAGACAACCAGAAGTTCTTACTTCCTTCCCAGTTATTCCAACCGTGAGCAGTATCTGTATTAACCAGGTCCCAGAAAGAAGGAAATCATCTTATTTTAGATAAAAACCTGTGAGTCACATCAGTATTGCCAGCATGCTCAAAGACATACAGAAGAAAAGTTGCTCTCCTTGACCCCATTTCTCCACACAGCACTGACACTCTTCATAGAGCAGCAAGTACAGGGCTATCCCAAGCTCATACAGGTATCCACATCCTAACATATAGATAAACTATGTATTACTGCAGGCCTCTGGGGACTAAGCCTTCCAGCACACACCAGTCCCTGCAAGCCCTACATTTCTATGTTCTCCCCTCCCATCTCCACTCACTTACTTGGAAGAAATACAGCAGAAGCAGAAAGATACAGCTCTACTTTTGTTTACAAAGAGTTGAACAAGTAGACACTCATCAGGAAGCCCTGCCAAGGCTGCCTTTTCCTACCTGCCCTGGGAAGCTTTCTTCTCCCCACCACACACAGCTCTCGCGGTTTGGTTTTGAACCCTTCTGCTTTCTTCATTGTAAATTTCCAAATCACGTTGATACCAAAAAAAAAAACAATAACTCAAACATTCCTCCTTTTAAGCAACAGATATTTGCTACAGCCTCCCTGTAGTTAGGTCAGTGAGGAACCAGCTTCCTCCAAGGATCCAATCAGAGCTTCTTATCAATTAGTGTAACTGGCACCCAGCTGAGCCTGTCTCCCAGTTGGGACCCATTAACACTCAAGGCAAGCCCAGGCCCTGCCCTCTTCCCCATTACAGCTCTCCTCTCTATCAGTCTACAAGTCTGTGCACAAAACCCTCTGGAGTCCATGGGGTTGTCGGTCTATCACCTGTCTGGAAAGGCACAGATAATAACAAATACAATAAGCAGGCCAAGTACTCAGGGAGTTTTGCACATAGCCATTCTACCAGCACTTGAGCTATGAAATTAGCTTTCTCACAGACAGGACAGCACCAGCTTTCTGAGAGAAAAGCAGAAATTTGGGAAGTGCCCAAGCAGAGCTGGCTTGTTCTTGGTGGCACCAGATAGGAGATCAGTCCCTGGTCCCTTTTGCTATATCCTAGCTCCAATAAATATCTCACTGTTTGTGAGAACAGCACTTCCACTTTTCATGGCCCAGGGCAGACCTAAGTCACCTTCTCAAGGGCTTTCTTTGTTTTGGTTTGTTTATCTAATCATAAGGGTCAGAAAGCAAACAACAGCAACCTGACACGTGGGGAAAAGAAAGAATTCAATAATCTTCTTTAACCTTGTGCTTTCTTTAAAGTCTTGTTTCCCTTTGGTCAGCTGTTTGGTGCTGATGTCCTGGGACATTTTCACACAATGGGCCAAGGCAGAGAGCTGGCCCAGTTGTCCTCTACGTCCTCTCCTCTACCACTTCCATATCAGCTTCCCCAGGGCTGCAGCCTCTGTTCAGCCACATAGCCCATGGAAATGGAGAAACCAGCCCTCCTCTTGCTTCTCCTTGCCACGAGTCCTCTCCCCACTTGAAGCTGTCCGCATTGCATTGAACCCCCCCTTCTAAATCCCCTGTCAGACCCACAGGAAAACAATGCATGGTACTTTTGCCCACAGGATTTGATGCGCATCCACCTGCCAGCCTGTTGGTTCAGGAGCAGTGTCTTGCTTGGTTGTGCAGCCCTGAGCAAACCAGAGCTGTCAGGGAGCAGCACATGTTCCTTCCTTGCTCTCCTCAATGATTTATTTCTATGCCACACATCTCCAAACAGCACACCAATGCTTGGTCTAGTTTTAATATATACATTAAAATATCCATGTCTTATTTCCATGTGTATATAAAAGCAGGGGGACAGGGAAAGGGAAATTTGTCAGATGACCTAGCAACTCAAACCCAGCCAGAAAGCATTTCATCTCCCATGTTTCTGAAAATAACTGGTGCACATTTGACTTCAAAGTAATAAACAGTACAGACATTTTCCAGCCATATTTATATCACTGTAGGAGGACTCAGCAGGAGAGTGGGTTAGTGAACTAGTTTTTCTCTCTGCTCCTCGTGCTGTGGATGAAACTGAAGCAGTACTTCCACAAAAATAACCCATTCACAGGCAAAAAAAAAAAAAATCTTTCTTTTCCCCTTCTCTCATCTGCTGTTCCAGGGTGTTCAGGGAATTCACATCAACATCAAGCAATAGTCCCATCCTCTCACTGCTGCAATCCGGCCCACAGGAGAGGGAGCGACCAGCATTGCCCTGGAAGATGGGTTTTCTGCCTCTACTTGGGGCATGGATACCATCTGCCTTTAGTGTCTGAAGTAATTGACTTCCAATTTTCGATGTGTTTGAACTGATGATACTAATTTATGTCCAGCACATTAGACCCCTAGGGATTCTTGTTGAGATCAACCTTCTGATCACCCTCTTATTTCAGCCTGAATTAATTCTGCTCATGTTTCGAGACCAACCAGGTTATGCCTGAAGCCTGTAATGACTGTTACTACTGCTTTTATGAGCAATCTCCTAATTAGACCATTTGTGTTGCAGTCCCAGATGCCAGACATCCCACCAACTATCACCCTGTAACTGGTTTGTCACACACAACCCATCCGTGTCCGTGATGCCTTGGAACCCACAGGGATGTTATGAGGGTGATGTGGATGTGCTCAGGGTGTCCCAGACCTCCTAAGCACAATCAATCAGAAATCATTCATTAAGTCAGTGACAGATTCCCTACAACAAGATCTCTTTCAGGAAGTCTGCACCAAACTGAAGATCAGGGATTGCTAATTCAGGCAAAGAGAAGTAAAGCACCTTGCACAACAGACCTGTGATCTCAACTGGGCTTCGTGGGCTCCCTTTTTTCCATCCTGTACAAGTAATAAGAAGAAAATATAACTTTATATGGCCACATTGGCCTGGAAGTAAGAATTTCTTGATGTTTATAGCAATCCTCAACACTTACTCTTTTAGCAATCTCAGGAAAGTCATTTAACCATCCCGTCTCTGGTTTCCCTCTTGTAGCACAGCTCATCTATCACACAATCAATCACAGCGATTCAGGGTCCTCTTGCAGGTGACTATGAGCAATGCACCCTACTTTACTCTCTCCTGAGGCTGCCTGCATCGGCTGCAGAACGATCACTCTGAGAGCCTGAATCCCCTTGTGTGGCACATTTGAGACTTAACCACTATTTATGGCAAAGCACCATCATCATCTAAAAGCCACAGCCTAAAAGCGAACCAAACCATCATCCAACCCAGCCATCAAGAAGCACAAGGTTTCTTTCTACGTGCACATGGATGGAAGGTTGAAAATTATCTATGTTTTTCTTGTTAAAGACACTTTGATACTTTTTTCTTTCAAAAACGAGCAGTTTCACCTTGTGCTGAACTGCAGCTGTTTCTAGGAAGAGCCTGGCCAGAGAGACAGATAGAAATGCATCACACATCCCTTCCCAAGGCAAGAAACAGGTGAGGTGGCTGTCCACTGCCACATCAAAGTAGAGCTTGCCCCTTTGTAGTGTCCATGAATGAGACTCATTTTGTCCTCCTAACAAGTGGTTCCTGCGTGGAAAATGGCCACATTGATTCTCCAGTGCTCACTCGTAAAGGCCACGGCAAAACCAATCAACTTGATGTCATTGAGGGCCTTTGAGACTGAGAGGGAAGAAGACAATGCAACCAGGAAAGCCCTCCTTCCTTTCAGCCTGCCCTGCACTTCCCTTCTCGCCTTGTTCTCCCTCTCCTCTTTATTAAGCTGCTTTTGTGGGGCTTTCACCCATTCTCTCCAAGAGTGAAAAAGTCCAAGCAAGTGAATCTCCTCCCTCCCTCCCTCTTTTCTATCATCCTTTTTTCAAAGTAAAGCTTGCAAGGGATGGCAGGGCTTTCAGTGTGTTGGGGTCCCTGCCATGCTGCTTTGTTGGCTGTCCCAGCATTGTGCTTCCTAAGGCAGTGCAGGTGCAGCAGGGTTTTGTCTGGGTGTTAAATACAGGCTAATTAGTTGGAGGGAGGGGAACAGGGATTGCAGTGGTAGCATTCATGACATAGAGACATTCAGGTTCCACAGGAACTGGGATCTGCCTGGTTAATGCAATCCCAGCTCCTTTCTGTCCCCACTGCAAGAAGGGAGAGACTGTGGAAGGCAGGATCAAACCCTGTGTGGGCTCACTCGCCTTCTCTGCACTTGTATTCACCACTATCCAGGGAGTCATCTCTGATGGGGAGAAGAAATTGCCACAGCACTCCTACACCCCAGGAATAGTGAAATGACATATAAGCTGGGGAAGACAGAGAAAGACACAAAGTCCAGTAAAAGAAACACAAATAATCTGCACATAAAATGCCTCAGACAGCCCTGGCATCAAGGGCTAAGGAGTGAAGGTCTGCCCTGACTTCAGCAGTTTCGCCCTATAAGCACTCATGAAAATAAATCTATAATGCACACCATATGTAGTTTATGGGACATTCGCTCTGCACATTTATTTTGAGAGACAAGAGTCTTTTCTTGGTTTCATTTGTCACTAAAGAGGAGAGAGAAGCAGCATAAAATAAGCAAAAAAAAAATAGAAATACTTTGACCCAAACACAGAACATCAATGGCAGCAGCTTCACAAAGCAACAAATACAAGTTTAATCTCTGGTATCGGCGTGTGCTGGCTCCAAGGTGTTTGGCACCAGTACCCTTCAGAGCAGCATTTGAACACACATCAAGCGAACGACTTCCATGACCCACATCCGTGAGCAAGGGCACACATCTCCATGAGCTGGTAGAAAGAAAAGCAGAAGTCCTTGGGAGCTGAGTTCTACACATTCCCCTTCGGTTGTCTGACCTGGCATTTCCAGAGTGAGAGTTGCTCCTTATTCACATCTCCCATTTGTAAGCTCAGCCAGGTCAGAGCAAATTCCGTGTTGATTTAACAGCATTTTACGTTTACTTTGGACTCACTTTGTGCTGGTGTGAATAACGACATAAGTATCAGGCAATCAGGGGAGCAAAGATGTGCAAGTGAAGCAAAATAAATCATACAAAAAAAAAAAAATCTGTAAAGGAACAGTTCCAAAAAGTCAGTCAAGTGTTTTTTGCTCTGCAGAAGTTCTGCACCTACTTTCAGTCTCGGTCTGGGTAAAAGTTGCTAGATAACTGGTGCAGTTCAGGTCAAAATGAAAACTCTCATCCTGTGTTTCCCCTGTCAAGCAAAGGACAGTTTTGCAAAGCCTGTGTTTGTGGGAGTTTTCCACAAAGCGTTTCAGGCAACATAAATTGTTCCTGGCACCATTTTCAGCTGTGTGTCCCAGAGACACTTAACTCTGCACTTAATTCAGGTTTAATAGGCTGCGATTATATTAAATAAATACCAGCTGAACTGATTACTTAATACATAGTTATAGCCAGTTAACAGCCATGCAATTGACTGTTACATCTCAATAAATGTATGTTTTTCATCGATCACCTAGTATTTTATTTCACATCCCATAATTTTCCCATATAACTCTTGGACCTTCAAAGCCTTGCTGGAGGTTGCCCCAGCCTGCTGCACTGATCTCTGCGCTCACAGCAGGAACGTGCCTTAGAGCCTTTGCCTTTCCAGGGACCTGTCACTGGTTAGGTCAAGGTGACCAGCTTCCATTCAGCTCCTCTTTGCATTTTCAGGTGATGCCAAATACTTCTTCACATCCCTTCCAGCCTTGCCCAGCTGCTCCAGGAGGGTGAAGCAGCTGCATCTCTCCACCCCGGCGCTGGCCTCCTCGCAGGAAGTCAGAGATCATTCTGCTCTCAACAGGCTGTAAAGAGTTTAAAGCTTCAAGAGGCTCTAGAAATGTATAATCCTGATTTTATACTTTAAAATTCATAGTTCCTTGCTCATTGATGCTTTCTAACAGATATTCGTGTCTTCCCCTTCGTTATCGGTTTGCCTGCAGCTCCTTTTGAAGACTTTTGCTCAGCTAAGAGGCATCTTTATTGCAGCACTGTCAGGCGTGCAAAATGATCAGAAGATACAGAAATAAGTTGTTTCTAAAACCTGTATCTATTTGCAGCCCAGCCAACTGAATAACAAGCTGTTATTAAAAGCACATTGGTTGGGGTCTGACAACTGCACAACAGACGCATCCAGTTTGTGCTGTGGAGTTGTTTACCCCAACTAATCACTTCTCAAAAGAGAGTGTCAAAAGAAAAATAATACGTACCCTCTATTTAATCACCTTCTGCTGTTACTACAAACGGAGTGGGGCTTTTAAGGAATATATTTTGCAAAGGCCTTTATCTGAGCGTCTGTAGGAACTGCAGGCAATGCCATTTCCACGGATTGTAACAGCTGAATTTCCAGGCTCCACCAGAAACTTCAGGGTGCAGAGTCAACAGCAGGTTATTTGTCTCATTTGTGCATGTCAGTGGAAAGCCAGTGAGCCTGAAAATATAGATGTCCTTTGAAAAGCAGCAGAGGAAAAAAAAAGAGAGAAGGAGGAATAAAAAAGAAGAAGATAAACTCAGGGTGTTTTTCACTACTTAGGACTGCTTACTGCTTCAGAATAAAGAAGACAAACCCCCTCCTCGACATTCCTGGCTGTCGTGAGCTGCACTTTCCTATTCAGACCCCAGCCCGCTGAAGCCGGTAGTTATAAATGCTCAAGAGCTAATAAACACTTCTCAGGATTTAGCACTGCAGAACCACATGGCAAGGAATAGACAATTCTTTGTCAGCATCACACACAGTCCCTTCCTTAAAATGCCTTGACACAACTTCTTAGGCAATAAATCAGCTTTCTTTTGCCAATATGCTAAAGCCCATCTATGTACCATAAAAGCTTGCTGCTTTTCTTCCCCATATTCCCCATCCTTGTGATGGCTTAATTCACAAGCAGGCACGTGTGCATGGGAAAGGAAAATGCACATCTTTGCATTTCTGAGAAATGATGCGGGTTTTTTGCAAGTTAACACTCCTCAGAGCAAGTGGAGAAGCCTTGTCCTCATCCAGCTAGCATGATCTTTATTTGCTCTGCATTTCCCTGACAGTCACAGCTCTGCACCGTTCCATCATATGGTAGAGGTATTAATTCACTGTTTCCTGCATTATACAATCCCCACTTCCTTTCCAGTTTTCTCACTCTAATGATGCTATAATAAAAACCAGAGGTAATAATGAAATTGGAAAATAGTATAATTTCTGGCTGGCAAAGGATGTTGCTGGAACAGAGTACAGCTCTGGAAGCTGCTTTGCTACTAGCTTATTAGATGAGGGTTTTGAACAGCATTTGAATGACTACTTGTGAACTGCCTCCAAAACCTGCCAAAGCAGCATTGCTGGATCTGGAGAACAGCAGACTGGGGACTGACCAGCTGATGGTCAAAGCCAGGTAGACCAAGGAATCAACAGCTGGGGGTTATATTTCATATTGATGGAGAAATTCCCTCCAATGGGGCTTTTCTTGAGGTCAAGTTAAAACTGCTGCGTGCTCCAAAACAATCAGGAGTCCAAAATGTGGGGCTTGACTCTGCTCTCACATTCCTCCTGCTGCAACCTTGCTCGCTGCTACTGGGCACAGGCTTTGCTTCAGGGGAGCTGGCTCCTGGTTGCACTGGAATAGACAGGATCTGAATCAGGGCATTAAAATGAAGTTTTTAATGAGCAATTGGGAGATAACATTTCCTTTCAGCACACCCAGAGACACACCCTCCCCCATACATTGTGCCCCTCAGCTGATTTTCAACAGCTCATTCCTGCACCCCTGACAATTAATTATACAAATGCCTTTTCCCAAAAGAAGACCTCATGATATGGTTAAAGATACTGATCTTCTGGCTGGCTCCAGCTTCCAGAACTCCTAAAACCAGGGGAAATGGCATTTCAAAAGCTGGGAACTCTTGGGAAATGCAGTAATATCTTTCAAGCCTTATTTGTGGGCTGAGCTTGGCACTGGAAGAGATACCCAACCAACCTGAAATGCACCAGGCCGCTTTGAGCTCTGAACAGAAGGCATCTCCAAGTTGCACAGGCACTTACTGCAGAGCTATCTGGATGCCACCAAGAGCAGAGAATTGGGTCATTTAAAGTAAGCCTGGGCATTTCCCACCCTCTCCATCCTGAAGAATACTTCAGCCAAATGAAGGAGACGGTAGCTTGGATGCTTTTCTCAATCAAGCAGAAGAAATATCCTCTTGCTCAGACACAGAGGCAAACAGGAGGGGACGAACAGACCTGAGCTTCAGGGCAGACCTGTCCTCACCCTTATCCAGAGGGACAGTGGATTTTCAGAGGAAAACTGAACTGTTTAGCTCTGTAGAGAACAAGACAGAATGACAAGGTATCTCTTTTTATGGACACCAGTTGGAGCATTCCTTGTGTCAGGGTGAGGATTAGCCCCACACAACCCACAGGGAAAAGGCAGGCAGAGAGGAAGGGGGGATGAATTTGGAGAGCTCAATGAGCAGCCAAACCTGGATCCCATTCTGAGACACAAAACCATCACATGGAAGAAAGTAGGAGAGAGTAACTGCTGCACTCCAATGAAACGGGCCTGCAGCCGAGTCCTTTGCTCAGTGCTGCCTCACTAACTCTGCAATTAGAGACGGCTTTGGGGGCAATAAACAGCACACAGCTGGTTGCAGCACAGCCCCCAGCAGCTTGGTTTCAGTGTCTACAGTCTTTTAAAGCTTTGGAAGCACACACTTAACAAGGAGTCACATTTACACAGGTGATGGCATACTGCAGCTGGGAGGAGGGGTTGGCTTCTGACTGGATGGAGTGCAGTGTTGGATGGATCCAGAGACACCAGATCTCCTTGGTGGTTGAAAGTGATATGCAGGCAGTTGATTTCCAGTACAGATGGAGCTGAACTCCTGGGGAGCAGGAGGGTGATGCACCTGGTGTCAGTGTGGAGGGAAGTGGCACCATGCAACCGCTTCCTGCAATGGCTGTCCTGCACCCAGCTCTTCTCACTTGGCTGACAGCAACCTCCAAAGGTCCTTGTACCTGCAGCAACAGTCACAGGAGAGAATATTCCCTTGTCAGAGGAAGCAGATCCCAGAGTGCACCAGGTACTTGGTACCGTGAACAGAAACACACATCATCCCTCTTTCCTCCAAAGGGAATTTCACACCACTGCTTCTGCTTTTTGATGCAATAGCTGTCAGCTGAAACTGCCAGCATTTCCAAGCACAACCAAAGGGAAAAGCAGCTGCTTGATGCAGCATTATTAAAAATCTGCCCAAGTGCACCATGGGTACAATGTCTGAATGTTTCAACCTTCAAACCTCCCCCTCAGCTTTTCTATTGTCTGCAGTCACATATGATGGTGGCTTCATTTGTTCAGTGCATGTGGGCAGAGATAGGTGTCTGTTGACTGATGGTATCAGGTTGCATAATTTGATTTTAATCTGTATCTGTCCTCCCAAAGAGTGTCTAGTTGGGGGGTAAATAAAATAGATTTGAAGATAAAGCAACAGCTTCAGGACAAGAGGGATGTACAGAACATTCAGTCCTCTCCTTGCAGTCCAAGTCAGACTCTGCTAAATAGCTGAGCAGATGTTAGCAGCTCCTGTGGGCTTCAAACTATTGTTTAAGATAGAAAATGATGCAAGTAGCTTAAGTGGTTAGAGCCCAACTAGAATTGGGTTTGGAGCAGACATCAGGAAACAGATAAATCTGGGACCATGCAAAATCACAAGCTTGGACTAAAGGGATGTTCAGGTTTGACAAGAGCCAGGGGAGTCAAGAGTGGTCAGAGAAAGGCTCAGTCACACCAGATCATCCTGTGAGGGGGCAAGGACAGCCACATCAGGAAGCAGAAATTGGCTGTTAGGACAAAACAACCAGGAGCAAGACCCAGGAGACCAGGTACAGCAAATGGTACACTGCAAAGGCAACTGGTGGGATCAGCCAACACCTCTGCCAGCAACAGGGACAGGGTAGACCCAGCCGTGACAAGATTGGTCCAAAACTAGTTTGCCAGACAATCTTTTGCAGACTCTGATTAATAAGACAATCTCTTCTCTCTACTTGTCAACCATGTGGTTTGTTGTGTTTCATTTACAGCTCCTTCTACTCTGCAAACACATGAGCAGCTTGTGTTTGCAGAGACTGGCAGCCTGCGTTAATTAATCCTGAAATGTTGAGAGCTTTCTCAGCCTTTGCAGATAGTCACACCTGACCTCTGCATCTGCAGGAAGACACCCCCTTTTAATGCACTTATCACCAGATCTTATCACAGCCATCCTCAGCCACTCCTGCCTATGCAGGATTGGCCTCTGGAAACAGGCACATGTTGTTTCCTTCCTCTGCACTTACCCTTTCCTCACACATCAGCAGCTCGCCATCCTCCACAGGAGGGGAAAGATACAGGCTCTGCCCTGCACCTTCATGTGTATGGCCAGCAGTTTGCATGGGCACATCAGTAACATTCAATTCAATCACAATGGTAAGTGATCTCTGTGCAGTTTGTCCCTCCAGCATCCCTGCCTGCCAACAGGAAAAGTGTCTGCATCTTCTCCATCCTGAGGCTTGCTCACATTGCAGGGATGATCACCTGGCTGCTGACTTCCTCTAGAGCTGCATTTTAATAACAGTGGCTGACACGTAAAGTTTGTTGCCTGGACTTAAGTTGTCCTGGTGCATAGAACAGCACTCATCCATTTAACCCATCTGTATTCCCCACTTTGCAATTCAAGGCTCCTCTAGACTCAAGATTTCAGTTTCCAACTGGCAAGAACTCTTTACTGTTTTTGATTGCAGCACTGTACCAGATAATCATTCACACAGTGGATTAACTGGTCCCAGTAAATATGGGGAGACAGTATAGTAAAAGCCCCACGTAAACCAAATGTTGATCCAGTTTGATTTTTCTGCTCACATCAAGGCTTAGCTGGGATCCAAATGCTTGTTTCCAGTGCAATACTAATTAGAGTAAACCTACCTCAAACAGCCAGGGAGAAAGAACTTAAAAGAAAAAGTCATTTTGATAGGACCATTGGTCACTCCCAGCTCCATCCCTCACAATGGAGGGAAGAAAGAGCTCTTTTCCCTTGCTTTTTCCCCTACAGTGTTTGCAGGCATAGCCCAGTTCTGTGAGCAAAGCATGGCCAGGGAGGAAATAAAAATCCATACCAGCATCTGAACCTCTCTGGGCCTTTGGTAACTGACTCACTACCTTATTACAAAGCACAGCAAGACTATAGGCAGAACTAACAGGGAGCCTGAGACCGGCAGAGAATTTGAGCTCCAGAAAGTAACTGCTGCTTAGAAATAAAAGAAAGATGTTTAGAAATCAAAGGAAATAAAAGAAATAGTAAAATCTGGAGCAGGATCTGGACCTCATGAATGCCCATCATACTGAAGCCCCAGCCATCAGGTGTACAAGCTGGAAGAGGTGGTTTTGTGAGAGGACGAGCAGCCCCAGGAGCCTACAGCAACACTCACAGAGAAATCAGAACTGCAATTTAAGCAGAGGTAGCCAGGAGCTCTATATGTGGGTCGTGTAATAATGGCCCCTCAGTCTTGTGCTTGGTGAATATCAGATCCCAACAGTGGGTCTCCCAACATGAAGGAGCCTCAGGCTTTCAGGTTTGCTTCATACAAGTGACTCTCAGGAGAAGTGAGATGGGATAAGCCACACTCTGAGCAAGGTAAGCTTGATATCCAGCACTTCCATTTGGCCATTCAAATCTAGCAACTATGGGAAACCCTTAGAAACTTCTCCCTGGGGTATCTCCTATAGTTACCTAGAAACCCAGACTGAGTTTTATGAGCAGAAAATATGTTGGGAGGTATGTTTGCCTCATCTGCTTTAAAAGGGAGCTATTTTCCCCTTTTCCCCACCCAGCAATTTCATTAGTTGAGAACTATTTATGGGCTTTAGCCACTCCACTCTCCTTTGCAGCCTGGATTTCCCAGCCACAAGAATATCCAAGCCCCTTTCACTTCCAGCATTATGGCCTCACCCAGAAGTAATCTGTACAAGCTTCTGTGGTGTCTACAGGGCTTTCTGTGAATAAGAAACCTTTTACAAGCCTAATACCTCTGCACGCTGTCCTGAGACCTCAGAGAAACCTACTTGTGAGATGGATTTTGTCCCTGGGGGAAGCCCTACCAAACCTACTGGGATTGAATTCCAGACTATAATTGAACCCAGTGAGTTCTTCTGGTGATTATCCTTTCCTTTTGTCCAGGATCTTGCTGAGCTTTCTTTGCAGCCTGTTTGCTGAATATCACAGAGCAAACAGCCCAGCAGCCAGCACATTATCCCTGCACACCAAGCAGGGCTTTCTCATTTCATTCATCATTTATGGGCTGCAGGAGTGATTTCACAAAGTCAGTGCATCTCCTTAACAAAGCAAAAGGGGCTCAGTGGCAGGGAGGGAGGCGAGCGTATTAGCCTTTCACCTTTGGAGGCCTCAGCTCAGATCCTGGCTCAGGTTACTAAAGGAAGCAAGCCTGATGGGCTCTAACCACCATTTGCAGGGTGAAGCCAGACCAGCAGTGATGTGTTTCACACCACACAGACTCAGCACCCCATGTCCCTGCATAGGATGCCCATTCTGGGGTTCCACATCCAGGGGACTTTGACTGAATTGATAGTTTCACGGCTACAAATTGCCACATCTCTTAGGAGCATTGCAAAGGAGACTGTGGTGTGAAGGTGAAGGCAGGCTGGGGAACATTTCCTCATCTATTTCCTTCTCCTTGCATTCGCTGATCTTTCTACTCCAGTCTAACCAGACCAGCCTAAAATTTATTGACCCTTTGTCATTTGGCTCCTCTGTGAGAAATAATGCAGCTAAAAGAACAGGAAAAAAATCATAGTTCAACTATAAACTAGCTAGGATTATCACTTTTCTGTGGGAGGCTCTTCTTTACGTGGAGCTGAGCTGTTAGGGGATTTATTTCTTTAACCACATTAGAAAGAAGCAAAAATAATTGATTCTGGACAAAATCCAGGACCCGAAAATCATCTAAAGCTCTTCAGAGTGCTTCTGGAGATAAAGCTGAGCTTGACACTCAGAAATGTATTTTTACAGAGGAAAAGTTTTCCTCTCCTTCCTTTTATTTAACCATAACCACCAGCTGTGAGCTTCTGCAAGTCTTCCAGGAAGACTATCAGGGACAAAAATGCAGCTTTAGAGATGAAGGTAGAGCAGTTCAATGAAAGTTTAAGATGTGGCTGCCAACAAGAGAGCTGGGTTTATAAATTGATCTGAGATGTGGACCACTGAGGGATCTGAAGTAAGTTTAACTTGTTTGTATCTATAAAATGCTCTGGTTTGGTTCAGAAAGAAGTGAAGCTGGAGTGTTTTCACACAATCTTAAGGGTTGGAAGGGACCTTGAGAGATCATCTAGCCCAACCCTCCTGCCAGAGCAGGACCACCTAACCATCTGATCTCCTGGCACTCTCAGAGAGGATATGTCCTTTCAAGGAACAGTAGACTGCTCGGCATTTAATACCAAATTTTCTGCTTCCTGGCTCTGCAAAAAGTGAGATCCCTGAGGTCTGATGTATGGCAAGGGCAAGTATTCAGATGCAAGCAGCTGCACCACTAAGGGACAGGCTACAGGAAGACAGCTGAAAGTGGGCTATGTAATAGAGTTACCAACCAGGATTGTCTTTTCACCCATTCCCAAGGCCAGACTCAGCCACCCTCCACAAAATCTTTTTCCACATTTGTTTTAGGAGGAGAGAATCGGTCTCAGCTAGATTGAGCCTTCCAGGAGCTTAGCTTTCTCTCCAGCACATACCTCCAGGGGCTTAGCAACCACTCCCACAAGACCTTCATCCCCAGTGCAAGCTCAAACCTTACTCATTCAACCCTTACTCATACAGACAGCTTAAAGCCAAGCAGTATGAACAGAAGGTCTGTGAGTTTGAGGGGTCTGGACTTTTGAACCCACTCATCTGGCCACGAAGGCACCCCGCTGGGGCCGAGCACAGGCAAGTGAGCTCTCTTGCCACAACTCACATTGCTGCCGTTTTGCAGGAGGTAGAGACCACCACGGCTGTCAGGCAGTTACAATCCACTGGCACTATTTTCACTTTAGGTATTTCTTTTCCCTTCATAGAGGGTGGAAAAAAACAAATACAAAGCCCTTTGCACCTGGTGAGGAACGGCTGTTTGTTTAGACAGCCAAATGAAGTCATCATCGAGAAACGATGCCCTCACACACCCTTTAATACTCACTTGCCAGAAACCATAATGGAGTGAAATGACCCATCACCATCCCCAGCTGCCTGATACAGCCAGGAATGTTTTTGCCTCCTCTGTCTCTTCTAACCATACAAAAGCCAAACTGTCCTTATCATTGACATTTAACAACAACAAAATCATCTCCCTAGGATGAAAGGGAGCTGGAAATTACCGCCTAACTAATTTTCTCTGCAATTTGCCCTGAGAACCTTCTAATGAAAGCTACACACCTGAGCCTGCCTTGCTGTGGGGTGTCTGGCCAAGGACTACACACCAACCCCCAGCCTGAGCAAAGTTGCTTTAAAGAAGCTCTGTGCTTTAATTCTGCTCTGCTCCCGAAGACAAGTGGAAAACTAAGCATTTTTAATTTGCATTTTAAAAGCAAAGGCTTCTAATACCCAGACCATTAACTTGGCTCTGAGGCTTTCGCAGCAAAACTTGTTACCCACTCTGTGTTTTGTTGTCATTAAGATATATTAAACACTATTAATTGCAATGCCTTGCTGTTATGCTGTTTGGAGCCACGCCACAAGTCCACTTCCTCCCAACCTGTATCACACTGTGAACCTTGGAGGCATTTTAAACAGCTCCTGCAAAATTCATGACCATGAAGAGGAGCCTGTCTATATTTCCAACATCTTGAGGGGATGGGGAGCCTTCCTGAAATCTAACTCAGTTCAAGGATGATCCCTTGCAGCTACTACATCTCAATCCAGCTAGCCAAAGCCCCTCACTCCAGCTCAGATGATTACCACAGCTACAGCTCTGTATGCACCTTCCTTCTAATGAATATAGGCTTACGGACATCTCATGCATTATTTACCAAGGTGTGCTTATTATGATTGCAATGATTTAAGGCAGTTTGTTACAGGCACAGCTCTGAGTGATTGCGATCAATAGAAGGAGAACAAGCCAATCTGCATGAGACAACAGTCCTGGTCCTTAGGGGCTGTGCTTCCCTGATTAACCCTTCCCAACCTGGCAGCAAAAGAGGCTAGCGTTTGTTTGATAGACACAAATAGTTGGTTCCTTTCCCTCTTGCCTTCCCCACCTCAGGCAAGGGTGAAGAGCCATTCAAAGGGGTTATGCTGCTCCTCCAGCTGTTTCTTGGGGCAGGATCCCACTCCCTTGCCCAGCATTCCTCGTGGTATTTGATGTGTACCTTGGATGGGGCTATCCTCTGCTCATTAGCATATTCCATGCCCCCACCTCCAGCTCCCATATACAAAGCCTCTATCTCTTCTCCCAGATACAGATTTAGAAACAGCAGCTTTTGCTGCTAGCTATGGAGTTCTCCAGGTTCAACCCCTGAAGATGACTAAGGTACAAAGCAATTACTGCAAACAAGTAGCTGAACACTGATTCTTCCTGCATGAAAGCAGCAGGAGGTTTGTCAGGGAGAACTGGAAGGAGGAGGAGAGAGGGATGTGGAGCAGTTTCGCTACTTCCCAGGTTTAAAGATGCAGAGGTCCCCATTCTTTGTACCAGATGCCTGCTAATATTCAGGATTAGGGTTCAGCATTTGCACTATGCACCCTGGGAGCTGGATCAGGTGTCTGAAACACTCAGGACAACACAGTGACGTTGCTGTAATATCCCACCACAATAGCATGAGTCTCAAATGCCATGCTTCTGGCAATTGAGTGTGGTTTTAAGGGCAACCAGTAAACGCTGCTCTAGATTTACCCCAAAACTCCTTGTGCCAGGTGTGTCTGGAGACATGTCTCCCCACTGGGTACACAGCTGATCTGAGGTAGGTGCTTTGCTCTCACTTGGGAGCTTTGGATGGGACCCGGCACACAGGAAATGTGTTCATTACTTCAGAGGGGAAGCAAACAGGATGTCTGGACAAAGCACCAAATAAAAGGCTAATGACACAAATGGATATTTAATACAATGACTTCCTCTGATTATCCTATAAGGAAACACTTCAAATGCTGTCCATTTGGTACACTCTGCATCATCGTAACGTGCCTCAGAGTCTGGGAGAGGATTTTCTACCCTGTGCACTGGTGAGGTGGGGCTGTGCCCTTACCTGCCTGCTGCAGCTGAGATGGTATGGCACACACAGCCTGTATGAGCTGCTCAGGGTCCTGGGATGCTCTGCCAAACAGCAGGATGGCAGCCCCAGGGGGCAGCACCCTTCCTGCTCCACATCACCTGCTCAGCATCCTCAGCACAGGGAGAAGGGTGATGAGGCATCACTGCCACAGCTGTTCACATTACAAAGCTAATCCTGGTGATACAAAGGAGACCAGTGTTACATTTTCCCCTCCCTTCTGTCTGCATCACAGCCAGCAAAGCATCAGGAGCTGGGGATAACAGCAGCACAGTGATACCACCTCTTGGGTTCAGCCTCCAGACTCAGTCTCTCCAGGACTGTCCCATAGCCCAAGCCATCCCCAAGGCACTTCTATGCTGGAAGGGGGGGGTGTCACTGAATGAACAGTTTAACTGAAACCCCTGTGCTTAGATTAAACTAAGCACTTGTTCCACATGCTGCTGCTGCTCTCTCTGGAGAAAAGACAACTGAAGCCCTTTGCTTTACAGCAACTGGGAGGGGGGGAGGGGAAGAGACAAGAGCAAAATAGTTCAACTGGTGGGGGGGAAAGAAATTGTTTCCAGAGTTGCCATGACCTGATGATTGCTTTGGATTAAACTACATGCAACCCAACATAATTGGCCAAGAGGCCAGAGACAGCAATACGGAGGAGAACTAAGATGACATTCTTTCTTGCTGAAGAGAGAAGCCTGAAAGACTTCTCAGCAGAAATTACTCTTGATTTCTCTTTGATTTTTGATGTGAAAAAATTAAAGTGAGAGTTGAGCTCTGTAGTGTTCCTGAATAGCAAAATAATGACACCATTAGGGACACAAAGCTGGAGCACTGAGGGAAGTTCCTTTCTAGTTTAAACTCGTAGGTTTTGTTAACAGTTATTCCATTCCGGTGCCTAGCCAGCACTTTGTTTAAAAGAGGTCTTTGTTAATATTTTGATTAAGTTCATAAACAGTATGAAGCAAACCTGGCTCTACACAGCCAAGGAAGACTTCCTAGCAAAATCAGAAGAGAACACTTGACAGTCCTAAAAAAAAAAAAAACATTAAAAGATAAGGAAAATACACAGAAGAAGCACAAAGAAAATTCCCCTCCACCTGAGCAGCCTTCAGCCATCCCAGCCAAATTAAATTCATAAATAAAATGAAGACTAATTAAACAACAAATTTCATTACAGGCTGCTTTCAAGGCACTGCTCTTCCAATAAAGGAAATTTATAGTCTGAGGAGGAAGAAGAACATTTTCTATTTTGAAGTCTGACTTTCTTCCAGCGATTTGTACACTGTTTGCTGGGATGATTCCACCAAAAGGGAAGAAAAACCACCCACAACAAAAACCTTAAACAAAACAAAGCCCCTCCTCTTCATTTCTTAGCAGCATCCTCAGATAAAGCTTGTTTTCCTGATGCAATAAAGATAGCTTTGACCAGAACAGCCATTGCTGTTCGTAATCAGACTCTGGTATCTTTGTACATGGTGTGAATTATAGTTATTTCTGTACCAGTGATGCAACAGCAGTTCTCTACCCATCTTGAGTTGTTCCTAAGCTCAAGGGAAAGAGGTTCATTCAATCCCATCTTTTCTGTACAGCTGCTTTAGGAAACAAGCCAGTTAGTACTCCATTCCAGGCCAAGAAAAATAAGTTTTGGGGATGAGATAAGACAGAACATGATCCTATGTTTACAGCTCCCAATGCAACCAAGGCCAAGCGAACAGACCTGTGGGAAAACCTCCTTGTCTCCCTGAGCATAGGTGTCACTGAGAAGACAGTTTGCCCCAAAGGGATAACGTTCCACCCAATGCCTTTCCTGGAGCAGCATGACAGATTAACTGGTCTCACTATTAGATAGCTCAAAGCTCACTATTGATTCCCACCTACTGCTGGCACTACAAAGTTACTATTAGTGGCAGTTTTCACCCTGGGACAAGATTGCTGGGAGCAATCTTTAGCAGGCAAAGGGAAAGCCTACAGTCCCATTACCTGCCCAAAGAGGCCACCACCAATGGAGAAATCAAAACACAAATTCAGGAAACTACCTATTTCAGGTGCAAGGCCAACTCCTCCTTCTCCCACCAGAGCCCTAGACTCCATTGTCTCCTCTGTCCTAGGAATCAAACTCCTCTTCCTTCACAAATGACCCATTTCAACAGGCAGCAGCTGATGCTCAGCCACTTATTAGCATCCACCTCCAGCTGCTAGCTGATCACACAGCACAGGAGGTTAAGTGTCACTGGAGCTTAGTAGCAAGATTGGACCTGCCCTTCTCCAGCTGCATCCGTTGTGCTCTTGGGGCTGGGCCAGGCTCAAGACAGAGGATTTGACGGGGTGGAAAAGGAAATTCTGTGCATTCCTCATCCGTAGCCTACATGCCAAGTGAAATGCAGCGATGAGCAGACAGACTGGAGCTGTCTGAGGCTTCACTCTAGCTGCAAAAAACATTGCACTGTGTTTCAAGCAATGTTGGTGTCCAGAGAAACCAGGCAGCTAAGGTTATGAAATCCTTCACCCTCCATTAATAGTGCAACAGGTGAAATGTTAGGAGGAGCGTAAATCCTGGGATACACCCTCCAAAGACTGATTCTGGCTTAGGACAAACACCTGCCCTGAAATGTTCTGAGCATATGATTTTAATTTTCTTTGACCTTTCTGCGTCTCTCCTTAGCCAGGCACAAAAATATCCTCTGCAGAAAAATTTCTGCCTGGAAATGATGGGCCTTTTTCCCCCAAGTCTTTTTAAAGGGAAGAACGCTGCTTGTCTTCCAGAAATATGCTGCTATGGACAAGCAATATGTGAACTGCCTGTCTGGTCTAGGAGCTGGGGGGTGGAAACATGTTCTGCATTTCTCAATGCTCATCCATACTGATACCAGCTATACCCCAACAAACACAACTGTAATGAAATTAAAACACAGCAACAGGAAAATCCAACATAAATGCAATGTGGCCTTGATAATTAACAGTTGAAAAATCCAGCTTTTGGTTCCCTGCTCCCTCCTGCCCATGCCTTATTACCCTTGTAAATGGAAATCTCCCAAGAGCAGAATCATGGCTGCTAATCACAACGTCCTGACAAAGGCTGGGAAACACTTCATTGCCCCATCTGCCTTCAGGGTTTTTAGAGGAGCCTGTAGACCATCCTTGCAATAACACCAGCTATTTTATTTCATCCCCTAAAGCCCTATGCAGTTTGCTGGGGTGTCCTAGATCAAGGTCATGTTCTCTCAAGAACCGCCCACTCAGTTTTAATCACACAGCAGAGCTTGTGCTCTGTGGGCATGAAGAGCATGAAAGACATATGAAGTGTATCGCTGATACAAGTACTGGAGAAGGGGCAGCCCAGCATCCACTCCCAGAGGTGCCTGTCAGCTATCCAGTGTGAAATCAGACCTTTAAGACTTTCAGCATGAAGGAGATGGAGTCAACAATATTCATGCCACAAGGAGAGAAGACTTATTCCTCATAAAACAAAACCACCAACACCACCATGGCATCTCTCCCATTCCATCCATGGTTGCTGACCTGAAGGGGACATCAGCTCTGGTCCAGGACAGTGTAGCAAGACCTCACTGTCAGGTTTGAGTGCAGGTATTTCTGGCAAATCTCCTTCTGATTCAGCAACAGCATGGGCTTTGGGGGCTTGGCTTTTGAAAACTCACCAGCTCAGCTAAAATCACCGGGGAGAGAATACATCTTGGAGATAGTGCCAACAGCCAAAGTGAAACCAGCTGCTCACAGGAGTCTTCCAGGAAGCTGGTTGAGCTGTATTGGCATTGTCCACACAATGTTTTCTTCACCACAAATTGCTACCACTAATTTCACTCCACCACTCTTAAAACAACTCCTGTCTTTGTAAACCTACTTCCTGAAATGGTTTATAACCCTCCCCTTTGCAGCACTCATTGTGGGACCTGCTTGAAGGCAGGTTCATGACCCAGATCCATTCGGTGGTCACCTCTAGTTGCTCCTGTCACATCTGCTTGGAGGAAGGTGCAACCCTCTTTGGACACTGATCCACCTCAGCACTATGGTAACCCAGGAACAGGCTGTGATTGCCCTAAGCTCAAGTGAGTCAGGCTGGAAGCATCAGCCCCATAAGGAACACGGGTCACAGATCAGTGGGAAATCAAAGTTACTTGGTAGGAATGTCACATGGGAACCTTTATCCATAGTTAACAGCTTATCTGATACCAGTAGTACTTCATGTATTCATGCTAGCTAAAAGGCTTTTGGTATCTAAACTCAGCCACATCCACGCTTCCTTCAGCTGGAGATGATATTCTCAACATCTTTCTAAACCATCCCACAGTTGTCTCCTACAAACTGAAGTTAGTGTTCACTCAGTGCTGGTTTCTCATGAAACACTGACCCAAATCAGATTCACGTTCCTCCAGGCTAAATGGTCAGCGTAAAACTCAGATAAATGTCAGCAACAACTTGTGTTCCTTGGGTAGACTGGAAACCTCCCCAGGAAGGATAATGCCTGTGGGTGCAGAAGAGTTGCTCGTGTGGAGTTGGCACAATGTTTGGCCTTTTGTTGAAGGACAAGAGACACAAGAGCCACAGCTTTTCTTCCATGTTTTTTCACAGAAAACAGTTGTGATCCAAGAACGGCCCCTGCAGCACATGTGTTGAGAGTAAACACCTGCAGCACCTTTGAAACAGTGCAAATAGGGTTATGATAACATGGACCAAACTCCATATCCTAAAAGGGTTTTTCCAGCCCTGTGTCCTGTGGTTCTGTTCCTTTGACCTTGCCTTTCTAACATTGACACATACCACACATTTTTTTAAAAAGCAACCAGCAAAATGAGATGTTTCACTGCATTTGATCCTCCCTGGGAGAGATGAGAACAAAAACTCCTAATGCACATTAATCCCATCACCAGAGCACTGCTGAAAGATGGTTGATACTTGGGCCAGGACCACTTGCAAAGGATAGGAAAGCCTATTGTCTTATGCAGCCTCCCACATCTCACCCCAGCAGTGTCTGCCTGTCAGCAAAGCAATTCTCAAATATAATTTGCCCAGCATAAGTCAGTCCATACCAAGGGTGATTTGTGATCAGAAAGCACACAGCACTCTGGTCCAGACTCCCCAATGTGCCTGTGTAACGTGTGGCACTGGGCAAGGAGGTATCGAGGAGGTTTAGGGGGTGGACAACAAACGTGCACTGCTCTGCATGTGTTGGGTCAAATCAGCAGGAACCCTTGTGACTGCCTCAGAAAAAATAACCCTAACAAACCAAGACAACCTGTATCCATGGGACCTTCATGAGCCACTTGTCTAGGGGAGAAGAAACTCTCTAAAAATGCAATGAAATGCAAACAGTGTAGATGAAGGGTGACACCTTCGACGGGAGGAAGGGAGAGTCAAGCAGCAATTTCCATCCTGAGGCTGGGGCAGGTGGCAACAGCAGTCGCCCAGACTTGTCCTCATTTTTGTCCTTTGACCCTCTCTCCCCCCCACCATCAGCAGCTGAGCCTTGTTTACCGGCATTTCAGCAGCCCATCTCCTGTTTCCATTAACCCTCAGAGGAGGTAGGAGGGAGGTAAAGGAATGGGCTTGTCACGCTGGGCAGTTGGTCGTCTGCACAAAGGGCAGGGAGCTGCTCTCAGGCAACACCATGGGGAGAGGCTGAGCCAATATCTGTCAATGGAGGACACATGGAGAGAGCAACCTGTCATGGGCTTGCTGTTTTGCCTGGCACACGGCACACTGGGAGAGGCAGAGCATCTGTAGTGACTCTGAAGTCGTCAGCTTTGCCTCTGGTGTCACACATCTGGAGGGCTCTCTCTGTTCTGATGATTAGACAGACGGTGTCAGAAGGAGCCCCCACTCTGCCTTGGGGCTGTGTTTATTCAGCATAGAGATGAGACATTTTCAGAATTCCTCCACTAAGTCTGACCTTGTAAGAGAATAAAATCCAAAGGACTTGTCCTTCCTCAAGTGACACCATGGAGACTTCAGTGCTCCTGGACAGCCATGTCCCATGGGTTAAATGCAAGGTTTTCACACAAAAACAAAGAATAATCATCGCCCTGACAGTCAGAGCCACTGAATCCAACTGATCTGAGCCACTTCTGGCCAAATAAATCACAGATTAATGATACCTGCTACAGACAAGAAGGCACATCACCCATTCTCCTTGCTCTCCCTGATAACACTGCAGTTACTACAGCACTGCTGGTACCTGGGCTATGGCTCGAGGTTATTTGTGGAGACAGCCCTAGGGCTGTCCTGAGCCATCCCAGCTGTGAGCCAGGCCAGTGCTCCACTGTGGCTGCCCAAATAAATCCTGCTCCAGGGAGCACACATGTAGGAAAAGCTCTCCCAAGTCTTCGCATTTTCAGTCCATAGTGAGAAATGAACACTGCTTACCTTCAAGGTCACCAAGTTCTAAGTTTGGGATATTTATATTTATGGAGTTAGGCTTTTCTCTTTTTTTTTTTTTTTTTTTCCCCTTTTCTTTATGGTTTCTATTGTTAGCAACAAAGGAAAAAAAATCATCTTTGCAACACTGCCAACTGCAAGGCATCAGCCCTTGGTTTGGAGAAATCCCATTAACCATTGTACAAAATAAATGCTGAACCTAATGGCAGGCTGCCTCACAGTTGCTCAGGATGGACAGACAGGCAGACTATCTCTTTCTACTCTGTACGTGTTTCAGTCCAGCTGCAGCCAGTCAGCCTGGCTTAGCCAGGTAGATTTGTCACACAGGGACCTGAAGGATTATGAAAGGCACAGATTTATCATTATTCCAGCTTCGGCTGCACCACCCTGTGCTTGGGAATCACTAAGTGATTCCCAAGGACAAACTGAGGATTAAAAAGACCCCTCGGTCCCTGCTGTGTCCTGCTTTGCTGCTGGCCCTGGGGACCGAGTGCTCCCCTTCTCTTTGTCTCTGATGTGGGCTTGGGCAGGTGGCGAGCTGCTCATCAGACAGCAGCCCTCCCTGCCCCTGCCATCCCGCAAGCATCAGAGTGCTGATGAATATCCATCTAATTGGAATTAGGGATTCTGCAGACCAGCCTTCCAACTAGGAAAAATTAGCTGGTTTACTCCAATAAAGATGCTAATATAGGAGGCTTTGTGAAGGGTGAGAAATTCCCATTGTCATTCAGAAGCAATTTGTAGCGGATTTGAAGCCTTTGAAAAGGTGATGTGCTGGTGGCTGGGTTTGTATAATACCCAGCCCTGAAATTCACAGCAGAGCATTCTTCCCCTCCATATGCTTCAGTGCTGCCCAATTTGTATTGCTCCGGGGAGGAGGCACTGGAGCAGAGCAGAGAGTGATGGTGAGAGCTGCTGGCAGCAGCGAGGGGAAGGCGGTTGGTCCCAAGGAGGGGCTGCACGCTGGGCTGCTGGGGACAGGGGTGCTGGATGCCACCCCCCTCTGCTGGGGGCAGCACATAGGCTGAAAAAAAACCCCTGTTTTAGGGGAAGAAAAGCCTTAGGTGCTTTCAGCCAGCAGTATTAATCATTCTATGCTTCTTCAGAGCCTTTTGCTGCCACTGAACTCCTCCACACAGCTCCTTTGCTTTTGGAGCTCCAATCTCCATTACTGTCCACTTCTAGAGTAAGTCATCAGCTCCAGAAATGATTGAGACTGAAGTTAACACCATCTCTCCAGAACACCACCAAAGTCCTTAAGGGAACTTTCTAATTGAATTTCTTTCCCCCCCACCCCCCCCCCCCCCCCCGACCCCA
>WBNH01006230.1:0-30149 GCA_013401255.1 Urocolius indicus | reverse complement strand
GCCACCCCCCCCCCCCCCCACCCCCCCGACACTCCCTCTTCAGATGCAGCCCTGGGAACTGCAGGCTACACGGGCTGGTGTGTTGCAGGAGGCACCTAATGGGGCTGAGTTATCTAGGGAGGCTTAGGTTCTCCAAACTGCTTGGCAGGTGATGTTTTAGGGACCTTCTGGCCAGACTTGCCTCTAACACACCAGGCTCTGTAGTAAAACTAATCAGCATTTCAGGAATGAAGCACTTTTGCAAACTGCAGCCTAAATTCACATAAAACCCAAACGCCTCCCTAAGCTGCTCTTTGCAGATTGCTCTAAGAGATAGAATGATACAAAAATGCCTCTCTAATCTAATAGCTGCCTGGAAATGGAGGTAGAGCTCTGTACCACTGTGAGAGGCTATTTTTGCTGAGGGGGGCATCCTCTTGCTGCTGACCTTATATCCTTTGCTCTTTCCATCTTGTGACGTAAAGCCGAGGAATGACAGGAGGAGTCACGAACAGCTGGGTTTGTTCTCCAGAAGCCCAGATGCACTTGACTCCTGTCCATCTCTCTGTCTCTCTAGCTTTATCTGTGCAAAGCCTGGCACTGACTTCAGGGTTTGCTGTGGATTGTGTCGCTCCATTGAGCCCACGTAACAGGGCAGAGACAGGAGTGTCTCTGCCACAAATGTTATGCTAAGGCTCGTACTCAGCCAGGTATTTCCATTCAAGCCAGAACTGAAACGTAGGATGGCCATGCTGAACCCAAGGGACTACTCCCATGCCTGCTGCTAATACCTGGAGATCAGATGGCTTAGAAGCACAGGCAGAAGATGAATATTTCCATCTGCTCAGGATCCTGCCTTTACCCATGGGCCATGGCCCCACTTAGGAGAGGACACCCTTGAGCAGGTCAGAGCCCTCAAATGCTCACTCTTAGTCACGATGAGGAGGATTCCTTGGCTGCAGCTGCTGATGGCCTCATTCCCAGGGATGCTTCACAGCCTTTTCCGCAGTATCTTTGTCTGATCTTCACGTTTTTCACCAGGGGCTCTGTCAGACAAGTGATGTGCCCACATGCAGCTTTTCAGCACCAGCAAACATGGAAGAGCTAGAAATCCTCTGTTGAATTAAGGCTTAGATATTTTCTCTAGCAATACCTGGCCACAGAAAAGCACTCATGGTGTTTCTCAGTAGCCATGCTGTGCTTTTGCTGCTCAGCCTGCAGTTGAACCAATATCAGGGTTTGATGCTTAAAGCAAGTGTTGATTTAAAAGTAATAGATAGAAGAATATTAATAAATGGCTGCATAAGGGAAAAAAAAAAAAAAAAGAGTCTTGGTCCCCAGCCAGGGCAGCTGATGCATCTGTGAGATTTTGCTTGGCTGTGCAGCCTGGCTTACCATGGGTCTCGTGTGACCAAAGCACAGATGAGGATCATACAGAGTAGGAGAGCAGTCTTGGCTGAGCTCAACTTTATGCTCTGAAATAAGCTAAATTCAGCTCTAAAACCCCCTGAGTAGGGATTACAGAATCTGTTTGCGATCACAAAGCACGGCATAATTGTAACTGTGCTCTTCTTTTCTTATCTTATTTGCAATGTTGATACGAACTGTAATGAAAAATGAGGGGGGAAAAAATGTTTCTCAGACGTTTTGGCCAGCTCTGAAGCAATGCTCTGCATTATCTACCCAGAAACAATAGCTCTGTGAGAACAATAGCCTCTCTTTTTTTAATCTCTTGAAAAGTGGAGTAAAGATAGTATTTTATTTTTGGGTTCCAGTTGGCTTCACTTTTCCTACATGTGGCTCAGAATTGGCGAGTTGTTTCCCTGCTCCTTGATCAGGATGGGGCTGTGGTACCTCCCTCGCAAATACAACAAGGAAAAGAGCAGAAGGGAATCAATTTCACTGACATTGTCCATATTGGTAGGTCAGGCCCAAGCCAAGGAAGTGTGTAAAGTTCAGAACAGAAACCTAATGGCACATGTTGGCAGCACCTCCCTACTAAAGTGTTGATGGGGAGGAAGGGAAAGGAAAGGCTATTGTGCTCCAGCAAGCAAACTTGAAGCCTTGCAGTCCATCCCTCACTGGTTCACTGTCAAGCTCCAGCCTGGAGACATCCATGTCCTCCTCATGGTGCAGAAACTCTATATGGAGCTAAAGGCACTCCACAAAAGACAGAGTCTCTCACGTGCCTGGAGGTCATGTCTCACCTTGTGTGGCTAAAATAGAGACGATGTGGGAAGTTTTGTGGCACTGGTGGGATACGCACATCCTTGTGCCCTTCCTCTCCCCTATGGTTCCACATGCTTTAGCTCTGCAGTTTTAGGGT
The DNA here is from genome assembly GCA_013401255.1 of Urocolius indicus. Lineage (NCBI taxonomy): Eukaryota > Metazoa > Chordata > Aves > Coliiformes > Coliidae > Urocolius > Urocolius indicus. The sequence goes on along the minus strand of WBNH01006230.1, from coordinate 27,844 downwards.
TTGGGGACCCCATTTTGGCTAAGCCCATGATGCACTGAATGTAGGAAAGGGGCTGGAAGGAAGGATGCTTTCCTCAGTCACACGATCCCCACTGAGCATTCCTCAGTGCCACCATCAGCCCTACAACTAGATTGTCACCCTCTGAATGGTGCCCTTGTTCCTGCTTCCATAATAAAACAGACACAGGAGGCTCTTCCACCCAGAGAGAACCAGTTTCCACTGGCGACTTCTCCCGCCTTGCTTGAGAATCCTCCCTCCCTCCCTTTCAGGGCCCCCATAGCTTTCCTTTGTGCCTTTTCTAGGATGAAAAGAGGTAGTCATTGATTGAATTAATAATTCAGAGCCTAATCTCACGGACGGGTGTTCATGGCCTGTGAGGTGGCAATCTTTCATCTTGAGATCAGGATCAGCCAGATCTTTTAGAGGTCAAGGAAGATAGCTGCAGCACGGAAAATGCCTTCAAAATAATAGGTTTAGGTGACTCCTGTGCATGGATGAAAATGGCAAATGAAAAGCTCGTGTGTCTCATCCTCTCCCTTGCCTCTGCATCTCAACCTCCTGATGCCCACAAGCACTTGAAAATTACTTCCATCGGCTTCAGAGAGCTGTGGAGTGATTCTCTGCCACGTGCCACCACCCAGCAACATATCCCCGCTCACCTGAACCCTCCTGCTCCTCAGGACAGGCACCTGCCTGTTGATGATAGATCTTGCACTGCTATCCCTCTTCTCCCATGGCCAAGCTCCTCCTTTAACTGCCTACTCAGTTGTGTTGTCTTTATCATTTCTGGAAGGACAAAGTGTACTAGCAGCAATTGCTTTGTTTGTTCCGTGGCCAACCAGGTTCCTGTGCAGGGAGAGGTGTAATCTTCAGTACAAGTAGATGAAACTGGTCACAGGCACTAAATTGGAGCTTCCAGGACAAAGAAAGAGATCTGAGTATGCTGGATTTGATTTTCACCTGACTGTACTTTACACACCAGCAGCAAATTTACACCAGCGCTCTTGGAGTCTACCTAAAAGGCCAATAGTCCATTCCTCATCGAGTCCCTCTCTCCCAGGACCTGCAGTTCTCTATCTGCTGCATCTACACAACTGCCCTGTTAGCTGAGTGCTGCTCACACCTACACCCACGCTCTGCACCTCTCTGGGTGTTTATGGTAGAAGTGGCAAGGTCAAAGACATGCCCCTTGCACCTGGAACTGAAGGTGCCAAGTGCTGTTGTGATGCCAAAGATTAAAAGTGTGCTGATAAGGTCTGGGAGAATTGGCCAGCGGAGACTTCTGAGAGTTCCCATGAATGCAGCTGTGCTTTGCTGGGAGCCTTCCCACTCTGCAGCTCCCAGCTCGCAACAGGAACTAGGCTGAGCACCCATTTGCTGTCTCCCACAATGCTCACCAGGCTCAGCACCCATTCGCTGCTGCCCATGAGGCCCATCAAGTTCAGCACTCATTCACTGCCTCCTGAGATGCCCACCAGCCTCAGCACCCACTCACTGCCTCTTCCAATGCTCTGATGCTGTTACCAAGGCACTTCCAGCGCCCTGTGCATTAGCATTTCATCTCTCTTGTGCTTTGTCTTCCCAGGGAAGCACTTGCAGAGCACAGGCACAGCTGATGTGCTTGCAGTGGCAATCCTCCCACCCCCCAACAGTGGTGGCATGGTCCCTGAGTGCTCAGATTAGTAACGCTCCAGTGTACAGCATTCTACAGTCTGGGACTGGAGCCCGACCCACTGTGCACACCTGCAGGAAGGCCTGGGCTTGGGATCACATCTCCCTCTTCCTCTTTGTCTGCTGCATTCACTCAGGCTCCTCTGAACATGCAGTTTACCTTCTCTCAGGCGGGGTTTGTGCCTGGTTTCCTGTCTGTGCAGCGTCCCAGGCCTGACAGAAGCAGCTCTGTCTCTACTATAGTATCCAGACACCACAGTCTTCAGAGCTGTGAACTGATTTGCAAACGATTCTTATGGAAGCAAGCCACTCCATCTCAAGCTGATAACCTGTCTGGTGTACATCAGGCTTGCCCCAGTCTTTTCTCTTGTTCTCCCTTTAACAATTCATCCACAAACAGGTCATTCCTTTGTCAGGACTATATACACCCATAGCACCCACGTTTAAAAAAAGGCTGTTTAGATTTGTTGTGATTACATCACATCCAGTTTCCAATTTGTACGTAACACACACTCAAATCCCTCCTTAAGCCTGAGCTGTACAGGCACATCTTGTCTCTGCTGCTGACTTAATCAAGCAGTGGAGAGCTGCTGTGTGCTCTCTGCAATTGTCTCTTGCACTGGGGGGAAAAAAAACAATGGGGAGAAAGAAACACTTTACAAAGGGCTGCTATTATCTACACACTACCGAGTCGCATATTTAGAGCGCTTGTGGCTCTGGGGCTGCAGTAATTAAGTGTGTGTCTGACACTTGAGCTGGCATAGCCTTGCACCCAGAGCTTTCCCACCACAGCAGCAGAACAGCGGGCACTCTGGTACCCGTGCATGCCAAAATCAGTCCCCACAGGCCTCTCTAGGAGATGGGTGCTCACCCCAGGCTTACTCGTGCAAGGGATGGGTGTTGCTCAACTCAAGGCAACGCTGGGTGCAGGAGGGCAGCCTGGGGTCTCCATCCCTTCCCCATCACATGCACCCAGTCCTGCAAAGGGTCCTCTTCCTGCTCTCAGTCCTAATCCTTGCCATAACTACCTGTCAAGGCAAAGATGCTCTCAGCACCTATACATGCCCCAGTCACTGGAAAGAGGGTGTCCCCTCAAAGCCCCCTTCCTCTCCATACTCTCCCGCTGCAGGTGGAACATCATCCTCACCCGTCCGGGAAGGGGTGTACACTGCAAGCCCCCCTCCACATCCTCCAGCCCTACCTGCCAGCACACGGAGAGGGGGTTCCGGGGGTGTTTGCAGAGGGGACCCCCCCACCCCCCCAGCTCCCCCTCCGCCTGGCCAGGGGGCTGCGCCTGCCCTCCCTCCTCCACCGCCTGCTAACGCCAGCGCGCGCGGAGGGATGGAGGGAGGAGGGAGGGAGGGAAGGAGGGAGGGAGGAGACCTCCCTATCTGGCTCATCTCCTCCGCCGCCGCTCACATGCTCCGGGAGGGCGATGCGGCTCCCCGCGTCCCGCTGAGCGAGGCCGCGCTGCACCCCGCCGGGGCTGCCCTGCGCAGGGCAGGGGGGGCTGCCTGCGCTGTGCCCTCCGGCCTTGCCCCCCTCCCCGACGCCCGCACCTCTGCCCTGGGAGGGCTTTACTATCTATCAGTCTAGTTCATTGGTTTTGTGTTTTGTTTTTTTTTTAATTTGGTTTGGGGTTTTTTTGGGTTTTTTTTTTTTTTTTTGGTTTATTCATCCCTCCTGGAAAGAAAACATAACAAACCAAACCAAAACGCCCAAGCCGCCGCTCCCTGCACCGACCCCCGCGGCGGGCTGGAGAGGCTGATGCGGCCGCTAAGGTAAGCGGGGCGGGGAGGCTGCGGGGGTCCCCCCGGCCCTATGCTGCCCCGGCTCCCGGCGTGGCCGTTCCTCCGCGGGGCATGTTGAGGCTGTCGCTCCGGGTCACCCGCTGCCTTCCTCCCCTCCCCGGCCTTTTTGATACGAAGCCTCAGTTCTTGCCATTCCCTCTGCCCGGCTTGATCCTAGCCTGGCGTGCATGCGGTTAGTCATTTATCCTCCCGTCTGACGGGCTGCCGCTAAAAACGCACCACGCCGGGACAAGTCAATCGAACAGTTCCTCGCAGACCACTGCTGAGAACTGAAAATATACCCCCCCCCCCACCCGATATTTCCCCACCCTCCCTCCCTCCCTCCCCTTCCCGTTGGATGGCTGATGGTGGCTGTGGAACCCGGAGCATCTCGCTTGCGGAGACACAAAGCTCTGCCGCGGCTGCAGCGCGCTGCCGGTGTTGGCCGGCTCCGAGGGGAACGAGGGGAGGTGACAGCGGGACAGACGTGGGACACGGGCACGTCTGTGCAAAGGGACACGACGGGCAGCCGCAGCGCGTCTGGCCAGGGGGAGGCTTGGCCGCTGAGCCCGGTACAGAGCTCATAACCTCAGCCGGGAGCCGTGGCTCGCTTCGCCCCGCCGAAACACGGCGCTGATCTCGGGCAGCGGGTGCATTTTGTTGCGGTGGGGTTTGCCAGGCAGGAGGTGGTAGGTAGTTGGGAGCTGTTGGGGTGTGAGTGCCGGGGGCTGCCCCATTGCTCGGGGGCTCAGGGAACCCGTCACCCCGCAGCCGGGATCCGCCGCCCGCGCGCGGCCCGGGGCCGCCAGGGACAGCAGCGCCACCCAGCGGGCACGCGGGCCGCACACACCGGCACCGACCCCGGCACCGACCCAAACCCCGGCACTGACCCAGACCCCGATCCCGGCACCTGCACTGACCGAAAACCCGGCACCAGCGCTGACTCAGATCCTAGCACTGGCCCAAAGCCCGGCACTGACCCAAACCCCGGCACCGACCCAAGCCCCGGGAGCAGCACTGACCCAAACTCAAACCCCGGCCCTGGCCCAGACCCCGGCACTGACCCAGACCCCGGCCCTGACCCAGACCCCGATCCCGGCACCTGCACTGACCGAAAACCCGGCACCAGCGCTGACTCAGATCCTAGCACTGGCCCAAAGCCCGGCACTGACCCAAACCCCGGCACCGACCCAAGCCCCGGGAGCAGCACTGACCCAAACTCAAACCCCGGCCCTGGCCCAGACCCCGGCACTGACCCAGACCCCGATCCCGGCACCTGCACTGACCCAAACCCCGACCCCAGCACTGACTCAGATCCTAGCACTGACCCAAACCCCGGCACTGACCCAAACCCCGGCACCGGCACTGACCCAAACCCTGGCACCAGCACTGACCCAAATCCTGGCCCTAGCCCCAATCCCAGTACTGACCCAAACCCAGCTCCAGCTCCAACCCCAGCACTGACTCAAACCCCGGCACTGACGCCAACCCCAGCTGCAGCCCTGACTCCAGCTCCAGCCCTGACCCCAGCCCTGCACTGACCTGACATCAGCACCAGTACTGACCTCGACACCGGCACTCACCCAGCCCCGGCCTCAATCCTGGCTCCAGCCCTAACCCCGGCATCAGCCCTAACCGACCCTGGCCCTGCACTGACCTGACACCAGCACTAGCACTGTCCCGGTGCCAGCACTGACCCAACCCCAGCACCGGCTCCAGCCCCAGCCTCAGTTTCGACCCCGACTCCAGCTCCCATCCAGTCCCAGCTCCCATCCAGTCCCAGCTCCAGCTCAAGCTTCAGCCCTAGTTCCAGCCCTAACCCCAGCACTAACTCTGGCTCCAGCTGCCCTGCCACCAGCCAGCGCACTAACCCCAGCTTCAGCTTCAGCCCTGGCTCCAGCAGCCCTAACCCTAACCCTGGCCTCAGCTCCAGCCCCGGTTCCAGCCCCAGCCTCGGCTTCTCTGCCCCTAGCTCCAGCCTTAGTCCAGTCCCAGCTCCAGCTCAAGTCTCAATTCCTGCTCTAACCCCAGCTGCAGCTCCAGTCCCAGCCTCAGCCCCGGCTCCAGCCCTGCCCTAGTCCAGTCCAGCTCCAGCCTCAGTTCCACTCCACAACTCCAGCCCTAACGCCAGCCCCAGCCTCAGCCCAGTTCTGGGCCAGGCACACCTTGATGATTCCTTGTGCTACCTCTGAGCTGCCCTCCCTCTACAAAAACTCTTGAGTTTAATTTGCCAAAATACTTTATATAGGTGCTGGATTAAAGTTGTTTGTGTAGGGCTTTTTTTTCCCCCCCATAAGAAGGAATGTCTCTTTCTCAAATAGTCAGGGAAAAAAAAATTCCAGTCAGCCCATGACACCGTCTCTTAGTGTTTCATGGCAGAGAGAGCAGGAAAGGTGTCTTGCAGTGAGTTGTGTTTGTGGCCAGTGTTGTCAGGAATTGACAGGAAGGCACCTGGGAAAGGTGGTTGGGTTTCACGGTGCTTTTTCCATATGATCCTTCAAATATCTTGTTCTCAGAGGGCTGAAGACGTTGATGCAAACACTTGATGCCATCTCCTATCTTTAAACAAGACCCAGGAGATGTCCTTAGCTGACCTGCCAGTTGAGAGGGGGAGAAATTAGGGGGCTGTGTTTGCATTTTCTCAAGATCCCAGTAGCTTTTAAAAGCAGCAGAGAAATATTGTCTCATTGCACAGACCAGTTTCTGTCTCTGCTGATAAACACTCAGTTCTCTGCAGCTCTGCTCTTCATTTTTTGGCAGTTTGGCAGATTTATCCATTTATTCTGCTGAGCTGACATGTGGCCATTTGAACTCCTGAGAACCTCCCAGCCCACCTTCTTTGGTGGCTGTTTTTTTTCCATAGAAGAGAGCCCAGATGTGAAGAAGATACACTAAAGAGATACTGCTTGATATTTACCCCAAGGAGGAGACTGGGCCAGGATGACCAGCTCCCTGCAGAGAACTAAATATACAGATGGTGAATTCCAGCCAGCCCTCCAAACACTGATGAACAAGGGATGGTTACATGCTCCCATGTGTAGGAGTCCGGCCTCACCCCACAGAGCTTTGCAGGCAAGGGAAAAGGGAGAGACACGAATGAATGGCACCAGTCAAAAAAGGCTGACACGATGAACTCTGTTTGCCTGAAAATATCCCTGCTTGGTTTGCTTTCTGTCATGGGTGAGACTGGAAGTTTTCCACCAGCCCATCTTCCCTTCCCCTCGTCCAGCCTGGCTGGTTGTGAGTGTTTAGAGGTGACTTTTATGGCTGTGAGCAGGCATTTTGAAGAGAAGATACCCGCAGTGACTTCAATTGGAGCTGCTTGTAATCTGTTAATCCACAGATGCAAAGGTGCAGGTCAACAAAGCGTTCCCCCTCTTTTATTTATTGGTGTTACAAAGCTGTCTTTTATTCCACCTTCAACCCACTGGCCTCTTTTTACACAGTCTAATGTTCACAGAGGTGGCTGTGAGGAGGTGAATTAGCTGAACCAGCAAGCTATTCTCTGCACTTTGCTACACGAGAGCAGGTTGGTCTTTAAAGCCCAGCTCTGTGCCACCAGCTCTGCTGACAAAGTTCAGTGCAGGGCACGAGTGAGACCTTGTTGGGGACCCTTTCCCTGCCAGCTGCTCTACCAGGGGATGTGCTGCAAGGCAAAAGTTAGGAAGGAAAGGGGCTTAGGCACGTATTTGGCAGCTTCAAGGTGTGCAGCTGAGGGAGAGCACCTGCTCGTGCTGTCAGGCAGGGAAACTGTAGAAAAGATTACTAAACTGAATGAGGAGTAAAAAGAAGGTCTTTAAAATGAACTACAGCATTTCCCAGTATTGCAAACGTCAAGAGGTATGGCTGACACTGCAGAAAGATGAGGGGGCTTTTTAACTTCATTTTCTTCTTATTCAGAGGTTTTCTTCTTTATTAAGAGAACTGTTCAGAGAAGAGGTGATTGATTTTACTTCCACAAACATTTTAGGATCAGCTGTCAAACCTCCCCAGGCAATAATTTGGGGCTTTCCACCCCAAACCTCCTTTCTTCCTCCTTCAAGGGGCGATTTGCTTTTTGCTGCTCACCCTAAACAAGTGTCATTGCAGAACATTTCAGGCTTAGCTTCCTTAGTTTTCCACGGCTGATCCCAGCCAGGCCACGAGCAGCACTTGCTGAAACACCTCGTCCTGGGGCAGAGCAGGCAAGGGCACGTGCTGAAGCTGAGTGGAGATAGTTGCGTGAAGCGTGGTCATGCAGAAAGTTCACGGGAGAGTCAAGAGCAGCCCGGGAGCCCTGACAATCCGTTCCTCTAAGTACTAGTTACAGTCCTCAGGAATACCCATGTTTACTGTTTTAGCCATATAATTACAGGTAGTGAATAATTCCATTAGGAAGGCTGTAAGGGGAGGTATCCTCTGTAAACCTGAGGGCTGGAATCAGACACGTTCATTCAGCCACGCACGGTGTGACACGGGGCCGAGGGAAGCAAAGCTCAGGGGAGTGATCCCGGCAGAGATCCCCCTGAGAATCTTCCTGCTCATCCTGCAAATACTTTGGAGAGTGCTACAGGCTCACCCCGTTGTCATTTGCACCTCACCCCTCCATAAGGACACCAAACACCGGGGAGGGCACGGAGGTGACCACGGACGTGCCTCTGCCCCCCTCCGCAGCGGAGCCGCTGCTGAGGGTGACTGTGCTGTGCCTCAGAGCTGTTTGCATTTTTAGCGGTGGGTGGTTTCCCACACGCTGTTTGCAAAGAGCATCGGGCTCGGGGTTGGGTAAATGGGGAGAAGGCTTTGAGAAGGAGAGAAGCTGGGGAAAAGGCAGTCCCTGCACATTTCCAAGCCTGGATATCGTTGTTAAGCAAGGCAGGGATTGGGATGTCACATAACCTACGTTTCAGCAGGTGATTTAAAGTCCAGGTCTTTGATTTGGCTAATCAGGAAGGTAAAGGTTACTTGGGGAAAAAAAAAAACCCAAACAGATGAAAGGGGGAGCAGGATTTCAGAAACACACCTTATTTGGGGCCTTTTTCTGCTCTGCAGTTACGGTTTGGACACATCTGTTGTTTTCTCCAGTGAAATCCGCTGCTTTGATCGGTGCCAAAAACAGCAATCCCATTTGCAATGCATGATGCAACTGAGCAAAATCAAGGAGAGATTTGTACAAACTGGAACCAGGGGCATCAGACCGTGGCTTTTATGGCAGTGCAGTTTTCCCAACACCAAAGGCAGAAGCTCCAACAAGGCTCTTGTTTCAAAAAATAAGGCTTCAAACTGGACTCCGGTCTGTTGTTGCGATGTGGCAGCTTGCCACAAATTGGCAATAACAACCAAAATGTTGCTTTAGGTCCGACAATCAAATCCCAGCAGCGATTTAGGGGTTTAGAAGCTCTCGATTCAGATGGTTTGCAGAGTTAGAAACGAATAGATCACGCTATACGTCATTGGCATTTTTCGGATGGAAGTAAAAACTGAAGTTGCATTGCAGAGTGAGAGCCACAGGAAGGGATTTGGGGTTTGAAACCCCATCCCCTGGTTCCCTCCCCCCTGCCTCGGCTCTTCCCACCTCCTTCTCCTCTCCCTCCTCCCCCTAGGCTCCTTCCAGCCTCCCCAGGCCCCTTCCAGCTCCAGCTGCCTACACATCCCATCAGCAGGCATTTCTTCTTGGGTGGTAGCAGCAGCTGGCAGGGTTTGGACATATTTGCCCGTGTTTGACATCCCCCACAAAGAGGTGCTTGGAGTAGGTGTTCCTCCCACACTGCCTTTGCTACAGGTCTGGATCCGGCCTGCCAGCTTTCATCTCCTGCCCAGCTCAGCCCGGTCTGGCAGCTCTTCTGCACACAGAGCTCCTTCTGACTTTAGTGGACATCATCTGGGTGCAGCTGTAAGAGGACCAAGACAGAGCTCCAGTCAAGCAGGCAAGGCCCCAGGATTTTTGGATCCCATCTGGGTCCCAGATGAAAAAGCTTCAGCATTTTAATCCCAGTTGCAGCCTGGATAAAGCCTCAGTGAAGCTTCTTCCTCCATTTGGAGACAAGGGGGCTCAGATTCCCCAAGAAGAGCTGATAGGTGTTGTTAGATGCCTTTGCTTCCTGGATGTTTACTCCCATCTCCTCTTCCTCACCTGACTTTCCATGTCATATTTGTTGTAGTTGATCTACAAGAAGACCACAAACTCTTCTTGGAGACTTTAAGCTGTCACCACTCCAAAAAGCATCCTTAAGGGTGATTGTGGGGTGGAAGAGAAGGGAGTTTCCAAGGACAACTGGAAGCAAAGTCAAGGAGCATCCCTGGGCTCCAAGCTACAGGAAGAAAGATCCACTGTTAAAGGGTATTTACAGAGTTGGGAGGTGCATTGTGTAAAACAACCAGCACCCTTTTATTCTTTGTATAAGATCCCCAAGAGAAGGGAGGCAAAGCATTAGGGTGGCACGGGGGGCACTCGTATTAATTCAAGCGTATTGCACCCGTGGGCACGCTCGTTCAGAAGAGAAGTTGTCTGAGGTTCACAGTGGCTAAAATGTCCTTCAAGGGAAATTTTAAAGAGATCCAAGTAGGCTGTTTAAGGGGCTGTCACCTTCCTGGCCTGGGCCTTTCTTGGGTGGAGCAAACCCCTGGGATGGTAAGGCAGCACATCCAATCTTCTCACTGTGTCACGCTGTGGCACTGCAGGAGGTAGAAAAAAGCAGGATTTTGAAGCCCAGGAGGCAAACGCCTGTGCGCTTCAAGCTGCTGCTATTGCAGCTACATGGTCTGTGAGCAGGGAGAGTGCTCCCAGGATGCCATCTGCCTGGGGGCTGCCCAAAGGGTCTCTAAGGGATGCATACAAAGTGAGCAGCCCTTAGACAGCTGTACCAGAACAAGTGGTGAGACCATTCCCTAGTGAAAGCTGAACACCCTGGTCCATACATGGGCTGGTGGCACAGACTTGGCTGTGCTGGAGGTCCTGAGGGAGCGTAGGTCCTCTCCATCATCCCTCGGCGGGCTGGCAGCTGGATTTGGGGACCCCCAACAGTCATCCCCCTCTCTGAGGAGTGTCGGTCTAATGATAAGGATCTATGAGGCTCGTTTGTTTCTGAGTCATCTGGGCTTACTTCACCGCTGCCAGCGCCAGCGCCAGTGCCAGTGCCGGTGAATGACCTGGAAGGGTTGTGAAACGCTCACACCTCCCGCGCAGCCTGTGCCGGGGGGGGGTCGGAGGCCACAGCATCGCTCTCGCCATCCCCGCCCCGCACGAGCATCCCTCTGCCCGCCTCAGTTCCATATCCAAACGGCTTCATCTTGTGGCGATCCAAAGCTCCCATGGGGGAGAGGCAGGGAGGGCGCGCCGGGTGCAGCGGAGGTGGGATGAAGCCCCTCACCCAAACTGCAGCCGAGCTGCGACGCGTGACGGGCAACATCTCACAACCCACNCCCGGCTCCCCCCGTACCAATAACCCCCCAGCCCGGGTCTGCCGGGCCCTCCCTGCCGCCCGTTCCCCGGCGCCGGAGCAGCATGGCCGGGGAGGCGGGCGGCCGCGCTCCGGCGGGGAGGAGGCGCGGGCGTGCGGTGCAGAGATTGGAAGGCAGCCGCGATGATTGATGGTTTGGGCTGGTCTGTAGTGGGAGGGGAAGGAGAAGAGGAGGAGAAGGAGAAAAAGTCTGTGTAATGTTTCAGTGCGGAGGCCAGCGGAGCCCGGAGCTGGGGCCGCCCGTCCCTGCACCGCTCCGCGGAGCCATGTGGGGCTTTTGAGTTTATTTTTTTATTCCCGATTCTTCCTTTCGATTGATTTTTTTTTCCCTTTTTTTTTTTTGTTGTTTTTCTCTTCCTCTTTTCCCTTCTCCTTTTTTTTCCTTTTTTTTTTCTCTCCTTTTTTTTTTTTCTTTCCTTTTTAAACTCTTCTTCCAGGGAGAGGATAGTGGTTAAAGCTCGAGCTGGATGGATGGGTATGGGGAGAGGGGCAGGATCCACAGCCCTGGGACTTTTCCAAATCCTCCCTGTCTTTCTCTGCATCTTCCCTTCAGGTAAGGAACAGCCTCTTTATTTTGAAGCGGGTTTTCTTTTTCCCCCCCCCTTGTATTTTCTCGCAGCCCTTGGAGAGCCGCCTCAGTTCCCCCTGTCTCTGGGCCTCTTTCTCTTCTCCCTCTCTTTGCAGCACTTTGCCACATGTTTAAAATAACCAAGCGGGGCTCAGTTTTGGTGCGTGTGTTCCCTTCCCATCCCCTTTTTCCCCAAGCATTTGCGGTGGGGCTTTTTGCTTGACTTCATCTTCTTTGTCTCCCCGCTGCCTCATCCCACAAGGAAGGAGAAGGTGGAAATCAAAGCGATCCCCGGCGGAGGCAGCCGGGGATTGTTGCTGACAGCGTCAGGCAGGTTACCTCGTTCTCCAATTCCCGGGGGTGCTCTGTGCGTTGAAAGGGGGGGGGGGGGGAAGGGGGATGCGGGACACCCCCCCGCATGAACCCCTCAGATGCTAAATGTCTGTGCTTTAGGGCGGGAGGTCCGCGCTCCGAGCCGTCGGGGAGAGCCAGGGAAGGGGGTAATGGTTGCTTTGTGATTTCGGGAAGGTCAGGGAAGGCGTTGTGGGGGGCTGTTGTACGGCCCCAGGGATGGAGGAGCACGGCCCCGGGGCTCACCTGGGCCGGGCATTGCGGCGGAGGATGCGCGGGCAGCACGAAGTGCCCCCCCCCGGGATGGGCGTTTTGTGGTTTGGTGGGTTTTTTTTTTCCTCCTGGGGGTCAGCAACATTATTTCGTTGGAAAAGTTGCCTCTGCCGGGCCAGGAGCTGTTGTGCTCTCCGAGGGCGGGATGGCAACCAAATGGTCCCACCAGCATCGGTTCTCCCGGACGATCCCCACCTCCCCCCCCCAACCCCAGCCGCTCGCACCCATCGCTGGTCTCTGCCTCCTCCCTCCCCATCCCCGGTTTGTTTGTATTGTGTCAGAAAAGGAGAGAATTTCAGAATTACAGCTGAAAACGCCATCTGTTTCCAATGAATCCCCCATAGTTTTTCACAATGTTTTTGGCAGATCTCTGCCTGCAAATTCCTTCAAGCCCTGAGTGCTTGTTTTTGTTGGGGGAGGGGAAACCCAGTCCACAGAGGCGGATTTGTTCCTTCCAAAACTCTCCAGTTTCTTTACCTCCTTCTCTCTCTCTCTCTCTCTCTTTTTTTTTCCCCTTCATTTGCAAGGGGAGAAAAAAAAAAAAGAGAGAGAAAAAGCAAAAGGGAGAAAGAAAAGCCCTAACGCTAAAACCTCTCCGTTTATCTTTTTAGCTTAGTAAAACTTTCCATTTAAAGCAAATACTCCTTTTTCACTCGCCTCTGCCTTGCTTTTGCATAACCGTAGGTGAAGCAGTCTTGCACACACATGCAGTAAATAAATAAATAACTGCTTTACGCCCTTCCTTCCCCTTTTGCCCTCTTAGCCCTCTTGCAGGAAAAGGGAGCCTTTTCAATGCTGGTGCCCCTCCAGACCCCGCTTCTCCCAGGGAAATTCCCAGTAGGCTGGAAGCTGAAACCAACCCCCCCACACACACCCCGTTTTTGTATTTTCTTTTTCTGGGAATGCTGGAGCTGCTCCCATATGTGTTGCTTAACGCCCTTTTTCCGAGCGGGTTGAGTTGCAAAGCGTTGAGGCTGTGAGATTTACGGTGCAAGAAAGAACTTGATAGGAGATCTGGCTGGCTGCTTTGTTTGATTCTCCCTTCAACAGTCAAATAAGGTGCAAAGAACTGGCAGAACGAGGCGATCCGGAGCCCGCGGGAGCAGGGCGCAGGCGGAGGCCGTGCTCCCCGTGCACAGAGCTGGGAGCACGCCGGGGGCTTTCGGTGAGAGCTTTTAGGGTAGGAAGGTAGGAAAAAGTAGAGCGGGGAGAGTTTTATTGCTTAGCATATCTTTTGCCCCTTTTCCCCTGTGCTTCCTGGGAATTTGTGGGTTCCCAGCAGGTTCCCAGCCCCGAGGAAGCTTTGCACCCGTCCTGAGAGCCCCAGGTGAGCGGGACTGCTGGAGGCTGCCCAAGTGCCTGGCAGAGAGAGTCCTGCCCTATTTATTTATTTGCTTACCCCCCTGCACACATACACACACACACCCCACACTCTCACTCTGGGCTCGATTCCCGTTTGTGCTGCCCTCATACCAATGGCTTCACCCTGTGGCCTCCTGCACAGCCTCTGCCATCCAGCAGCCGTGGGCTGGGGGCCCCTCAGCACGGGTTCCCTCTGACACAGGGCAGCTGGGTGAAGACTGGGCAGAGCAGGCCCCTGCTGACACTTTCGCTGGCAGAAGTCCTGCTCAGGGCTTGTGCCAAGTCCCAGCATCAGATATTCACGGGCACTCTCCCCTCCCAGCTGGGACCCGGTTTTCCCGGGGTGCTGGGCTGATGCCCACCCATGCCTCCTTGTCTGGGTTGTGCTGACTTTGCTTGTAAAGCCTTTTGTACTTGTAAAACCTGGCCCTGGGTGTTTTGCCCCAGATGTCAAGCTTACTCTCTAGCTACTCCACTTTGCTTTGGCTTCCCCAGTTTGTTTTCAGCTTTGCCTGCAAAGAAAAAAACCCCAAATGGGGATTTTCCTGCCCTTGGTCCATCTGGGCAATGTGGTTGATCCTAGGTAGGGATCCATCCCTGCTGCAGGTGTAGGAGATGGGTTGATAACAGCTTTTGTCTCAATGTCAGGGAGGGGATGTGAGTGCAACGTTAAGATGAAACTGAGAAGGAGGGAGGGTGCTTAGGAGCTGTTAAAACAAGCCCTCCCCAGCGCTGGGAAGGCTGTGGGGGCAGGGGGAGGCAGCAGCAGGGGAGCAGCGCGTCTGTGCGGGGATGTTGTCAGGACAGAGAAGAAGGGAAAGATTCAAACGTAAACCTGGAAATATTTTGGCTTCCCTGTTTTGTTGCTCGCTCAGAGCTGCTCTCGTACTTGGAACAGGGAGTTCTCTGCCATTGCCAGCACGGCTCGTGGGGCTGGAAGGAGGTGCCTTGTTTTTCGTGCAGGTGGGGCAGACATGTTGCTTTTTTCCACTGAAAATCTTGGAATTCCCAGCCCTTGGTTGCTGGGAACGGGGGGATATTAAGAGTGAGTTTGGGTTTATCATGGCAGCAGCTGAGGTTTCTTTCTTTGTGGCCTGGAGAGCTGTGCCAAGTGGGATGTGCACATGAAAGTGCCCACAGGGCTGGGCAGCCATAAAAACTTCCTAACCTGGGGGCTCTGCTCGATCTCTGCACCAACCTGCTGTCCCTGGGGAGCTGTGCTGCAGGGCTGGGTCAGGCCCCAATGACAGTGAGTTTTGCAGCCTCTCATCTGTCTCCCTGATGGGCACGTCCCATAAAGCAGCCACAGGCTCTGGCAGGGCAGCTTATGGCCCACGTGAGCCCTTCCTCAGCCCATCAGTCCTTCAGGGGACCCTTGGCCCAGCCCTACAGCTCCCAAGGGAAGAGCATTAGCAGGACAGCAAAGGTCAGAGACAAAGGTGATTGGGCCATCTGGATGGGTTTGGTTGGGTTTGATTTGCTTTTTCTCTTGGAGCAGACACCAAACTTGGAATAAGGGTGAAAGAGCATTGGGATCCTGGGTCGTTTTGAGGGGACCGAGGTGAACTCAGGGCTGCTGCAAGCCAGGAGGGATGCATGCTGAGGCGAGAGGACGGGGGATGCTCAGAGATGCAGCTGTGGTGGGGCAGGTGTTGGAGGTGTCTTGGCCTTCTTGCTCTCCTGGCCAATCCTGCCTGGATGCTGCAGACAGGGAACAAGCTGTGCAGGCAGGGCCCTGCCTGGCTGCGCACGGCACCCGGCGCACACTTCTAAGAGGAGAGCCCCTTAATGCCTTTAAAAAGCTTTGTACCCTGCACTTGGCAACTACAGGGATGAAAAGAAGAGGATATTTATTCCCTTGTCCGTGAGCTCTCAAAATAACAGGGCGTTCGATTGTAGCCTCAAGATTGCTTTGCACTCAAGTGCAACCCGGCTGAGTAAATCACTGCTTCACCAGCTGAAATTCCTGCAGCAAGGGGGAGAATTGAATTATGGCCAACTGCAAAACCAGATGCCATCCCCTTGATGAAGTCATCGGGCTCTTACTGCGGAGAACAAGCTGGCTCCTACACACACGCAGCCCTTGTAGGCGCAGACTGAGCCGCTCTGTTTGTTGGCCCGGCCGTGTCCCTGCAGATGCCAGGACCGTGAGTGCTTCAGGGAGGAGCACCAGAAGGGTGTCAAGACCCACCTTCTGCTGCATGAGCATCATTGGGAGTTTGGCCATTTAATTACCAGCGAGAAGAGCCATCCCTGCATAGACAGGAGGGCTTTGGTGGGTCAAGCAGAGAGCAAGCTTCACTCCAGCCTGAAAAATTCTCTCCTCCCTCGGTTTCCTCTCCTTCCTGGACAGCTGTTGCCTTTGGTCCCCAAAGCCCTAGTAATGATCTATGGCATTTTGGTTTTTGGACAAGCTACCTTCTTTTTCTTGCCGTGTGACACAGTCCAGCCGTCCCTCTCTGAGATGATGTGGCAGGACGCTTTAGGGATAGATCCTGGTTCCGGGCTTTGCAGATGTGAGAGCATCCACACGCTGGGGATGGGAGGGTCGGGAGCAGCAGGACCTGGGGGATGGGTCCCTGTTAGAAACTTCCTTTTTCTCTTTAAAACGAAGAACCTGAGCCCAGAGGAGGCCATCAATTAGATGTGTTTAAAAATAAACTTACCTCCGAAGGTCTGTGTCTGTGAAGGAGGAGCAGGTATCGTGGCTTCCACGGGGGAAGAGTGATAGGGAGCCAGCCTGCAGGAAGGGATCCACTGGATCTCCTGGACGCATCTCCAGCACCAGTCAGGTGCTTGTGAAGGATTTCGGTGGGTCCATGGGGCTGCTGCCTGGCAGCCGGGCAGCTGCCACCCCACGCCCTGCGCCCAAATCTCCCAACACCTCCCATCGAGATGCCGCAATTTTTTTGGCAGGCGTTTAATTGTATAAATTTGCCTCATCCAGATTTATGTGCTCCGGGCTTTTCTCCATCTCCTCGCTCCGTGTCTCATTTACCTCTGCATTTGAAGGGTTGAAATTTCACAAGAGCGCAGCGGGGATGATTATTCCTAGAGGGAATCCACACCTGTGAGCAGCCAGCGTTTCCCTGCCAGCCCCGCTGCGGCCAGGGCGAGGGGGAGGGAAGGGAGCCAGGGACCCACTGCCACACCTGGGGGGCCCTCGGGCGCTGGTGGGTGGCAGCTCTGCCTTCAAAGGCACCCTGGGAAAGCAGCTTCGGCCTGGGGAGAGGGATGGCTGCTGGAAACCCAAAGAGCTCAGCGTTTGGGGTGGCTGGCGCAGGTGGCCTTGTGCAGGGACCTCTGCTTCGGAGGGATGAGGACGTGGGTAGTGTTGGCTGGGGGAGGAAGCTGAGGGTAATGCTGCAAGTCAGGGAGTGAGAGAGCGAATCCACCTCTCTTCCCATTCACTGGGCTAGTCTTGGGTGAAAGCCATCACAGCGTGAGCTTCCTCATCTAAGATTCACGGGCTCTTGATGGTGAGAGCGGCTGGGTGCTCCCCAGCTGGGAAAGTCAGGTGTGCAGCTCTGGCACCGCTCCTCAGCCCGCCTTGGCAGGGAGACAGCTTTCTCAGTGCTCTTCTGCACATGGAGCATCGCAGGACATCGCTTCCCTCCCTCCTCCTCTTCCTCCGTCCATTGGGTGGAGCAAAACCTGCATCCTCTGAACCATCCACCAGCGTTGCTCCCTCCAGGCAGGTGAAAGCTCCAATGGCTGTGGCAAAGGCAACGCTGAAGCCTGAAGGCCAGGACAAAGTTTAAAGAGCAAAGCCCGTGACTGTGTTGCTGCTTTGGCTGTAAATGCTGGTCCCTCCTCTCAGCCCATCCTGCCTCCTGAACCTCCCAAGGTGCTCCTGAGCCCACCCCTCACCAGCCGCTCAAGGCCCTGGCCCTGAGCTCCATGGGTGATGCTTTCCCTGTCTGACAGTGCCTTGCTCAGCCTCCCCCTGCCTGGGGACGGTGGGGTGAGCCCGGAGGAGCGATGCTGGCCGAAGGGGCCGGACAGAGACGCCTTCTCCCCACGAAGCGTGCTGGGTCAGCGGTAAGCTGACTCTCCAAGCCAAAAGAGCTGACTAAGTGACAAGAATGATCAAGGGCTCCTTCAGCAGCATTCAACGGTTGCTGCCGTAGCCGGGGAAGACACTGACTCTGCTTTTTTTTCCTGCCTGTACTTGCCCCGTGTCTCTGCGGCGCCTGGAGAGGAGGGATGGGGGGCCGTGAACTCGGCACTGAGGACAACAGGGAGTTGGCTGTGGCGGGTCCTCCAGATGCTTCAGTGATTGACACGGGTTGAAACGAGAAAGATCCTTCCGTGTCCTTCTTTTGACTTAAACTGAGGGAAGCCTTTCCCCAGCTTCCTCCTGAGCAAGACAAGGACTGGGTTAAAAGAAGCCGCATGGATAGAGGTGTGCCCTCTGATACATCTAGAATCACTCTGTCAGAACGTCCTTTGTCTGGATTTAATGCATCTGCTGCTTGTGCCAGTGGAAGAGAGCACAAACCCCAGGCCCTGGGGTGGAAGGTGGCCCCTTCTGAGCCAACCTCCCTATGCACGCCCTTGCAAAATATGAGCCCCAGCTCTTTAAGAGAGTCAGGTTTATTTTTCTCCTTTAGTTCCCTCCTCCCAGTCCTCCTCCCCCCACTTCAGTGCAACTGAAACCTGATCTAATCCCTTTGCACATGGGTAATTTATTGGTCTATTGGGCTTTTCTTGATGGCAAATTGCATTGTCTTTCTTCCTGGGTTGAGGCTTTGGAGCAGTTTGCTGCATTCCTGCAGCTCTTTTCTCAGGGCTGATCTTTCACACCCCCTCTGAGCACAGTCAAATCAGTTTTATTGGGCCTCTTTGTCATGCAAACAAGGCAATAATAACCAGGCTATTATTCTGCAAGATTGTGCTTGATTAACAGTTCAAAGGAGGTCGCTGGAAGAGCCCAGCTCTGCAGTCCTGCACAAATCCTTTCAGGAAGCTTGGGTCAGGTGGCCCTTGGGTCTTCCTGTGCCCAGGGTGCCCAGTGGGGCTGCAAGAGAGCAGTGGTGGTGATAATACACCAGCTGATGTGTCATGAAACAGAATCACATAATGGTTTGGATTGGAAGAGGCTTTCAGAGCTCATCTAGTCCAACCCCTCTGCAACGAGCAGGGTTATCTTCAAGTCGATCAGGTTGCTCAGAGCCCGGTCCATCCTGACCTTGAATACTTCCAGGGATATGGGGTATCCATCACCTCTCTGGATAACCCATGCCAGTGCCTTGCCACCCTCATCATAAAAAGATTTCATCCTTCTATCTAATCTCACAGCTCACACACTCACCAAGATGTGGGACCAGCAGGGCTGGCATGTGAGGCGGCTCATGTAGACTTCCCTGCCCACAGGGAGAGTGCAAGGGGTTGGGCACAAAGGGCTGATGTCTCTCATCCCTTCTGGTTTTGCTTTAGACTCCTGAAATCTTGCTGGCAAGGATCTCATTAGCCAGGTTTTTGTGTGGAGCATTGTGATATTAACTTTTTAGAGGTCATTTTGGTGCTGGCAGTGACTGCCATCCACCTGGGACCCAAGCAGCCCACATCTCCTTGAAGCTGGCAGATGTTGCTGGTATTTAGCACCTCTGAGAATAGTGCCTTTCCTATTGAGGTGTCAGCATAAATATGTTTATTTAGACTACTTAAATAAATATGTGTTTAGGACCCTAAGTCTAGGTGCTCAGATCTGAGGCCAAAAGTAATTAGGTTTTACTGTGCTCTCCGAAAAATCCTTTTACTGCCTGTGTGGGGCTTGCACATCTACACTTCAATCCATATGTTTGGAAAGACATGGGATGATGTATTTGCATCACATGTGGGTGATGAAATACTTTCCAGCCCGTTAGTAACCAAGAGGATATTAAACAACATCTCTTAGCAGTGAATGCTTTAAAATTAACAGGTCTGGTTAACATGCACCCAAGAGTCTTAAAAGAATTGGCTTTTGCTTACCGAAATGAATTCCCAGTAATTCTCTCTTTGCTGGTGAAATTACAGGAGAACAGATGAATTGTCCATTTTGTGCTGCTTTTCTGAAAAAAAAAAAAAAGCGCAAGCAAACATGATTTGGGTAAATGAGATCCAGGTAACCTGATCCCAGCTGAAGGGAAAACAGGGGGCACTGATAATGAAAAGGCTCTTTAAAGTTAGATGTTAAAAGTTAGATGCATGCATAGAGCGTGTTTGAACACTGAGCAGTGTGTAATATAAAGTACCAATGATGAGGGCAGATAGAGCAGTGTAGCCTGGGACTTGTGTGACACCTCAGGGCCCTGTGTGTGTGTTTGGTGGCCCACGAGATGTTTGCTGGCTGGCTGGCTGGAGGAGCGGTGCTTTGCACACTGGGAACTCTGGAAAAGCTCATGGCCAAACAGCACATCTTTGGTGTGGTCGTGTCCCTAATTGCTGTGGTGTTCCCTGTGGGTATCGTCCATGGAGGTGGAAGGCTTTGGGGCAGGGCTGATGGTGGGGCTGGGCAAACACCTTCCAGGGAGAGCTTAAAAGTGCAAACCCTTTAGCTTATCTAGAGGACTGACAAGTGACTCGATTGCAGTGTGTAAATATCTTTGTGGGAAACAGCACTGGTTACTAACGGACCTTTTACTGCTTTGGAGAAAATCCCTGGTTGTTTTTATGTCTTGACAATGAAGTCAGATAAAATCCACTTAAAACCAAGACCTGCCTTTTGTAAAGGTGATAAACTCCTGGAACAGCCTGCTGAGGAAAGGGGTGGCTTTTCAGACCTCAGTCCTTATGGGAGATACACCTGAACAAATGTGGGGCACGGGGCTATGTATGGGGTGGCTGTCATAGCCCAGGTGATTTAATGATTTCTTCTGGCTTTAAGCTTTCCAAAACGGTTGGGTTCTGTTTATCAAAGTAAATTTGGAACCTGGTTTGAGTGGCATCAAGCCTTTGAAAGGAAATGATGAGGAGGTTGGGAGGTGCCTGGGTCTACTAAGGGTTAAAGTCAGCCGACCCCCGAAATGAAGGACCCTTTGTGATGGACAAGGGTGGTGGCATCACCCAGACCCGGGGATGTCTCAGATCCCAGGAGAGCCTTGCTGGATTCCTGCTTGAGAGGGATTTATTTCCGTGCTAAGTCATCTGTGGCTGAAAAACAGATCCATTGTGAGTCGATGGAAAATAGATTATGTGAAATTAAATAAACATCGTTTCTTGGCCCGGGTACAAATGAGCCTGCACCGCTGTGCCAAGGCTGCTGCCAGAGGGGACGAGGCAAGGCATGTGGTGGGAGGGGGAGAGGGTCATCTTTGCTCTCTTCCACAGCCCTTTATTAGCCGTGGTTTCTCCCCAGGAGCTCGGGGAGGAGGGGGTTGTTAAACCCAGCAGTGGTTGGAGCCATGTCTGTGGGGCAGCCCGGCGGGGAGGGGTGGTGTGTGCAGCCTCCATGCCGCACCTGCCTTTGCAGATCCGGCCTTATATGGGGCCCTGAGTGATGCAGCCAGCAAGGGACGGGTGCCAAAAGCTGAGCGATAACATCTGCAAGAAGAACACTCCCCCTTCAGGCCCCGGGAGGAAGGAGGTGGGCTCCCAGCCCTCGGCTTTGGTGGGCTTCTCTTGAAGCCGGTACCTCAGGCAGCCAGCGTGGCAGTGAGGGATGCATGGCACGGGGATGCCCTCGGTACCCAGCAGCTGGGGGTGGCTTTGTCCTGACACACCTCATGCCTGTGCCTCCTGATCCTAGGGAATGAAGCATGTCCTTAAACAGCAATGGGTTGTGGCTTTATAGAATCACAGAATGGTAGGGGTTGGAAGGGACTTTTAGAGATCTTCCAATCCAATTCCCCTGCAGAAGCAGGTCCCATCTAGATCAGGTCACACAGGAACATGTCCAGGTGGTTTTGAAGACCTCCAAGGAAGGAGGCTCCACACCCTCCCTGGGCAGCCTGTTCCACTGCTCCATCACCCTCACAGTAAAATAGTTTTTCCTTATGTTTAAGTGGAACTTTTTGTGTTCCAGCTTTTTTCCATTACCCCCTGTCCTGTCACTAGATACAGCAGAAAAAAAAAGGGATGCCCCAACCTCCTGACACCCACCCTTTAAATATTTGTAAATATTAATGAGATCCCCATTTATTCCTGTGAAAAAAATATCCCATCTCCACAGTAGCTGAGGGGCTGGAGAAACCCAGGCTCTGCAAGCTGCTGTCTGGAGAGGATGGAGATGACGACCTTTTTCACCAAGAGGGTTGCTGAGCGTTGGAACAGGCTTCCCAGGGAGGTGGTGGAGCACTCATCCCTGGAAGTATTTAAAAGACACATAGATGAGGTACTGAGGGACAGGTTTCAGTGGTGGGCTTGGTAGTGTGAGGTGAGGGGTTGGACTCTATGATCTTGAAGATCTTTTCCACCTGAAATGATTCAGTGATTCTATGATGCTTTGCCTTACCAAGCTGTGGAGTGTGTGGGTCTTGCATGTCCAAGGATGTGTCCTCCAGCCCCTCCTGGGGCTGTGCTGGCAAGTCTGGCTGCAGTGCCAGCCCTTTCAGCTACATGCAACCTCAAGGCATCCTCAAGCTGAACATTAGCATAACTACTAGGAGAGCAGTGATTTACCTGCCTCGTGCTGCAGTGGTTTGGGATGGTCACAATCCTGCATGCTTTTTTGACTCCTGGATCCCTGGGGATGTGCAAAGATGTGCTTGCAGTCTCTCAGCAGAAAGACGGAGATTCAATTTCCTTATTTTGTAGACTGATAAGCCCCCACTCAGATCACAACCATCTCACTCCGAAATGCCCCTGCTTGCATTCCGCATGCCAGCAAACTCCCTTGCTCCCATCACTCCAGCTGTGCTACTATGTCTATAATCACCTGCATTAAATACTACTCCCCCTTACTTCTCCCTCTGAGTTCAGGCACTGTGTTAGCTGTACCATACTGCACCAGCCATATTTGGAAGGATCTCCTCCAGAGCCAAAGCCAAGCTTTTCTGCCTGCTGGTGACATTTGCATCATGTCTCTCATGGAGGAGAAACACCAAGCAATAGCCAGCTGGCTGCAATGAGAAACCCACTGACAGGCAAAATGTCTTTGGTGGAAAACCCACACTCTGGGGTGGAAAAGAAAGGAATATAGACCAATAAAGATATTTAAATTTGACCCAAACATCCCAAAGGCTTGGCAGAAACCCTGTGTCCCAGCTCGAAGGCTTGTTACCAAGTCACCTCTGGTCAGTGATGAGTTAAAGGCTTTCCACAATGCTTCTTGTAGGTTTAAATGGGATGCTGCCAAGTTAAAACAGCTCCTGGGCTGAAATAGCTCCTGGGTTCTCGATGCTGTTGCTAGCATCTGAGTTTATTAAACATGAATTTGAAAACTGTGAGGAACCTGTCACCATTTCCTATTTGCACTTCACTCTTCTTGGAAAGGGAGAGGAGACAGGTTTGTTTCTTAAAGCCGGACTGCTTAGTGTTTTATAGCCTTGGTCTCCCTTTCTGACTTGCCAGCACCAGCTATGTTTAGGTTTCCAGCACTGCAGTGTTTCAAAGTAAAACATACTGTTTTCCCTGAAACAATACTGGGGTTTGTAACTTTCTTTTTAAACAAATGTGAAATGGTTTTGGCACAGATGCCTTGCCAGCCTCCTTCTAAACAAACCCCGAGACAGGAATAAACGTGTACGCCTGCGAGAGGCACCACGAGAGCATCTGAAAATGGTGGGGCTTGTCTTCTCATCCTTCCATGTGCCTGTGCCCAAGGGGGGTCAGTTGAGAGGAAGGGAAACGCCATGAATTCATTGTAGATGGTGTAAACCTGGGTTCACCCAGCAAGACTCAACACTCATAGCAAGAGCATTGTCTGTGTGCTATTCCAGGATGGCTGTGCACTTTTTGCGCAGCTGCTTGCCAGCCTGCCCCAGGGAACAGATGCTGGGGGGCAAAAAACCAGGATCTCAATTTCCCTTTGCCTTCTTCAACATTGTCAGCAAACACCAAGGCTCTGGCTGAGCCCGACAAGGGCCCCAAAAGCCTTCGGCTTTGCGTCTGCGTAGGCAGTGCCAGGCGGGTGCGGGGGGAGCCGGGGGCTCAGCACCCTGACATGCCGGTTTTTCTCCTCCACCTCTTATTCTCTCGTGGGCTGTGGTGGGAAACTGTCTCCTGGGGCTTGGCAGAGGCAGACAGCAGGCAAGAAAGGACTTTTTTTGGCTTGTGCTTCTTTCCAAGGTGCACGGGGACAAGGCAAGCAGCACTCCCGGCACCGCTGCAGCCCCGAGGGTGGTGGGGCGGCCGCCGGCTCTGCTGCGGAGTTGGCCACGGCACAGATCCTGCTGTAACCCTCTGCACGTTAACATGTGTTTGGGACACAACAGTCATGCTGTGGGCAGGCTTCCCCCGTGCCCATGGAGGAGGAAATGGAAGGCAGACAGATATTTGGCCCGGTAGAGCTCAGTCTGGATGCAACAAACAGTAATTCCAACGCACAGTAATTCATGCAGCACACAGCTTTGAATGTCAGACTCTGAAAGACCTTAAAAACCCCGTTGCACATTAATGATGGGCCCTTATCACAGAATCACAGATGGTAGGGGTTGGAAGGGACCTCTAGAGATCATCCAGTCCCTACTAATGAATGCGGCCCATTCTTCCCCACCCTGGTTTTCCCCCTCCAGCGCCATTCATCTAAAGGCTGGATGTTCTTTCCCTTCTCGGCTTAAATTGGGGCAGATCCTGTTGGTTTCTTTGGCTTTGATGCGTGAGCCTTGGGTCATGTGAGAGGGTGAAGTTTGGCGAGCGAGGCCCCGTCACGCGGCAGAGCCGGCGTCATGGGTTCAGGCCACGGGAGGAGGACTCGGGCTTTGCGTTGGCCGCACCGCATACGAGCACTGACCCAACCCCCTCCTTTCTGTCTCCCTTTCACCTCCCGCAGTGACGTCTCCATGCAAGATCCTCAAGTGCAACTCTGAGTTCTGGGCGGCCACGTCGGGCTCGCACCACCTGGGCGCGGAGGAAGCGCCCGAGTTCTGCACAGCCCTGCGCGCCTACGCGCACTGCACCCGCCGCACCGCCCGCACCTGCCGCGGGGACCTGGCCTACCACTCCGCCGTGCATGGCATAGACGACCTCATGAGCCAACACAACTGTTCCAAGGATGGCCCCACGTCCCAGCCCCGCCTCCGGACCTTGCCACCCGGAGACAGCCAGGAACGTTCCGACAGCCCCGAAATCTGCCACTACGAGAAGAGCTTTCACAAACATTCGGCCGCCCCAAACTATACCCACTGCGGGCTCTTCGGGGATCCCCACCTCAGGACTTTCACAGACACTTTCCAAACCTGCAAGGTGCAAGGGGCATGGCCGCTCATAGACAATAACTACCTGAACGTCCAGGTCACCAACACGCCGGTGCTGCCTGGCTCCACGGCCACTGCCACCAGCAAGGTGAGCCTGGGGTACATCCCCCTGAACAGAGAGGTGCTTCTTAACAGCCTTCCTTTGCACCTTCTGCCTTCCACCCTTCACACAATTCCTTGGGGAGGGTAAGAATGGGTGAGAGCTCCTCAGAATTGGAGTAGCTGGCCCAAAAAAATTGATCAGGGCTACCAATATGATGAAGTGACTGGAATAAGTTTCTTGCAAGGAAAGGCTGTAGGATATAGGGCTAATTAGCCTAGAGAAGACTGAGGGGGAACCTCATGGACATTTACAAGTACCTAAAGGGTGGGTGTCAGGAGGATGGGGCAACACTTTTTTCTGTCACATCCAGTGATAAGTGTTCACGGACATAAGCTGAGACACAAAATGTTACACTTAATCACAAGGGAAAACTTACTTGGTGTGAGGGAAGCACAAGCTGCCCAGGGAGGGTGCAGAGGCTCCTGCTCTGGAGATTTCCAAATTCACCTGGACACATTCATGTGTGACACAATCGAGGGGAACCAGCTTTAGCAGGAGGCTGAACACTGCGTGAGCTCCAGCAGCCCCTTTCAGCCCCCACCACTCTACGCTCAGCTGCCTGTCCTTCACTTAAATAGCCTGTGGTTTGATCCTGGGCAGGTTTGGCCTCATCATGATGAGCAGGCTGAGATGCTGCAGCTGGGAGTCCCATCATGGCCAAAGCAGGGGATTGCCAATTAAGAGTGATCTCCCTCACTTGGGAACCTCCAGGTTGCTGTGAAGAGCCCGACCAGGAATGATGGTTGTACCTTTTGTGAAACACCCAAGGTCCGATCAAACTCCCCACAGAGGCTCCAACTTGCAGGGAAAACCCTGGAGGGAGCTAAGCTCCTCACACAGCCTTCCCCTCTGCCCAGGCTTGTAATTGTCCCTGTGGTTTGCAGCCAGGTCAAGCCCATTTGGTGGGTACAGTCTGTTCTGGAGGTGCTTTGACACAGCCTAAATAAACATCCTGAAGGTACAAGGCAAACACTGAGAAGACCCAAGTGAGAATGTGCTGCTGTGAGACAGCAGGACTTGTGTGGCATGGCCTCAGGTCCTCAGGGGAGACCTGGAGTTGATGAGCTGTTAGGTTGCTCCATGGTGTACAAGCTCTCAGACTAAAAGGCCCAAAAAGGGAGGCTCAGCAGGAGGCATCTTCTTGCCTTTGGAAGATGTCCTGCCCAGCAGTGCCTGGGAGTTCTGATCCTCTCTGTGTGTGGGAAGAAGAGAGAAGCACACGTAGGACAGGGACTGCTGCTTAGCTCTGATGCCACCTCCTCTTTAGCCTGAGCTGGAGCTGGCATTTTGGTTTTGTCCTGTCCTTAATAAACCTCCTTAAAGCTACTTAATGGTGCTCTCAACTCCTTACCTCCCTGATGAAGCTGGCAAGGAAGTGCAGCTTGAGGAAAGCGGCCCTTAAGGACCCCAGGGACCTGCAATTTCTAGGATAGATCCCAAGATCACCATCTTAATTGAGCCTTTTCACCCGTTATCTGCCTCACAGGCTTGTGGTGAGATTAGTCATAAGATCTGCAGTATCAGCTGTGGAAAGCATTGCTGGGTCATTGCTAGAGGGCCATGTGCTGTTGGAAAGGATAGGAGCCTCTCAGTCCAAGGGGCTCTTTGTGTTCTTGCATGATGTTCTCTGGTCTCCCTGCAGCCAGAGGCAGAGCTGGAGTGCAGAGGAGGTGGCAGGAGGTCCATGCACGGGGTAGTGCAGCCTGAAACCCAAGACATGGTGGTGCCTCATGTCATGGCTGAGGAGGGCTGTGGCGGGGCTGGGAGCAGCTGAGCACTCAGTGGAGGAGCAGGAGCAGAGAGGGACATTGCCAGGGCTCTGCACAGCTCTGGGCTCCTCCCCAGTAGTGCTGGGAGACAGCACCACGCTCAGCCCAGTCCTTGGGGAGCCTGTTTTTCTCTTCATATTCAAGCTCTTGGCGTACCTGCACGGGAGGTGCTGGAGCTGTCCCTCCTCCAGCTCTGGCTGAGTCTCAGTCTGACCCTTTCTAACCCTTCAGACTCTGTGGTTCATGGGGGGAGGTTCCCCCTTAGCACTCCTCCCTCACAGGAGGAAGAGCAGGATGTGAGAGAGGAGGGGCACAGGAGGTGAAGGAGGAAGCGTGGTTTGCATGGGAAGAAGAGTAAGTTGCTTTTCCTCCTGTGCACACTCTTCCTTCTCATAAAGCCTCCTCCCAACACAGCCAGTTCAGCAACGGAAGAGCAAGTGCTGTGAGATGCTTCCTTCAGCAAGGAACCCATGTTTCAGCCCAGCCAAGGGTGGATGGAGAGCCGTGTTGTGCTCAGTTTAGGTCTCACCCCTAGCAGGGCCTGCCCACTCAGACACGCTGAGCACATGTGTGTCTGCATGACCGAGAGGGAGCACGACGTGTTCTGGGGCCCAGAGGAAAGGAGAGACTGTTGGTCTGTGGGTGGCCAGGGAAAGGAACAAGTCCAGCTCTTGGGATGTAAACACCATGGGAATCAGAGAAGAAACTCCACCATGTCTAAAAGAGTCAAGGCTTGTCCCCCTCTGCCATCTGCCCGGCCTTGGAGGCAGGAGAGTGCTGTGTGTGTAGGCACGCTGCCATGAGCCTGGGAGGCAGGGTATTGCACCCAGCTCCAGCTGCAAGGGAGCTCCTGCGCTGGGCCTGGCCATAACAGCGCAGATCCAGGCAGCATGTTCAGTCCAGCCTCTGAGGCTTCACTGCATACACGGCATCCTCATTGCTGCACTGAAGCAGGATGGGCAAATCTGGGGGCTTGAAAGTTGAGGCAACTTCTTAGGATGGAGCACCAGCCCACGGGCTGAATGCCACGCTCCTGGCCGGGCTGAGCACACAGCTCCAGATGGCTCCTCCATGACTGGTAGCGGCCAAGTGCTCTTAAGTGGTCATAGAGTCATAGAATCATTTCAGCTAGAAGAGACCTTTTAGGTTCTCGAGTCCTGCCTTTGTGCCAGCCCTATCAAC
>WBNH01006228.1:78447-95250 GCA_013401255.1 Urocolius indicus | reverse complement strand
AATACACCCCAGGATGCCAGTGTGTGTATAAATATGGAATATGTATTATGTACTGACTTTGATTTCTTTAATATTCTTGTGTTGTCTTATATACTTGAGACATACACTTTGTCCTTAATTTTTTTTCAGTGATGATTCAGCTAGACATTTTTTTACTAGAGGCAAAAGAAGTCTGCAGAGGATTTAATTTTTTAAATAAGCTTTTATACACCTTTCATATGCATTACAAAACATTCCATTCTAGTGGTTACTCTTGATTTATGCAATTTAATTTGATCATCCTTGCTGTAGACCTACAGTAGTATATATTTACTGTATTTGTTGAGTCTAATGTCTTCATTACTGTTACACATCTTCCTCTTAAAACTCATCTACTCTCAATTTTTTAATCTATTGAAATGATACAAGATATTTGAAGAAAAAATCGTTCTGATACCATGAATTAGACTTACAGACTAGGCACTGTTTCTGAGCATAGAGGCTGTGCAAAAAGCAAATGATATTTTTTTTAGATTCCCCTAGTATTTGCATGTAACATACTGCTTGTATTAATCCAATGAGATTCAATTCTCAAAAGAACAGGATCTATCATGTTAATTCTGAGTTCATTTCTGTCCAAACTGACTCATATGTAAGAGGAAAAAAAATACACAAAACAGGTTGGAATTAATCACTTGATAAAATATGGCCATCTTCTACCATCTTCGTGGTAACTACTGCTACATTCCCTGAGTTTTATTTTTGTAATGACAACTGGAGAGGAACACTTTTGTTAAAGAGTGAGAGGTTTTTTGTAGGTAGTAGCACTTACGTTAAATAGTTACATGGCATTGTGCAGTCACAGAAATTGTGTTGATGATATTGACTCAATGCTGAAAGTATGCTACACCAGCTTCTGGGTTAAGGGGTGCTCTCGTGAGAGGGTGAGTAACAATATAGAGCTTTTGCCATATAGTTAATCAGGGCAACTCAGCCGCATCACTAATAGCAGTCATTACTTTCACATCTTACCCTTCCAATGGCATATCGAGAGTTGGGCCTTGGTCAACAAAATCTTGTACCCTTACTCTATCAATGTATCTAATGTTAGCAGCCAGAAATTGCATTTGCATTGTTTTTAAAAAACTGATTTGTAATATCCGGAGCAGGTCCATTTGTTAAGGCACATGATTTGTCTCATCTAATGTACTGTCTTCCTCATTAGGCAGCAGAAGGTGGTGTGAGAAACCTCTGTCAACAGGAGATTTCAGTACCTGGTATTGAAATTGTGCCTCTCATTTTGTTTATCTATAAAGTTGACTCAGTTATCACCCTTGTTTGGAATAGATAAACTGAGTAGCTTGCTTTTCAGTTATCTTCTGTGATCACAGAGAGAATGCAAAAGCGCCAATGATGTAGGCAAGGCACTGCTTTCTTGAGGATACTGTGATTTGCAGCAACTTCAAAAACACAAACAGTAGGTCACAATGGGTACAGAATTAATGATGTTTTGAAGGACTGTGACTAAGCTGAAGTCAACGATTGTTGTAATTTTTGTTTTATTTGCTAGCAAACTTAAGAGATGAATAGATAGAATCATGGGGTCACTCATGTTGGAAGGGATGTCCGGAGTTCTAGAGTCCAATTTGCTCCTTGAAGCAGGACTGATACTGAATTTTGACCAGCTACTCAGAGCTTTGTCTGATGTGGTCCTGAAAACCGACAAGGACAAGAGATTGTACATTTCTTGGCAGATTTTTTTGCTATGCTTAATTATCTTTGTGATTATTTTTCCACCTTGTATCTGGTAGGAACCTCTCCTGTTTCAAACTGTGGCCGCTCTTCCTGCTGTGAAGCAGCTCACTTTGTTGTGTTGGTGATGTCTCTGTAGGTATGAGCAGGCAGCTATTAGCTCCCTTTAAGCGTTCCCTGGGCTGAACAAGCCCTACTCCTACAGTTTCTCCTCCCAGGCCAAGTTTCCTAACCTCCTCAGTCACTGAGAAGTTCTGTTGAACTTCGTTGTACTGGGATGCCCAAAACTGGATACACTATTCCAGACAAAATCTAAGGAGTGCCAAGTAAAAGAGTTTAATGATTTCTGTCAGTCTACACTATGTGCTTCTGGCCACACTCCTGAGTTGTGCTCACCGAATGCAGAACATAACATTGTGTTTAGTCTACCTGACTGCTTATTTTTTAGCTTTCTTGAATTACCATGCTTGTTTAAGCTCTGTTTTCTCAAGCTGTCCCATCCCAGCTGCCTTGTAGCTGAGCTGCCAGACCACACTGCCACATTTCCTGTAAGATGAGTAAAGGCTTTATTCTGTAAAGAGCAGATCCACGTTTTGTCATGCAGTTGTTAATATGGTTACCTGTAAACACTGTAAAGCCTGAGAGTGGTTTCCTATTTTCCCATGTTGCTGGTAGTACAGGAAAGTCCTTCACCCACAAGCATTAACAATGTGAGTGGAAGTTTGGCCTTGGCACATAGAATATTAAGAGCTCAGCAGTGTTATGGGAGGTGATTGCTTAGGTTGTTAATAATCAACAAATTATTTCTGCTAAGGTGATCTTCAGCTGCTGCTTGTGGAGTTATTTATTCCCTCATCAGAGCCTTTGGACAAGATGGTATTGTGAAAAACAA
This sequence comes from Urocolius indicus, assembly GCA_013401255.1. NCBI lineage: Eukaryota > Metazoa > Chordata > Aves > Coliiformes > Coliidae > Urocolius > Urocolius indicus. The sequence continues at coordinate 92,627 of WBNH01006228.1, read as the reverse complement.
TTACTGCCTGAACTTGATTTTGCAGTGATTTCTATTCTTTGCCTAGAGAGAGAGAGCACAAGTCAATTAAATTACAGCTGAAGTAAAAAGAATCCAAATTTTTATGAAGAAACACACAGTATAAAGGTTGCTTAGGAAGGGAAAAAACTCTACCAAACTGAAATCTTACTGAAGTAAACATTTTGTTGTTTAAAATGTGGTATATTCCTCAGTGCAATCCCAGCATTTGAAATGGCTTTTGATGGATAAACCTTAAAGGTATCTGTGGCATTTTCAGTCTTTCCACCTGTCTGTAGGCTTATAGTCATTACTCTGTGCAGACCTAAGTGACTAGTGAGACTTTCTCTATCCATACTGCAAATACACAATGCTTTACCCTAATTGCTAAGAATTGCCCACGAGAAACATCTTCTAGAATAAAGCAGAGCACAGTGGGCTTCCTGGTGCCAGTTGTGCTGAATTGTTTCCAAGCATCCTATGTTGGTGTCATTTTACCAATGAACTGATGTCTTAAGCAAGCCACAAGTATGAAAACATAGGGTATTAATGAATTAATCCAATTACTTCTTACTGTATGCTGTTTCCACTTTGGAGCCCATTTTCCAAGTACATCTTGTGTAATGAAGTGTCTCTTCAGCCAGAAGGGAGGCACGAAATTTTAAACTGCTTGGAGATTTGCACTTGCAGATCTTGCTGCAAAAACATGTCCGCTGCCTGCTGTGAGAGAGGGAGCAGAAACAGTAACAACTGACGTGCAGTTTGTGCATTTTGGCAGCAGCAGCAGAACGTGATGTTAATAGCTGGAATATTAAAATTCCTGCATTTGATGGCGTTTGTGAAACACAATCTATTTGGAAATTCAGCCATGTTGTAGCTTGTAAAACCTGAAGGCAGCTGAGGGACAAATAAGATTCACAAAAATACGATTCTGAAATATTTGGAATGTATCCATTTTGAGAAATATCATTAAGTTGTTTTTAGTATTTGTATTTAAATATAAGGAAAATCACTCAAATAGATCCTGCAGTATCAGTCATTTATTTATCAAATTATGATATGCAATTTTGTTAATAATTTCTGAAAAGACTATTAGAAGTGTTTTGGGGTATTGCTGGCTTTTCGTTCTCGATGTTTTTTAGAAAACCAAGTGCATTAAAATCTTACTGAGTACAGAGAAAAGTGAGTGTTGCCTCTGCTAAGCCTGGAAATGTTTAGCGACTTTCCTACAGATCAGAAACAAAACTGAATAAGGAGCATTTCTCTTAATTTGTTATCTAACTAGTCTAGCTGATTGGTGTTTATTGACAGAGGAACTCCCATTATGGTGCAAGAGATAGCCTTAAAAGGGTCCAGCACTCAAACTTGAAACTAACAAGCTCCTGTAAATTTAGTAGTACTTTGTTTTGGGAAGCATATGTGTTGATCCCTTATCATAAGATGAGATCAACCTCCTCAACTTTTCCTTACCATTCTTCTTTGCCTACTGTGATTGCCAAATATTCACCCTGCACATACATCTCCAGCTCTCTTCATGAACTCGGAGCATGGGAGAGGCATGCAGTTCTGCTGCTGGTGGCAGTAGCAGGAGTTGGAGCACCAGTCAATGGAAAGCGTGACCAAGTGGTATCAACTGCAGCTCTGCTAGTTTCGGTCACTTGCATGGGAACGAGAGGTGCTTTACAGGTATCTGCAAACGACCTGTGCTGACTTTCCATAAGCAACTTCTGTCACTACAGCCTTTTTTGATATTTGGTGCTTGCCATACTCTACTTACAAATGTCCCAGCTGGTAATGATATGAGCAGAACAGTAAAGTCGCTCATCAGTCATGAAGAGCTATGTAATTGGGAGAGGTGTTAAGCAAATCTGTACAAGGAATAAAGAGTATCTTGGAGAAGCTCAACCAGCGTGAGAGTTGGGCGGAGAGGAACCTCATGAGGTTCAACAAGGAAGGGCAAGTGCAGAGTCCTGCATCTGGGAAGGAGCAACCCCATGCACCAGTATAGGCTGGGGATTGACCTGCTGGAGAGCAGCTCTGCAGAGAGAGACCTGGGAGTGCTGGTTGATAATAAACTGAACATGAGCTGGCAGTGTGCCCTCGTGGTCAAGAAGGCCAATGGGATGCATTAAGAAGGGTGTGGCCAGCAGATCGAGGGAGGTTCTGCTTCCCCTCTATTCTGCCCTGGTAAGACCTCATCTGGAGTCCTGTGTCCAGTTCTGGGCTCCCCAGCTCAAGAGGGACAGGGAACTTTTGGAGAGAGACCAGCACAGGACCACCAAGATGATCAGGGGACTGGAGCATCCTTCTTATGAGGAAAAGCTGAAGGATCTGGGACTGTTTAGCTTGGAGGAGACTGAGAGAAGACCTTAGTAATACTTAAAAGTATTAGAAAGATGTAAGAGGATGGAGCAACACTGTTTTTCTGTAGTGTCCAGTGATAGGAAAAGGTGTAATGGAAAGAAGCTGGAACACAAAAAGTTCCACTGGAACTTAAGGGAAAAATTCTGTATTGTAAGGGTGAGGGAAACCTGGCACAGGCTGCCCAGGGAGGGTGTGGAATCTCCTTCTCTGGAGGTTTTAAAAACCTCCCTGGATGCGTTCCTATGTGACTTGATCTAGGTGGACCTGCTTGAGCAGGGCGGTTGGACTAAATGATCTTTACAGTTTCCTTCCAAGCCCTACCATTCTGTGATTCTATGAAGTCAGAAGACTACAAAGGCAGGAAGCAATATTTTGAGATGCTCAGAAAAAAATAAAATTAACTTTATATAAAAAGAACCTGAAAATTATGGAAAGACTGTATTTCAGCAAAGTAATTCTCTTCATCTGAGGCTTTTTCTTAGTAGACCTTGTTTATTTTGTTTTGGTTTTTTGCTTTAACAATATCTCACTGCAGGACCGATGATTCTTGTATAAAGACTGTTTTAGCTGTGTATCAATAACCTTTTTCTATCCTGAAAAAAAAGAGGTCCTTTTTTGATGTTATAGGTGGTTCTTTCCCAAGGAATTTGTATCACCTATGTATGTGGTGAGGCCAGGTCATGTTCCCGTTTCCTCTTCTTGAGGGTTAGTGAGTTCAGGTGATGTTTTTTTTCTTTGACCTTGTAAAAGTGTTCTTGAAAAAGTGCCCTTGTAAGAAAAAAAAACTCTTTCAGCCAGTTCCTCAAATACCTTTTGATGTCCATGGTGGGATACTTAATGCTTTACCTGGTTTACTCAGCAGCTAACGACTTGAGGTCCTGGGACATGGTGTCAGTGATAGCTTTCATGAGCCAATGCAAAAAGAAGTGGATAACAAAAAGCCATCATACAATGTGTGATGGCGAATTGCTGTGTATACAAACATGTATGCATGGGGGCTGGCAGCAGGGGAGCTTACCTAAAAGAGGCATTCTCTGATACTTGGAGTGTTTTCAGCTGTACCGTTCTCATAATAGGAGGAACTCAGTATATGAGGTGGAGTTCAGAAATATTTTTATTTTCCTTACCTTTCGTTTCCCATTCCTTTCACCCCTACATCACCTACATTGTATTTCACTCTCGAGTACTTGACAGGGATGTGTATACTTCAGTGTGGAAGAAAAATAGTTCAGTAGTTTGGAATGAGCATAAATATTTATAAAGAAAACATTTCAGTTCTTTATGGTTTTGTTTTCCAAAACAACTTTTGGGGTCACAGAAGGTCAAGATACTCTAATCGCTTGCTACTTGCATTTACTTCTGGACTGAAGTGGTGGTTAGTGCTTTGAAGAGCAACGTTTCTTGTGTTTTTTTTTGACTTCAGCTTGCTGTAGTAAAAAGCTACACGGGGACAGGATGCTTTTCAAACAGAATGGCAGCAGACATGTAGTGGCAGGCAGGTCACTAAAAATTCCAGACAGTAAACAGCCTGAGCGCTCATACTTTTTTGGTTTTAAGGAGCAAAAGTGCTCTTATCTTTGAAGGTGTCACTGTCCTGATTTTTCTGTTGTGGCTGAGGATACTTTCATTATTTTTCACAGTCTCAGGATTCTGCTTGGGGAATCTTGATAAATGTCTTATTAGATCTTAAACAAGAAAACAAACCAAACTAATAGATGTTCACATTTCAGATCCATTCCTTGGAGTTTTCTGATACTGTTAGGTTTTTTGGTTTTTTTGTTTTTTTTTTTTTTTTTAAAGAATTTTTACCTTTCTATGAATTTGCCTGTTCTCTGTAGATCAATCAATTTCCAATAAATTCTTCTTTCTGTCCTCCTGTTTGAGGAACCCAATAGTTCTCTCCAGGCTGCTGTATGCAAAACTGAGCAGTCTTTTCTAACATGCCTTGGCTTCCAGCACCTTCCAGATTTTCATTGCCTACCCTTTTTATAGCATTGTGGAAGATCTGTTTTAGCTAGACATATTGCTGTCAGTTTAGGATTGGACCTGGAACCCTCAAAGAAACACAACCCCCACTCTCCGTGATAGATCCTTCACCCACACCCACAGGCTTCATAATCTTTTTTTCTGCAGTAGCAGCTAGGCTTCAGTCCTCAGTGTGTTCGCCAGCCCTCCAGAGCAACTAGCCATGTCCTGTTACAGATTTATCAAACAAGACTACTGAGATGGTAGAATGAAAAGTAAAAAAGTGGATCTTAAAATCTGTTGATGCTGAGGAGAAAAGAGAGAGGAAGGAGGCAACGAGCAGTCAAACACTGTATGAGAAGAGGAAAAAAGAATTTTACTTGTGTGGCATTAGGTAGGAGCTCTGTGACTGAGATAGGATGAAGTCAAGCTATCTATAATGACACTTTTAGACTTCTCTTATTCCTCATGTTTCCTAATTCACTATTTCCAAGGAATTAGGCAGGAATATATAATTGGGAGAGAGAGAGTCTGTGTCTGTGACAAATAACTCCCTCATTTGTGGTAGAAGCTTTGCAGATGTACCCAGTGCACCAAGGACTTGGAAGGGAGAGCAACCCAGTTCCAAAATTTCTCAACTTGCTGATCTGAACTTTGCAGACAGCTTTTGGGACTATTTCTCAGTAAATTGTATTTGAGAAGCAGCATTTAGATTTGTGGTGCAGGGTGACAATGTTTGGTAGTGTGAGTGGTTGGTGGCTAGAGAAAGCAAACTGAAGATGGCCTTTTTTGGGTGACCTTTGCTACTGGTCACACTGATAATTTCAGGGAGAGTGTATTTTGACTTTGTGGGCCTTTTAGGAAGACAGAGGTTATGATGCTGGGGTAATGGGCTTTAGCACAGTTCTGTTATATTGCATTAATGAGCAAGAGAGACAGACAGAAAAGGCATCTCACTGTACTGCCAGTAAGATTTTTCCTTGAAGATGGGGGAGACAAGTGGAAAGAGGAAGAGAAGTAAATGAAATTAATGCTTCAATGAACTATTGAGGTGCTGCAGACTTTTAAGGAATGTTTATATGCTTTATATATACCAGAGCATGTGATGACATGTTTTTGAATCTTGCATGTAAACAGATATATCTGTTGTTGTCATAATGCATGAAATCTGAATGATGCATGCATTCTCTCTGGAAAAGAAGACAATTTTAGCAGAAAATGCAGTCAGGCAAAAAATAGCAAAGCGAACAGAAGTTCCATTTATGTTTATGATCAAAGAACCACAGAGAAAGGGAGAAGAAAATTTGAGAATAACCCTTTGGAATGTATCATATGTTATGAAAATGAAGACATAGTAAATACCATGAATTACTTACAGGTGCATTTCTTGGTATATAGTTTATTATTTTCATGTGGACAAATGTACTTCGATGGATTGTACATAAAGGATTTTCGCCCTTCAACTCCAGAATCACAGCAGAACACATGGTATAACAAGACTGGAGCTCCTTGTTACGGTGTATGTGTGGATATTTAGACTTGAATGAGTTCATTACAGTGAATTTTATTTTACCTTGATCTTGTGTCCTAAGTATGGTCATATATTGTGTGCCATTGCAGTGTTTGTGAAAAGTACCTTCATTGTCATGATTTCTCAAAATGATTATAAAAATGTCAAGTTGCTATGGTGTAATAAAGGTAGAATTACCAGTCAGTTTTCAATCTAGTAGAAGAGTTTTGCTTGTTCCAAATTCTTGTCTTTTGTAGCCTGGATTTGGATGAATGTTGTGAATAGTGAAGGTAGCGTACTTGAGAGTTGTTGCATCAGAGTGTACTTGTTGCTATGTATTCTAAATAACAGAATAAGAAACCACTTTTTACTAGATGTACTCTCTGTACCTTTTTGAGGACTTCTTTGAAGCAAAAAAAAAACCCATAAAGCAATAGGCACTTGCTTTGTTGCTGGCAAAATGTTGGAGAACCACTGGCCCTACTTGTTCAAACATAATGAGATGGCTTTGCTCTAAAAAAAAAACCCACCTAGCTATAGTTAGAGAAACAACTCCTTAATATTTTAAGGACAAAAGTTTTGATAGACAGGTGCATTAATGAGGTCAGTGGTCGTTTTGGCTGAGCCTTTGGAAGACAGAAGAGCTGCAGCTATTCCAGCCTCACACCACAGAGGTGTCTGCACAGGTTGTGCTGTCATTTCTGCTCCTGCCGTTCAAATTTGGAAACTTCCACCATTCTATGATTCTATATTGCTGTCTGTCAGATGTGCCATGGTTGTCTGCCATAGGTTAAAGATAAAATGCTGGAGTGGGGACAGTGACTTCCCTTCTTTCAGTCACAGCACTTGATACAGAGCTGCTTCTGGGGGTAATTTTATGGGCAGGAGTTAAGCCTGTTAATTACTCATTAGAAAAATAAAGAGGATCCAAAGTGCTGGCACACAGACATCATGTTTTATCAGTACCATCTCACCTTTCTGTTGGCTGATGAATGGGTTTTAGGGAGAAACCTCTCTAACTCTGGCATTTGAGATGGGGTCAAGCAAGGTGATTTCAAGCTTTTAAGACTGGCAGGCTTTTCCTGCAGCTCTAGACTCTCCACATCCCCACTGGTGTCCCTGCATGCAAGCTCCTTCATAGCCTGCCCTTCACTAGCACAGGACGGGTCAACATTGTTCCACACTGCTCTGCATGCTTGGCTTGAAAGTTACTGGGCAAGGAGATATTGTAGGGTTGGTTTGATACCTGACTGTGTATTGATTTTGATATTGGTTGTCCTTCATAGGTAATAGTGTAGGTAGAAGTTACATTGTACTTGGGATTTTTACATACTTCTTAAACACTGCTAGCTTCCATTTAAAATTAAGTTTGAAATTGGAGAAATCTACAGATCCCTTGTTTACTCTAGGCTGTTAAAATAATTTAAACTAGACCAAAGATGTTTAACAGTCCCGTTTAACATATCTGGTGCCCAAGTTCAGGGGAAAGCCATGCTATGGGCCATGGCAGGCATCCATCCCTGGGGACTGGACACAGCAGCAAACTGTCCTTCAAACTGAGTCTTGATAGGCACAGCCTCTCCCCATGTAGATAATTGCTCTAAAATAGTGAAGTACACAACCAGTTCAGTATGCTGCTAGGTAATTGTGCTTATTGAATCATTTTACTGAAAAATTAAATACATTTTTTCAAGTAAAGAGGCATTTTGCATCTTCTCTGCTTTTGTGGACTTGTGAAGAGAAGAAAAATAATTTTCAATGAAGTATTTCTTTGCTCTTGAGGCCACTGTGGTTTGCACACCGCAGATTGCTGATAACTTTTCATTACCAATGTTAGAACTAAGAAAACATCATGCATAAAGACTTCTATAAACATCCCCTTAACAGAAACACCTAAAATTATGTGGCTGTTTAAATAAATGTAATAATGTATGTGTAACATAACATGCAATAAATAAATGTGCCTTGGTAGGCACAAGAGCACCCCACACAGCCATATGGGGAAAGGCAAAAGGTCGGCCCCCTCTTTGCTGTGCTATGCTGAGCATGCAATGGCTTGGGGTAGCCAATGAGAGGCCACAGGGAAAAGATGCGTCTCTCTCAATGTACTCAAATATGTGCAGTGCAGACACTTGAGCTTGTGAATTCATATTCGCAAGGCCCTCGTTCTCACCAGTGATACAGCAAACGATGCCTTGAGTCCTAGAGCCTGAGCATGTGTGCTGCCTCCTCCTGCGAAATTTAGCTCAGGCGTTGTTTGGAAGTACTCCTGAACATAATTTGAACATGCTTATTTTTCACTTGGAATCCTAATCATCTTCTGGCAGGTGTTTGGCTTTGCCTTGGATTTTGTTTTATTACTTGTATCATCTTTCTTTACTCTCTGTGTGTGATGTCAGATGGAGTCTCACGTCCCATCAGGTTTATGCAGTAGATGGGAAATCCACTGATCAGGACCATCTCATGCAGAGTATAGCATTTGTTATTTTGAATCGCTTTGCCCTGGTATCTTACAAGCCATTAAACAGATAGGGCAGTCGTCTTCTTATGTGTGCCCACTTGCTGGACTTTTTTTCTTCCTAGAGAAGATTAAAAATGCTGTTTTGATTACTTGCCTTCACTATAATCCTTGTTCTTTTATTAGAGGTTGATTCTTAATGTTCTTCTTAGTCTTTGTTGTATTGCAAAATGAAACATCTAATCCAGAACTTATGATCTTAAAGCACAAAATCTGTTGTTGTTCAGAAGGTATTTTTCAGAGAATAGGAAGTGCTTGACCAAAGTAAGATTATTTAATAATAAAATGTGGCATCATAACCTCTGCCAAAACGGTCTTTAAAAATTGTGAACCACTACCCCTCTGTGATACACCAGTATGGGGCAATATGACAAAGTCTGCTACAGACATAATAGAGAACTGAGCATCAGGAAAGGGATTACTGACATTGGGGAGGAAGGAGAGATTTGTAAAATGAATTTAAACTGTGACTTACTACATTAACACAATCAGTGTTCCAGTGATGTGCAGTTAGAAGACATAGGTTTGAGTCAGGAACAAGCAACTTTTCCAAAGAGCAAGCAGCGAATTGTCAGCCTTCAGTTAAATGAATGGTAGGCACAGGTTGGTGATTTTTTTTAACCTGATAAAGCGATCTCTACCTTGAATTTCCTTTTAGGGCTTATTTTCTTCAGTCGGTCTGAAATCCACAAGCCAGAAGGGTTATGATTTTGTCCAGCCCTTCACTGCCAGATTGAGTAAACAGCTACTGAAAAACAAGTAGCTGTTATACTTGCTTTTGGATCAGTTGAGGGAGTTTAATGATTTAAGAGCTTGCCAAAAGACAAGTTGTGCTGTTTTGGTTTATTATTAGAATACCTTAGCAAAGCACAGATGTACAGCTGTAATCGGAATACAAGAGTCGCTGAAGAATGCAGAAGAGTACAGGAAAAAATGATTAAATGTGATCCCGACAGAGGTAGTGCCAGTGGTGGTAATAGTAACAGCCCTTCATGATGTGGATTCGGTACAAATTTTGTAAGATTTTCTGTCCATGGTGTGGTCATGGTTTAGCTGTGGCTTTGTGGCATCTGAGTATGCAGCAGGGGTAAGATGCTGGTAAGGACAAGGGGACAGCACAGGCCCCCGGGGAGCTTTCAAGGCAGTGCTGTTCCCTGGGAAAATGTTAATCCAACTTCAGCCTCACAGACAGGGTGTCGAGGTCAACCTGGTGCAGTGCAAGTTGGTATGCTGTTGTACTAGAAGAAAAAGTAATATTGGAATTGAATTATGTGTTGTGATACCAGTATCTGATAGTGGAAATTATGATCAATGCTGGGCTAGAATGCTCCATCAATCAAAAAATGTACTAATGCACAGCTACCTCATTAATGGCTTGTCCTGGCAAACTGAAGTAGTATTACAATTTTTCCATATTTTCAGAGCCATGCACATTGGCTTTCTCTCGTAGGAGGCACAGGATTGCTGTCTTCATATATGCTTGTTTTCCCCTATGGCTTACTTGTTCAAAACAGAAAAAAATCTCCAGTCTTATGAATCAGCAGCATGGAAAATCAAACATGTACTGGAGTGATACAGGTAGAAGCTTGTCTGGAAGTCAGAAGTGTTTGAAAGGCTGCTTTCTGATGGTGTTTCTATTAGACTAGCCCAGTCAAAAGTTACTTATCAGTTACCTACTGAGTGACTTTGTATGAGATCGTCCTGACACATACCCAAAGAAGAGACAAGTACAGCTAAACATAAAGTGCAAATTTGTACAAATTTCACTGCAAGATTTGGGTATGATACCACTGGGAGCAGAAACTTTATTACCAGAAGCTGCAGATTCTGTATTTTGGGTTACCAGAAGGTGTTTTTACTTATTTTATGAATTTATTTTGGACACTTCTAGAAGACATTTCTGTTAATAATTTGCAAGCATTAGAGTATATCACTGAAGGACAGGGGAAAAAAAATATTTTTTCCTAGTAAACTGACTGGCTTTTAAAGCTTTCACATCAAAAGCACTGAAATATAGCAAGGAGTTTCACATGAAATACACATCTTGGTGATTAGCAAAGATATATACATCTGTTTTCTGAACTCAGCTTTCTCCCAATGCGTTGGGTGTTGAGTATTTTTAAAACTGACTTTTTAATTGTAAGCCTCAAGGGCAACTGAGAGGACCCTCTACTGACAGTAAGCTTGTAGTTATCTTATTTTGTCTAATTAACCTGTTGTTGTATCTATGGTGATACTGGGACACTTTGATTTGTTCATTTAACACACAGAGGCTGTAAGTTTTTGGAGGTTACAAATGTGCTTCAGGCAGCTGATGATTTATGCCAGTTGAGCTGTGCTTTCAACAATCCAGCATCTGTTCAGATTATTGAGTTCTCAAAAGTACGTTGTAATTTTTCCTTTTAAAAGCAAAAAAAATGTGGGGTTTGGGGGTTATTTAATTGCAATGCCAAAATCTTACACAATTACAGTGATTTGAGTTTAATAAATCACGTTACTTATCAGTTGAGTTTCTTCTATGTCTTCAGTACAATACTGTGAGTATTGTTTATTTCATTAGCTCATAACTTTCTCTTTTGCTGCTGAAGAAAGCAAAATCTCTTTGGTCATTTATGTCCTTGGTAAAGAGCCTTTTTTCCCCACTTCAATCTGACCAGATACTTAGGTGATTCATGAATCATCTTGTTCCCTGGCTGATGAGCTCCAGTTGCTCATCAGCCTTCTGGGCTAACCTGAATTCATCTGGCTGATGAAATGAGGTTGCAATAGAGAGACTGCATCAATAAAAATAAATAAGTGGACTGTGCTGCTGTTAGTGCTGTAATTCAGTAGAAATACTCTCAAATTGTTTGAAATAATGTGTTCTTGTCAGATCTGTTTGTGAGGAGAAACTAAGTATTTCAAACCACTTCAAACCTTCTCCCTACTGCTCAGATGCAAAATGTAATTGCCCCTCCCTATCCCTGCACTCCCCTTCCAGGAGTTGGATCCACTAACTCCTGACTTCATGTTGTACCACATAGATCCCTGATACATTCTGCAAATTTTGCACTGGATATGTGGAGGTTGGCATATTATGCTAAAGTTTTCATAATCTTAATGTATGTCTGAAATCAAAGACAGGAGATGCTTTCAAATGGAAAGTTTGAAGAAGGTGATAATGGAAGGACCATTTAGAAACTGTTCCATTCTCTGCACACAGACTGTGCCACTCATTCATGAAAGCTGTACTATGTGTAGATAAAGATTTAATTGGATGAGGTGCAGGAAGCAAAATTAACATTTTTGTAATTTTTTTTTTCAGTGGGTGAGTTTGTGAGCGATGCCCTTCTGGTACCAGACAAATGCAAGTTCCTTCACCAGGAAAGGATGGATGTGTGTGAAACTCATCTGCATTGGCATACTGTTGCTAAAGAGGTATATTCACCTGTCTTAAGTTACTGTTAGTTTTCTTTAGAGTTGCATCACTTTTCTGAGGATTTGTTTAAATGTGGCAGTGACGTGGAAAATTTAAAAAGTACATATGAATGTTTGAGTGAGTGAGGTAGGAAATGGGAGTCACTCTGCTGAGCACATCATAGTCCAATATTCGATACTTAAAGTTGACCTTTGAACATTGAACCTGTTTCATAACACTGTTTTTACCTCACATGTGCTCACACACTCACCATACTTTCTGCCTTCTCTGGCTTCCTGTGTTAGTACTGCTCTGGAACTAAAGATCCATCACTAATGCCTCAACTTTGCCTTTATCACTCTTCTCAATATGGATATTGGATTGCCATAAGCTTCATGGAATTCAAGCAGACATCGAAGAATGTAGTATGTGAGATTCAGCATAAAAGACTAGGAGAGCTGATAAGACATAGAACTAGCCAAAGACATTTTGCAGTCAAGCACATTTAAATTTACCAGTACTTTACTGAAAACATAAATAAGCCTAATGTTATAGTTGCTAATGCATTTTGGACATCTTTATCCTTACATAGAGAGGGTGTGGGAATGAAAACTGAGACGAGCTTTAATATTTTTGGCTGGTGTCTTGTTTGGAACCTCTTAGTCGTATGTTATCCCACCTTCTGGAGATCAAAATTGAAATGTGCTCAGCAGCTTTTCAGATTTTCTGTTCTTGCTTGAATCATGCCATTGCCCCTCAAATGAAGCATTTAAGGCACCAATCTTCACACAGGCAAATTCTAATCCATTTTAAGTACTTGCAAACTTGAAAGGGCATAGCCTAGAAGAACATAATCACTAGGCACCAGTGAAGTATTTTATTTTTTTCACCTCTCCTACATCACTGTATCTTTACAGTATAATTATGCACAAGGAACTGTTTCCTAAACAAAGATAGGAAATACTGGACTGTCAGAGGTATCAGACCAGGTACAGTATGTAGAACAGATATTTTAATTCTTAATCTATCTTGCAATGAACTCTTTAATAGTGTTGATACATCAGGTGTAATACATGAAATTATTGTTCTATCTTCAAGTTTTCTGTTTATGAGGCAGAGCCTGAGAGGATTTTAGGCAAGAGGATATGGAGTCATCAGATACAATGAGAGGAGACAAGTCTTTCTGTACTGGGAAGGACTAAAGGGCAAGGGAAAGGAGAGCTTGTTGATTACAGTGGTCCTGCAGATACGGATAATTCTAAATCATGTTTCAAAATTCAGGGATCATGCAGTTCACCAGCATCAGCTTCCTAAGGCAGTGTGCAGCCCCTTATGTTTTCTCAAGATCTGTGATGCTTTTTCTGTCTTCTTGCATGAAAATATTCTTGCTGTTTTCTTTCTGTTTTCTGTAGTCCTGTAGTGAGAAGAGCATGAATCTGCATGACTACGGCATGTTGCTGCCCTGTGGAATCGACAAGTTTCGTGGTGTGGAGTTTGTTTGCTGCCCACTAGCAGAGGAAAGCGACAATCTTGATTCAGCTGATGCTGAAGATGATGATTCAGATGTCTGGTGGGGAGGCGCAGATGCAGACTATGCAGACGGAAGGTGAGAGTGACTTTTTACCCTTCAGCTTGTCATTGTCTTACTAAAGATGCCAAAAATCTGTCTCTGAGACCTCAGTGTGGAACAGTCACTGCTCCTTGTAAGGGAACTTGCACCTGCAGCAGTTGAAAACGTCAGTGTTCTACTCATTTATTTTTCACTTTGTACAGAAAAGCTTACTATTAATATAGTTATTGTGCTTTTGATGCCTTCATTTCATTAATGAGAAGTGTTGCTGTATTTATAACAAAGATGCTTAAATACATCCATTTCGACAACTAAACAATAAATACTGTTGTAAGATGATTCATTGTATTCTGGGATATTGCAACAAACACTCAGCCAACACAAACATTGGAGATTTTGAATTGTTTTCATCCATAATACTCATTAATTATGTGCTGTTATTAATCTAAGAATATTTATCTCCAGACAACTTCTTTATAAATGTGATATAAAAGAAAATCTGTTTTAGTGTCTGGCCTTTGACAGTTTCATTAATATGTTGCTGTTAAGATTGAGTGTGGCAGTATCCCGTGCAAAACAATGGTGGATGGGAGAATGCCATGCTTGTCTTTACCCTTTAACATCCCCTGTGCATGTAGTCGAATTTTGAGCCAAAGAAGGGTTATGACTGTGTCTTAAATGAGTTATCTGGTTGTCGTGGTTTCGGCCCATCAGGGAACAAAAGACCACGATTAGCCTCAAGTACCGAAGACTAAAGGATTGCCAAAGGGCAGGGAGAGCTTAATTGCTGCTTAAGGTGCAGGACAAAACAGACCAGGCTGCTCGGCTTGGGGAAGAAAACAGATCGGAAGAGCGTCGT
>WBNH01006228.1:0-78287 GCA_013401255.1 Urocolius indicus | reverse complement strand
GTCCCTAAATAGTGATCGCAGAGGCGCCAGATTGGCCCAGCCAGGCCAGGGGGTGGGTCTGAACCCAGGAGTCGGGGGAGAGTCTAAAAAACTTTTACCGGGTCTTCACTGCAACCCGCTCCCCCTGTTACTAAACAAAAGCAACTCCTTGCTAAACCATGACACTGGTACTGTCAAAGCCTTTCCACATCTCTCTCTTGAGCATGTTAGAGAGCTTTTGTGAGAACCAAGTACAGTGTTATGTCCTTGCAGCTGAATTCAAACAACTCTCTAAGATTGCTTTCTTCATAAAACTAAGATTATGTTCAAATTCTACTTGTATTCCATAGACTTCCATCACTTCATCCCAATGCTAATGCTGTATTTCTACTTCTTAGGTGATGACACTGCATCTTTTACAGCTAATGTACAAAATAAAAAACTTGGGGCAAATTCCAAGTGATTTCAAGGAGAGCCCTGAAAATAAATGGGGACCAAATGTAGTGAGTGATGTGGAAAGTTAATGGTTCTGAATTGTGTTGTGTTTGGACTTCTTAATAATCCAGATGAAAGCAAGTTCAGGAAAAGTGTAGAGGTAAAGGACAGAGATTGGATTGCTATAACTTGGTTCAAAGAAATGGCAATAAGACAATGAAACATTAGAAACCATGCCATGATGGGCATCTAAATCTTTCCTGACAAAGCGTTAATAAGTGTTGCAGGGAAGAGTTCTTTGTGAGTAATGGAATAATTTTAGTTAAAATAAAAATTTCCCCATTGTAATTTCCATGTTTTCCTCATAAACGGGAGTGAATAGTCAGGATTGTTTGATGCAAGTAACCTGCAGTATTGCATCTTCCACCTTGACACCTTCAAGTATTTTTCTGAGTTGTGCTTCCAACAGCTGTCAAAGGGTCACAATGTATAACCCTTTCAGTGGGATTTCTAAATCAGCCTTTGGACTGTTGCTGTATTGCTTTGTATATTTTGTATATTTTGATCATGTATTGATCGAAATATGTTCTCTTAGAACAAAGTCTGCACTAATATCTTATTCTAATTGAGACAAATTTGCCATTTTTCATCACTTATATACACATACCTAAGATGTATATAAGATCTAGGTATCTCTACCACCTGACTTATGTATATATTTTATATTTATTATGTACATATACATATAAAACTTACATAGATACAAAACTTTTTGTTTCATGTATCTGATCAGAGATTGCTTAAATATTTTAAAGATCAAATATAATATTTTAAATATAATGGTATATAGAGTAGATCTGTTTGCAAGACAGATATCCCATTTATGACTTTTTCATTAATTTACTGTTCTAGTCCACTGTGTTCTTTATGAAACAATTTTATATCTGAAGAGATGAGTTCAAGTATAACTTCATAAATTTTGTATCCTCCAAGAATAGCAGATACAAATGCATTGAATCCATTTCTGAAGTTCCAACAACTGATTTTTTTTTCCATCCCCTTCCATAAGAGTGCATGCAAAAGGAAAATGAAAGCATCCTTTTATGGGGCACTTATACTTTAACTGCAAATGAAAGGCCAAGCAATTTTTAGTTATTTTACACTGACTCAATCATATTTCTTGCTGCTTTTTCAACTTCTCAACTGCATTTAAACTGTGTGTACTGTTGCCAGAAATACTCTTGAAATTACCCATTTCTTCTGCAGCAATAGGTGGTAGTTCACATTTCATGTGTGCATGTGTATATGAGCATATGTGTATATAAATATATATGCCATATATATGCCTTAGTCCTAAGCTGATTGTGAGGCAGGGAGGAGAAAGGAAGTGAAAAATAGGAGGATGCTTTCCTAATACTGAATTCTCAATAGTTTCTGCTATTAAAGCACTTCTGTTTAAAGTGCATACTAAAGTCTACATTTTTCACCTTCCATGGATGATCTCACACTGAGAATGTTTGCTTTGTCCTGAAGCCTTCCAAAGATTTTAAGATCCCCTTGTGTGTAGCACCTCCTCAGTGTGACACTGCATGAAGGGAAGAGAAGGTGCTGGCAGTTTGTGAACCAGCAAATGCTGTACCTACTGCTCAGCAGAGTTGTCAGAGGAGATTTAGGTTCTTCATGGAGCCCATCTTGGCAGGGAGGAGGTATGCTATGGCCACATCATCTGGGCAAATTATCCATTGAAGTATTTTCCTCAGTTGGAATAGCTTTTACTTAGGTCACATCAACTGAGTAAAAGTTCTCAGTGTCTTGTAGCTGACAGCTTTTTAAAGCACACAGGATGTACTTCAAATCATGAAGCACATACTGTGCCTTTCAAGGGAGTACACTCGCTCATTCTAGGGAATTCTTGTGTTTACTTTGCTGGCAGATTTTGTGGCCACTGCTACAAGGTGGAAAATGTTTTTCTTCATGCAAAAAATATAAAAATTAAGTGACAAGTGGTCCTTTAGGAGAAAGATTTCATGCTATTACTCTGCCACAGGTTTGTGGCAGGAATTCCATGCCATTTGTGTTGCAGGAGTTACTGAGTTGACATTTTTTTACTTATTTCTACCCAGAAGTCACAATTTGTGTCTAAAATTAGCTGCTAAGATCACATAAGAACTTCCATAATTGTTATTTCAATTTTTTATTTTGTTATGTCTAGTTTTGTTTCTGTTGTACAAATAAGACTTTTCAGATGCTTTCACGAGTGTCTTCAATATTTAGAATCATCATGTGGTCCAGCTAGAACGTAAGTAGAAACCAGTCTATTGTAAAGGACCTCAACTGCAGTATTTCATTCCTTTCTTCTCACATCTGGCTGTGGAGCTTTCCATTTGATAGCTGTGGCCTTGTCTCACCCTACTTGTGCCCAATCCCATTCCTGGAGAGTGAAACCTCGGGGCTGGTTGCATCACACTTCCATCTCTGCAAAACACCACTGGTAAATGTTGGGCACAGATTACCACCCCCACCACCACTCCCCCTGCTGCTGTGAGTGACAGCACTGTGTGTGGGTCTTTGGAAGGTCTGTGGCTGCTTAAAGAATCCCACGTTAAAGTGAAGGTGATTGGATAGAATTAGAGATGGCAACTTGAAAAGCAAATGTTTGCATCCTCATTTCTCAAAACTCCTGGGATGCAAAGCAGAATCTAGCAAATGTAGGTGAGATATTTAGAAGTAACTTTAGATCTCAAACTGAGTGCTAAAATATTTGCAGTTACAATTCTGAATATTTAGTGGAAACAACATTGCAGACATTCACTTTGTAAATGCCCTTTTTCAGACTATAGTATATTTTTACCCCCAACAGTTGTCTCTAGAGCATTGCATTTTCTTTTTTGTTTTATCAGATGTTTTCTTTGGCACAGGAGGAGGCAAAGCTCAGCAGCATGCTGTATCCACACCATTGGAGGGCATGTGGAGGCAGCTTAGGCTGCAGAAATTGTCACAGACATTTTTCGTAGTGGGGGCCTGACTACCGCCTGAGTCTGGGTGTAAAATGGTGTGACTTGCCTCATGGTGTGACTTGCTGGCAGTAATTTGGGAAAGGAGGGAAGGTGTATTTTGGTGATAGGTGGGATATGCTCCTTTTTTGTTCATGAGGCCAAGAGACAGGGTCTGCCTTTGCTTGTGAAACTGCATCATGTCATGCTCGTCCTGAAATAGCATATAACTGTGACTTGAGAGGTCACAAGCATTTGTCAGCAGTGCTGTTCCTTGCTGTTATCCACACCTTTAATTAAAATTTACCTTGAAGACTGCCTGAGGGGACAGCCAGATGCAGGTGCTGGCTTTCAATATAGCTGCAGAGCTCTCCCTGCATAGCTACAACTCAGTCAAATGACCTGCAAGCTCTGGCCGCCCTTGAGACTTGGCACAGCCTCATGTCCTCCTGCCTGTACCTGGACACTTGCTGGACGCTTTGGTGACCTTGATGTCCAAGGTTGAACATCTTTAGGAGTGATGGCCAAGCTGGGAACTTCCAGGTTTTTTCTGCCTACCTTTGTCTCACATGTGCCTCTCCTCATCTTCCTGTCACTGTGTCTGAGACCTCCCAGGCTTTCCTTCCACTGGAGAAACAGGCTGCTGTCATTTTCCTTCTTTCACAGCAGGAAAAGTGAGACACAATAAGGCTCACCCTTGTGGGTTATACGGAGAGCTTTCCTTTAAGTCTCATGGCTCAGAGGCAGAAGAAGATAATGCCTTAACTTCAGCCAAGTCTCATTCTTATAGACAATCTGGGTAAATTTGCAAGGTCCAGAATAAGAGATTTAATTTTTCATTGTTTTTCCCTCAGCAGGTTAGACCAAATTAATTTTGTGTGTTGCATTTATAAAAGGTATGTTCAGGCTGATATAATGATTGAGTCGTGTTGTAAATGTCGCATTGTAAGTAGTGTATTTTCTAAGGGTTTGGTTTATAGTTTCTCATAAACTTCTGCCAAGTAGAGTTTTATGATTTGTTTACACTTGCCATTAGAATAGTTAATATGGTAGTTTTTCTACTACAATAAATAATCCAAAGGGGAGCAGTCCATTTTGTGCTGAAAATGACATCTGTGAAGTAAAAATAAACCAAATTTGTGCTATATAGCATGGTATTCATGTTGTTTTCTGGTTTTGCAACCCTGCAGCAGACAATTTAAAGATAACTGCTCATGTCCAGCTGCTGCTGCAAAAAAAGTAGTTACTAGTGCTGTATCCTTTTTTACTCCATAAAGAGCTTTATTTTTGTCAGTGGTATCTGGAAAAACTTTTTTTAATTGTCTCCTCCAACTCTAAGCCAAGAAATCCTGAAAGACTTTTAAAAATTTATAATTTTCTCTAATGGTGAAAGCAGTGTTGTGTATGTGCCTGTACTGCTGACTTGTTTTTAGGCTTTTAATTACCAGTATCATTCTAGCATTTAGGGAAGAGGATTCACAGGGACCTGACAGAATTGCTTTTTTGAATAATTTGTTAGAGGTCCTCACTTGGTGTCGAGGAAGTGTACAGTTTGTTTCTTCCCATTTATAGCTCTTTTTATTTCATTATTTCTTAAGTGGTACAAAGATGTTAACACACATTTTACCTAGTGTCTTCCCTTCAGTGTCTGTGAGTTAACCCTCAACATCAAATCAGTTACAGTTGAAATTCCCCAGAATGCTGTTGTTAAATCAGGCTGTCACAAGGTATGTTTAAATTGGTCATGGTCATATACTGCCCTGACCTGAGACAACAACACACACAATTCTCCTGGTATTTCATGCTACCGCCTTAACACAAAGTAGACAGGCAATTGGGATATCTGCTTGTGGCAGATGTTTATGAAAAATGCCTAAGTCTAAATAGTGACACATAAGCAAGTAAATTTATTAGGGTACAAGAGTCAGTATAATAATTTTTAAAGTAAAATTTAATGAGATTTAGTCATTTCCAGACTTGGGAAATTCTCGTTCCTTTCGCAAGTGTAGCGTTGATTCTATCCCTCTGTTGGTACTTCAATCTCTTCAGCATTTGAACTACAGCTGGAAGAAATAAATATGGCTTGAAGATGGAGAAAAAAATGGGCACAACTAGGAAGATTAAAGTGAGGATGTTGCAACGCATTGCCTCCTCCCATTTAGAAGAGATATTTCTGTGTTGCATCCCTAGAGGACCTTTCAACAACACATGTTGTGTTGGCCCTCAGCAGCCTGTGACACCTGGAGTAAACCCCTCTTGAAACCATGTGTACTGTGGGGTGTCACAGTCAACATACAGTGGGGAAGTGCTGCATGGCTGAGTAAGACAGGCCACTCACAGTGTTTGGATATAGGGTGGTGTTGGTGTAGAAATCTGGGGTGGGGAGAGCAAATCTTTCCAAGATTCTCACTACTTCTTAAATCCTGCAGTTTCTACCTGTTTCTTCATACTTCTATCTAGTATGTAGTGACATTGTATTTCTTGACCAGTCTTCACCAGGGTGTTGTCCACCTGAGCCTTGACTTCAGCCCTCAGGGGAGTGCCCACCATCTTGCTAGATTGAAGCAGCAATCTTCTCTGACTTCCATTTCTCTGTGCAGGCTGTAGGGTTATTCCCTGCTCGCCCTGCCTGCACAAACTGCTGCGCCACACCTGGATGCCACGTCACACCCAGTTCGCTGCACTCGTGGTCACTTGTGCTCCCTGGGAGATGTTTAAATCCCTCGCGATTCCACCTTCTGGCAAGACCGTCCCCCTCGAAAGAGCTGCCTGCTCCGGGCGGCTCTCCTTGCTTCTCTTCCACCTCCACTCCCAGTGCTCCAGGAACCCCTGGATTGCCTCAGCCTGCTGCACAGCCACAAATGAATGAGCCTTGCCTCCACCGTGTCCCACCGATTAAACCATCTTGCCTCCTTCGCTCATGTTAATTTTACTGTTACTAATGTCTTGCAGCATAGAGTGAAAAATCTAAGACTTAATTAGAAGTTCTGCTTTGATCCCAAAACATTTGGCTGAAGAACATAGAATGTGATATCTGGAGTATCTTTGAAGTTTTTGCTATTCTAAAGCTAAAAAAAAAAAAGTGTTATTGATCAAGACAAAGGAAGGTGTGGAGGCTAAATTGGTCATTGGAAATGTGTTCACTGGAGGAAAAAAAATTTAACATTTTATCTCTGAGTATTCATCTGTTTTAAAGCTATCTTGTCTACTCATGTTAAACAAGTTCTTGTTGATAGAAGCTTTTTCATTAAATTGGAAAAATTTCAGTGACATATGCTTCAGTGGGAATGTCCTTAAAGATTCTTAAAAAAAAAATTAAAAGAATCCCAAACAAAAAAAACCCAACACAACAAACCACCCCTTATTCCCAAGCACTTGAACCAAATCTGAAGCTGAACAAAGGATCTGTACTGCAGATTCTGACTTAGAAGCACGAAATACCTTGCATGTGGATGGATGAAGATATTTCCCTTTTTTCAAACTGTGTAGGCTGAGTCATAGGCTGTTCATACACCTGAAAACTGAAGGAAAACTGAACCTTGTGCTAGCAGTGGTATGCCTGTTGCAGTGGTTTAGGGCTTGCCTGGTGGAGAGTTCAGTCATTCATTGACACAGGAGCAGGGAGAGGCACAGCCAGAGGGGGTATTCTTATCAGCTGTCCTAGTACAAATTATTCCTAATTGGAAGTCAGTGCTCCAAAATCAGCAGTAGGAATGACAGACTTGCTTAGTTTTCCTTGGTTTTTGCCTCTTCTCTGAAGTTTGCCATCAGTGTAAGGTTAATGCTAATTACTGAAATAGATACATTTTGTGCTACAGGATTGTCTGTTGCTAAGTTGGTATTTCAGAGAAGCGGAATTCATTTGGCGAGGTAGTGTGGAAAGTGTTCGATCTCAGCAATACAATGCTTCAGCTAATTGCTCAGAAGTTCCTATCTTCTCGATTTTTGTAGTAGAACTGTTAGAAACTGAAAGTGCTTCATGCTTGTTCTAAAACGTTATGAATGGTATACAGCTTACCTAAGATTTTCTGTGTTTTTATAAGTATTTTCATGATAAAACCTAATAGCTTTTATTTATAAATTGAATTAAAGCATCACCAAATTTTAGGCCTGTTACTGTTTACGGTGAATCACTCTAGAAGTGTTTTGTGCTATTTGCATCTTTTATATACTATTAGTATACTCTGTGTCTCATATTCTCACATGAATTGGGTTTATCTCTTATGTTGGCTGTTACTTTATATATGGATAGGTCATGATATATTTTTAATAACATTTTTCTTGCTTATTTAACATGGAGGTAGTTTAAAAAAGTTTCTGAAGGCATGGAAACACCAGAGCATAAATGACTCTAGAAAGACTGGTAAATGTTGGATTTCTTCAGACAAGTAAAGCTAGAATGGAATTGATGAAACAGCGCATTACTTTGAGAGGTAATTACAGCGATGCTGAGCTGGCAAATCCAATCACCATTTGAGTATAAAGCATTAACTGAAGTGATGGATGAGGCTATGAGTGGAGAGAATTAATCTAATTGAGGAAGTGATGAGTGGAAGATAGCCAGGCTTTCATGACCCCTGATGAAAGCAGCTTGCTAGCTGTGCAGGCTACCTATATGACTTCGAGTGAATGTTGAGTTTGTTTCCGGAGTTTAACGGCATCAACTTTGCACGTTTAGTAGAAGATTGACTTGCAGAGAAGGATTACATCTTTTTTGACCTCATAAAACAAAGCCATCAGAGCCATGTTTTTCCTAAGCAATAAGCAAAGATTTTTTTAAACCAAAAATTTTGTCACTTGTGATGACCAGAATATCAGAGTAAAAGTTTCTCTATATGCGTTCGTGTACTCCTCAACTCAAGAAACCTTTCTGATATATCTGCATGATATTCTGAGAAGTTCTTGTGACAATGTGAGGTACATTTCAAGCACTGTACTATTTATAATGCATGAAAAAAAAAAAAACGAAGTGAGAAATTTACAGCTCTAGGTTTTTTGACATGTACTGTCATGCCAGCATGACTATGTGCCTGTGGATACATAGCTGGATATCCCTCCATGATGTTATCTAGCAGTTCCTCCTCTTATTTTAACTTTCAGTGATACAGGCAACACTAGTTACGGAAATCTGTACTAGAGATAAGAGCTCAGCGCTGGAGTGGTTTGTGGAAATTTAAGAATTGTACCTCTTGTGAAGCTGACCAAGTGTAGTAAAATATTTTGTGAGTAACTACCTATTTTCTTTTGCCTTCTAACAGAGACTACACACTTCAAATACATGTATGAAACCGCAAAAACATATGAGGTTGTTTTTTTTGGTGACAGGAGAGGTTTCTGAATGCAAATGTTTTGGTGTGTTTGGACATTTGAGCATACAGACTTACCACATGTGTCTGGTTTGTTTTTTGTTTGATTTCCCAATTTGTAAAACAAGGATATTCTTCCAGTTTTAACCTTTTGTGTGAGGCTACCAAGATGACGAATTGCACAAACAGGACAAGTACTTGACTTAGTAGAGTTCACGTAGTCTGCCTCAGGTAAGCTGTAGGATAGCAGGTTGGGCCAAGAGACACTGAACATTCCACTCTAAATACAGCAGAAATTTGGTGAAAACAAATGTGTTGTACCAGATCCAGATTTTTCTGTTAATCCTCAGGCTGGCTGAAATAGGGCTACGCAGGCAACCTTCACTCTGCACTCTTCCATCACGTTCAGTCTTAATGCATTTCTGATGTCAGGGTTTTTAATTAAATATTTATTCAGTGTCATCAGGCTCACAAAGCCTGGGCTTGTGTGTTTGCAGATAGGTTTGTTTTTCTAGTTTTTAAGCTTCTTTTTAAAGAGAAAGAAAATGGGTTAAATATATTATTACTCTGTCCATCTCTAAAAATGACATACTTCTTCCTATTCCTTCATCTTCCAAAGAAAACTATCGGAACAGTAACACCAGAAAGGGCTTTGTTTCAGAGACAAAACTAGGTCAGTTTTGAAAAAGCATTCCTGCATATCAGTCAACAGGTACCTTCTGCAAATGCAAGCGATGAAATGTTATATGCTACCTCATACTCTTTTTAAGCAGATCAGCTGTGGAAAGAAATTTCCATTGGTGCGAAGTATACCTTCTTGTTTAATTACGAGGAAAAAGATAAATGTATTTGTCAGAGGCAATAGGGTAAGGAAGGTATGTTTCTTTTCTGTAAATGTTCTATTTAAAAATTAGATTTAAAGATTTTTAGGATAACTTTTCTGATTTTCTATCAAAGTTAAGAAAGTCAAGCACATTTTTCATATTGTTTTTGTATAAAAGGTTTTTTAAAAGTAATGTAAAAGGAGAGTCTCTTGTTTGTTAAGGTCTTAAGAACTAAGAGCAGCCTGTGTGACACTTCTTGAAATAGCCTATTGCAATTTTTTTTTTCGCCCCTAAATTAGGAAATGTGAAAGTAAACATAGTTTGGCAACCTCTTCAGTAAAGGAAAAGAAAAAGGAAAATGAAATGAAAAAATGGATGTCTGAAAAAATGCTAGGCGATATGAATTGCTCAAGCTGACTTGCTGTGTAATGGAAAAACTTACAAGTTTAACTGTTTCTGAATAGGTGTCAGAATATAATGTTATTTCTTCATGTTGTAAGATAGTTGATTCACTAACCTGGTGTAATCCAACACTAATGAATATAACCGAGGCAGATGTAAGCAAATGTATGATTTTGTGGCCACTTAACAGAGAGATCAGAAACATTATTGCTGAGGTACCACATAGGTCAGACTGTTAATTCTGTAAATCACTGCAGTTTACTGGATTTTTATGCCAATAAGCCATTTGAAAAGATCAATGATATGGACTGGAGGTCTGGCATAACCTTTTCCTTTCCTGACTCTGTGCCTAATCTCACAACCACAGTGCAGTTTAATTCTTGCCCTGCTGTCCATTCCTGCTGCCCTCCCCTCTCTTGCTTCAGGAAAATAGACTTTTTTGATACAACTCCCTACTGCTAAACTTTCAAGGTGAATGCTGAAATCTTCCATTTTGCTCCGAGTTCCCTATTCTACCCCATGCAAAATTATTTTGTTGGTTCTTGTTTAAATTTACTACCGGGATACTCAGTTTTCACACAGTTAGTATGCTCAACTTAGTCTTGAATTTACCTAATGTACTAAAGCCAAAGTTAAATAACAGAAAAAACAGTGACATGAGTGCTCATGTGCCGAAAGTGCACTGTCAGCTTAGTTTTTAGCTTTAAGTAGTTCTTGTGTTGACTCGTGTTTAATTAGTGACATCATTCAAAGGAGCGTGTTTTGGGATCAAATTCAGTTCCTGAGAAATTTTGTCTGTTGGTCAGAGCAGCTTTTTCTAGCGTGCAAGATTTGGAAAAATGTTAGGTAAAAAATATCCAGGCCTCTTATGTGCAGATTTGTGACGGGAGGGTTAGTCCTTGCCTACTAGTTTTCTGATTTTCTTTTAACCAAAATCGTGGTAATTAGACCATCTCAAATGCACTTACCTGTTTGGATTCCAAGCATGTGTCCTACTCCTGTAATTTATTTTGTGTTTCTATTTTCTTCTAAGGCGTTAACTTCTATGCATGTAGAAGTTCACAGATCTGTCCATTTCCACCACCACAGTTAAATAACTTTGTGCTTTTCAGCTTTCCTTTACAAGGCGATAAATATGTATCTGTGCTCAACATTAATTTTCTGCTGGAAGCAAAGGTAGACCCAGGCTGAATGCTTGATCCAATCTCATCACAGGTTTCCTGGAATTAATTTGGGGAAGCTGTAGAGGCTATAGAGGAGTGAGCTATTTTTGTGCTTTTAGAAACCTGAAGAGCCTAGAAACTGAGGTGATGGCACCTGCAGTAGTAAAGGTTATGAATGCATAAACTACCATCAGATTGACCTGTTAGGCTGAAAGAGCACAGAGTGCAAGTTACATGCAGCAGTTGCTTCCTCCACGTTAATTCCCACAAATGTCTAGAGCCAACATATATGGCCTTGCTCTCTGTACACACATAGTGGCTTGTTGCTCCTACTGATTTTGTTCCTCTTCTGGAATTAGCTTTCTCCCAGATACTTGTGCTCAGGCTTGGTTGCTGGTAAAAACCACAGTCCAGATGGAATAGATTTGCAATAAAATATAGTTGCAAAGGGTAGTGAATGCTAATCTTCCTGAATAGCAAAACATCTGTCTTGAACATTTTTTCATTCATTGATAGATATTTTTGTTCAAGTTACTTGGCAAAATCATGGTTTAAAAACATCCTAATGGATGAGCATTTATTGAAGGCAAATGTGAGTTATTTCCCAATACCATTAATTAGTTCAGATGAAAGCTTTGCCATGTTTTTGTCTGAAGTTAATAGTTACAGCCAGAAACCACTTCTGAAAACATAACCTCCAAAGTTCTGAAACACCGTTAGCAAGAAAACTTGTTCTTATCATCTGTGTTCTGCCTCTGTCTCTGTCATAGGTTATTGGAATACAGGAAGGAAGCTTTTGTTTACCAATTCCTTGAACAGCAAGAGGCAGCATAGTTTGCTTTCCTTCACTTTACCTTCAGTTTTACCATCACAAAGTAACAGGACAATACATGCATCTAAGTGAAGGCCTTCCTCTTCCTTATAAGGAAAGGATGTGGGAACTGGGGCTAGAGAAGTCTAGAGAAGACTGAGGGGAGATCTCATTAATATTTACAAATCTCTAAATGGTGAGTGTCAGGAGGCTGGGGCATCCTTTTTTTCTTTTGTTTCTAGCAACAGGACAAGGGGTAATGGGATGAAGTTGAAACACAAAAAGTTCCATTTAAACAGAAGAAAAACCTATTTCACAGTGAGGGAAGGGGAGCCCTGGCACAGGCTGCCCAGGGAGGGTGTGGAATCCTTCCTTGGGAGGCCTTCAAGACCCGCCTGGACGTGTTTCTATGCGACCAGATCTAGGTGGACCTGCGTCTGCAGAGGGCTTGGACTAGATGATCTCTAAAGGTCCCTTCCAGCCCTACCATTCTATGATTAAATAATTCATTGGTGCTGGCTCTTACTGCAGTGATGGATTGAGGAAAAAGAAATTACTAGCTATCCATCACAGATCCATGCTTTAAATATTGCTTATAACTATGCGCTTAGGTGCATATTGGCAGGAGCCATACAGTGGTGTTTTTAAACTAGAAATGTGCCCATAGGAGTGTTTGGGATGATTCTATTGGGAGTCAGTGGAATAGATTACCTCTTAAGGCTGCCTGGAACCAGGCAGAAATTTCTGTAGCAGCAGAAATTGAGCTGAAACCACTGTGGCCTTCTTCCGGCTACCGACCTTTGGTGGCTGGCCAGCATGATGATCAAACCCAGACCATCGGGCCACTGACACCAATGTGGTGGATGGCAAAATGGCGTTTATTGAACAGTAACACTCCCTTACATAGGGGCTAACAAGTACCGCCCTTTGTGGGCAGATCCTGCCTTATCAGATATGCAACATTACCTTACTTGGCTCTATACTAAGACAGACTAGCCGTCTCTTTTCCGGGTTATGTAAAGGTGGCCCGTCCACCTATGTAAATCTGGTTAGTAGTCCGATTCGAACTACTTATGACACGACATGAGGATCCTGCCCAAGATTCCCTGGCACTGCCGCCACAGCCAATGGGTGGTTCTTGGTGTTCACAGGCAGGTGGATTTATTAATTAGAAATAGGGACATGTTAGCATATATACAAAGTGTTTTACAACTACAGGGAGCGATAACAAAAAACAGGGGCAGTGAACAATAACAAAAAAGATTATAATACAGTTGTATGGGATGGTCCATTTCAGTTGTGTTATTGTCTCCTGGCCGTGCTTGCAAACGTGTGGATTGTATCTACTGATGTAAAGAGCGCTTTGACAAGCATTTCACAACCTTTTCCCGTTGTGATGCAGAGAGACCTACATCAGCAAGTAGTTCAAAGTTGCCTTCAAACCAGTTGCCCCTAGATCCCAAAGGAAAACCTTAAAATTTAACTGAAATCACATTGGTCAGTTGATTTGGTATTCCAAATGTTTGTATTTGTTAATTTTTTCCTCAGCTGCCTCTTTAAGGGTAGCTGACATTTTCAAGCCAAATTGTGACATCCACCACCCTTGCAATTTGATCTTTCACCAGAACCAAATTGGGTTTAAATAGTTCATTTTTGTTGTCCTTAATCAGGGGTTCTTGGAAAACTAGCCAATCGCACCTTTTAGCTTCTTCAATTAAGATTTTACAAATATAGTTGTGACGTCTAATTCTGGCTTCTTGGACTGATGGACAGCAGCTGATACTATGGGCAGTGGATTCAGTTTCAGAACTGCAATGGTGACATGTTTTGTTAGAGTTTTCTTGTCTACCCCTCGCGAGAAATTCTCTAGTGAGGTAGACATTTGCCCTGAGTTGTAGGGCGGTTATAATTTTCCTTTGAGGAATGCCTCTATAGTGGATAATCCAACTGTTGTTGATCTTATCTCCTTCGACGTTGGTAATATCCCTGCCTTGAGACTGCAATTTAATCCATTTTTTTAATTCTTTCTTCCTCTAGTTATATGGTTTTGGGAAGTAGGCCTTTGGTGTGGGCTTTTCCCATTCTGTGCACCCTTCCAGATCGCCCCCCTCTTCAGGCATAACCAGGACTGACTGCGGATCCCAGCTACATGGCATTTTATCTCTATCTCCTCCCACTGTTAACCATAGTTTTGAATATTCTTAATGTTTTCGTTCTTTGCTACTGATCTTTTAGTTTCATCTGAAGACTGCGCCATCCTGTGCAGTCATCTGGCCTGTATGCTGGGAATTAATGCCGTCAGTCTAGTTATGCCCAAGCCCTCATCCCTGGTTCGGGCAAATAGCAGCACATCACACATGCTCGGGAGAAGATGTAACCAGGACTTGACAGATGTTCTAATTGCCAAGTCGAGCACCTCTAGGTTTGTGGCTTTTGTGTCAGATTGGTCTGCCAGGTATATTATTCTAGGGATGTCATAGCCTTTCAAGATTTCGACTGTTTGCAATGGTTTTAAGGGCGCCTGGTCTATCAGCTGTAGCCAGTTATTTAATTTTGATAATAATTCTGGTTTTGAAAGGCCACACCATGGATCAAGTTGGAGGCCCAAGTATTTTTACGAATCACCAGGCGCAATGAATTTTAGGGAGGGTTTGTTAATGACCCACGACTTGCAGTTGTTGAAGGTATATGAGTCTTTTGTTGGTTTTATGAAAAAAAACCATGGCATTTCCCCCCCCCTGTATTTTGAGACCAGTAAGACTGCAGAAGGTCTCCAGAATTTTAATATTTTTAGCCATTCCATCCCATGAACTACTCAGCAGAACTAAATCATCTACAAAAGCCATGGCTGTTAAATTTTTGTCACAATGTTGAAACCCACACCCGGTGTTTTCCAATTTACACAGTAGGGGATCCAGAGCCAGGTTAAACAATAAGGGAGACATAGGGTCGCCTTGATTAACACTGATGTTAATTCCAATTGCATCGGTACAGGCTTTCTTCACTTATGTATAATAAGGTAACAACATATATCAATCAGTTATTAATGAAATTATATGCTTGTCCACCTCCTTTTGTTTTAAAACTGTAATAATACGGGGATGATTGACAGTGTCAAAGCCTTTTGCGAGGTCAATGAATACTACTCCCAGACTATGGTGTTCTTTCTTAGCGTTTTGTATAATAAGCTGTAGCAGCTTTAAGTTTTCTGCACAGCCAGATGATTTAATAAAGCCTCTTTGTCTGGGATTATTTGGACATGCTTTCGTCAGCCTGGCTGTTAAAATTCTTGAGAATAGTCTCAAGATGACTGAACCGATAGTAATCAGGCGCCAATTACTGATATCTTTAAGGCGCTCCGAGTGAGCTGTTTTTGGTAACAGGATGGTATGGCATTCTTTTACCTTGTCAGTGACCGCTGCTGTCGTTAGCCACATGTTGAACAGTTCGGCAGTGCAGGTGAAGTCCGGATCAGCTCTGACCAGGTCTTTCACCCTCACCCCGTCTGGTCCTGGTGATGAATCTGTATTCATCTCCTTGATGTTCTTAGTGATTTCTTTCGCTGTTATCAAGGCTTTGAATGCCATATTATCTGCCAACCCAGAAGATCTAAAATCTGTTAGTCCCTTAAAAGTTCCCGGGAATTCCCACCTGGACTGGAATACATTGCGTATTTCCTCCAGAGGGATATCACACTGAAGGGATTCCTTTTCATCCAGGATAATGCTGGCCAGCTTTCCCCTGTTTAGGTTCAAGAGCTGCTGGAATCTAAAGAATGCACCCCTTCTAGGGGCCAACCCTCACTCACCGTACAACCCGAAATCTTCCGCAGCACCTAGCTACCCGACGCCTGCACGCTGGCCCTGCTAACCGCAACTTCCCAAATCTGGCTTTCTGCTGGTAGCAGGGGCTCTCGCTCATCCTTTGGCTCTGTTTGTTGCCTGTTTTTTGGTGGCTCAGTCCCAGGCTCTGGAAGATACCCCACCAGCCATTCCTACAAAAGATATTTATAAGAGGGGTTATTTTCCCTACCGGCATACTTGTATAGCTATTTGTATTTGTATGGATCCCACTCCTCATCAGACTCATCCGAATCAGTATCTGGGTGTGAGTGCACATAAATCCTATAAACCTATAAACCCGGACCGCGTGACATTTCTTTTCCTCGCACGAGGTGGCTCATCCCTCAGCCCCTCCTTCGACCCGGACCGCCCCTTATCCTCCTCAGGCAAAGTCTGTGCCGCACGGCCGGGCCCTCCCTCGTGTCCGCCTGACATCCAGCCCAGCCCGCAGCCGCCGGCCCCTCCGCCTCGACCGGAGAAGAAGGGTTCCCGCCGCCAGCTCCGACATGAGGCGGCGGCGCTGACGGTTCTAGAACCGGGCAAAGGGAACGTCCCCGTCCCTCCGCGCCTGTCCCTGTCCCCCCTGCCCGAAGGGCCGCCTCACCCCCTTTTCTAACTGTTTCGGGGCGGCATCGGGGCCCTCATGCGGGGACTCCTCTGCGCCAGCTCAGTCTGGCAGGGGGCAGGGACGCCCGTCTTGGTGGGCTGCAGGAACAGGGACCGTGCGGCTGCCCAGGTGTCCTGCTCCTCCCGCACCCTACAGAGCGCTAATTTAACCTTACCCCGAGCTCTGAGCGCTTTAGCGCTCTGCCCTCCCCTCTTGCGGAGCAGTTTCCCCAGGTGGCTGGGCGAAGCACGTCCATGGGATGGGCAATGGCCCCGAGCCTCAGTAGGGCCGCCACCGGCACCTCGAGGTCCCCAACATTACACACAATTCCCACACGACTCTTCACCAGCGTTTCCATCCTGGTGGCTCCGGGGAGCGTCCTCTCCGCTGTCCTCGGTCCTGCTGGGATCAGCCGCCGCACCACGAATCACATCGGGGCCACCACTTGTCGCCTTCTTCCAGCGGCTGGCCGGCACGATGATTAAACCCAGACCACTGACACGAACGTGGTGGATGGCAAAATGGTGTTTACTAACCAGCAACACTCCCTTATATAGGGGCTAACAAGTACCACCCTTCATGGGCGGATCCTGCCTTATCAGCTCTGCAACATTACCTTACTTGGCTCTATTCCTGGGCCAATCCTCACTCACCGTACAACCCGAGATCTTCCGCAGCGCCCAGCCGGCCCTGCTCGCCGCAACAAACCACCAAACTTTAAATATCCTCTCACCACACACAGGAGCATAGGTGATTTGTATTAATGACCCAGCATGGGATCGTGACCCAGGGGAAGTATCTTTTTCCATCATAGGGGATATTAAAATGCATTCACTCTGTGTGTGGAGGTTGAAGCAGAAAGTTCAAAGCCTTCATGACCTCTGTGTCCACCATGAAGAAAAGAGATGGCCCTCCTTTCCAAAAGTCTTCACTGATGGGAGATTGAGATATACTAATGGGAAGGAGGGAGGGTTGGAAGTATTTTCATGGCTGCATTCAAGCCATTCAGTTTACCTCTGTTGTTTACTGCTCAACTGATATAATTCAGATGATGATAATACGGCTTTACAAGTCTTTGAACTTGTCAGCATATCAAGTAAATTTTTTGAGCAGCCTTTGAAAAATCCTGTCATCAGCACCACTAAACTAAGGTGAAATGTCAACAATTTCTTGTAAACGAGATGCTGCAGTCTGTGGTGCTACTAAAGACCTGGCTGGGATGGTATCAAGGGAATATACAGATAAATCTGTCACAGTGTCATGGTTCCAGGCAAAATCAGACTGAGTCATACTTGTTAACCAAAGAAGGTAAAATGTAATAGTAACACCAGGGAGTAAGCACACCTGCTACTTAAATAAAACTCCAAGACTTTTGAGAGAGATATCGCTATGCACATCCATTTGGTAGTAAATGTTTGTTTGAAAGCTCATGTGAAAGGTGTGCAGAAGTCAGACGTGCTGTCCGGGAAACTGCACTGTGACGGAGCTAACAGAGAAATATGAATGGTACCAGAGCATTTAGCATTACAAGGAGAAACAGTTCTGCAGACTGTGCAACGAGGGAGGGGTTTGTCCCAGTTTGAAAGCTAATGCTTTATTCTGCATGTTGTAATATATGTTCATTCCCTTCTATCATCCCTCTTGCATGCACACTCTTTGAAGAAGATCCAGGAGATATTAGTGATTAAATCCAAGAAAATAATACTATGGATCTTTTCTCATGTTTCTTACAAGATACAGTACCTTTGCTAATACTGAAAATACATGAAGTCCACGTGCTGTCTTTTTTTGCTACAGAAGCACATTAAGATATGTAGCCTTATTTGTACTAACCTGCATCTTCAATCATGAGGCTCAAAAGTCCCCTGATTACTGACAAATACTGGGAGACTCCCCCCTCCTCTGTGGTCCTGGGCCCCTGAGGAATGGTACTAAAGGACTACTTGGGATTGATGGGTTTTGCATGTCTGTTGTAGTTATGGCCTCTTGAAACAATGTGGTCATCTGCTGTTTGCACTGCTGAGCATGATTACCAGGATTGACTCTTAGGAGTGTGTGACTTCAATGGGTAGCCTTGATATCTAATATGAAGCTGCTGCTGTTGTTACTGACAGGCCTTGCTGGGAGACATCCCTGACTGTTAGATTTTTGTGCTGTTTGGGATATTATACTGTGCAGCATAGCTGAGAGTGATTAGACGATCAAAATAATGCCTGTCTGGTTAGTTTCTGGTATTCAGTTTCATTCAAGAAAAAAGTTGTTAAGGGAGCATAAAGCACTTCACCTCCTCATCCTCTCTCTTTGGAAGACAATGCTTAATGGGGAAGAAACAAGTTCATCCTTGTATAAATAAGAATTTTAAAAGTAGACAGCTAGGAAAATAATTAGTTTTAGAAAAAGCTTGTAGTGCTTCTTTAGAACCTGAGAATAGGTTCACACTTACGTACAATGAGTTTTTAAAATCTGTTAAATAGGGAAATGACCTTCTGAAGCCCAGTTTCAGTCATGTTGCTTGTGTAAGTGTATATGGCAAGGCTTTCTCTTCATTTAGGTATCTAAATCCTAAGGCAAAGCCACTTTTGTTTTCATTGTTCCTTTTGCTTGAAATTTGCAATAAAACATAATCCTGTAAAATACCACCCTTGTGATTGAGTCTTGCAGAATATGTTGCTAGCAGTAAAATGTTTTTTCTAGGAGTGATCAAAATAGTAGAAAGAATATTCTAGTACATTTTTGGTTTTACAGTATTTTCAAGAGCCTGATCCCATAAACTGTTGCAGTTTTCTATAATTTCTAACTTTATGTTCTCAAATGTCTAGTTCTTCAGCAAGCAGCAAGTCAAAGCTTAAAGGGAAGCTACCCTTTAAGCATTTACTTCTGGTAAGTTACTGGAGAGGCAACCAGGGACCACTGCAATAGCAGGCACAGCCAACCAGTGCACACAGAGCATTGTCTTCTTTCATCCTGTCACACACTCTGAAAAACAAAATGTAACAACTAAAAAAAAAACCTCCAACAATCAAAAAGCAAAAAAAACTTGGCCTTGATGCTGAGAATTTCCCAGCAAAATGCTGTGGACTGATATAACTGAATTGATTGCTTTTGTGTAGCTATAAACAGATGGATATTGGATGCACACATACAAATTATTTTTGAAGTAGCTTTCCATGTGACTAATTGACTTTCCTTTGATTGTTTCATTAGGTTGTTCTTGTTATCCCTTTTTAACTTTATGAGCTTGCCAATATCTAAGAGTGATCGCTCATGTTGAAAGGAAGAGGAAAAATAATTGTACTTTTTTAAAAGCATGCTGTGTTTGTAGCTTAGGTGAGAGAAAGATGGAGAGCAGCTTTCTTTAATGTTGAAAGGCATTTGGAGTCTGATGCTCTTGATCAAAGTCTAGATGTCTGTGCTCAGCATGCTTAGTTTAGATTTCTGTAGCTAGCCAAGAGTAGAAGGCACTTAACCTGGAGATTAGAAACAGACACTGGACTTTACACATCCACCTAACTCTTGAAGTTGAAAGGTACAGCATTCGTTTCGTGCTCGTAAAAAGGCAACATACTTGACAAGAAAAATAAAAATCAAAGAAATACCTTGTTCAGAAAGGAGTTACTAAAAACAAAGTTGGAAATTTCAGACATACTGAAATGAGATTTCCAGGGAAAACTGGACAGTGGAGATAATGAAGTTTTTACACCAGTTCTTAGGACTCAAGAAAACTTAAGAACCTAGTTCTTTTGGGCCCCTCTTTCAGTTTTTCTCTTGTGTAAATGGAAACACATCATCCCTTATGCAGACTCTTCTGCAGGATAGGTTTTACCACATCTATTTATATAACTTACCAGGGCTTCCCCTGGAGGAAAGCTTCGCTTTAAGTCTCTCTTGTGTTTCTGGGGGCCAAATGTTTTGGAAAGAAGGGAACAGAGGATTCATTCTTGTTTGTATGGATGCCTAACTTTATCGTAGTAGAGTCAGGCTCATGGCCTATAAGAACATAATAATAATAATTATTATTATTATTATTATTATTGATTATTGAATATTTTTATTATTATTGATCATTATTTCCTAACTTAATACCCTATTAAGAAAAATTGTACTGTCATTCTGTTTGCTCTGATTTAACTTCCAAAGTTGTAGTAGGCAACACACTACAAAATTAAATACTACAGGCTTGGTCTCCAAAACACAGTAAAAGAGAGAAGACGTTAACTTCACCTGAAAGTTTGTTCAAGCATATGCCATGCTATGAAAAAGATGGAAAACCACTTGTATATGAAGGTGACAAATGTTTGAATATTTCAAGATAATTTATTCATTAGTAGGCAATTTCAAGTAGAAGATCAGAATAACAAACCTGGAACCTTGGCACAGCTGGACACTGACTTAGGCAGCGATTCAAAATCAACAGTAACAGAAGCCAAGCATATACTTTTTTGACCTGTTGCCTGTGTCATTCAGAACTAAGAGAGATCCCAGAAAATTCTTGACATGTTAAGACACCAAATGCATTTGATAGTCAACTTCAATATTTGCACCTGTCTTCCAAGACTGATTAAAGTCCTGAGGATTTTAGACAGCTATATGAATTTAAAGCACTACGATTGATAGCAATATTTAGCCTAATAGTTTGGGATTTCTTTGTGAGTCTAGGGTTGCATGTATTGCCATCCTAATACATGTTGGTACCTTGAGTCTTTTATGAAAGCCTTACACATCAGCTGTACAGTTATATTGGTAGTGCTGAGCTTGCTGTGCTGGAGATGAAAGCTCAAAGATGAAAACTATCAACAGTCAGCAAAGTGTGAGTTGCAGCATCATGTGTCGACTGTCTCTGTCCTATCCTTTGTAAAAACAAACAACTCTGTGCATGATTCCAGTAGAAATGGCTTTTCTCTTCACACAACGCTTAAAAACAGAACAAAAAAACTCATCAGTCAGTTGTAGACAGTTGCGAGTTAGTTCAACACTTGATTGTCCTCTGTTAAAGGCAGGTGAGATTATTCACAGCGAGTCTCTGGATAAGGTGCCTCCTTGGTGAGAAAGTCCCGAGGAACTCTCTTGCTCCTGTGTGCGTATTAGTGCTAATTTGAGATTCTTTCAAAATAACAATTGATTCGTTGATGACAGCTTGGAGCAGACATGTTTGACATGTTATTCAGCTGTCAAAATGTGATAATGTTGATGGGGATTCTTTTTGTGCAAAAGGAGGAGTACCGTTCTGGCATCTTGCTAGTTTTATCACTGCATTGCTAATGTTGACTTTTGGGAAGGGTTTAGTTCTAATTTCTTAATTGTTGGCACAATTTTTTTTTTTCT
Source organism: Urocolius indicus (assembly GCA_013401255.1). NCBI lineage: Eukaryota > Metazoa > Chordata > Aves > Coliiformes > Coliidae > Urocolius > Urocolius indicus. The sequence continues at coordinate 56,603 of WBNH01006228.1, read as the reverse complement.
AAAGAGGAGGAAAGATGATGGAGAAACAGGTTGCTTCTCATCCTTATGGAGTTTCTGAAGAAAATGTCTCTTTCGTTATCTTGAAATCATTTTGTTGCTGACACATCACTATCATTTTCTTCTTTTAGCGATGATAAGGTAGTAGAAGAACAGCCAGAGGAAGATGAGGAACTAACTGTTGTGGAAGATGAAGATGCTGATGACGATGATGATGATGGTGATGAAATTGAGGAAGAGACAGAGGAAGAGTATGAGGAGGCAACTGAAAGAACTACCAGCATTGCAACCACTACCACCACAACTACAGAGTCTGTGGAGGAGGTTGTCAGAGGTAAATTCATAGCTATTTAGCTCGGGGCTGGAAAACTGATCCTGCTGCTTTGTGTCTTTGCCCTTTTACAAAAAAAAAAAAAAAAATGTTCCAAACAGCAAAATATCTTAAGCTGAAGCATTGTTATGCTTTGGCCTCTGTAATTGCCATGTCAAGTTCCCTCCACTTTTCTATCACAAATATCCTTTGGAGGTCTATGAAGTGTGGTGGTTGTGTATGATGTGGATGGAAGCAAAAAGATTGGTTTTATTTTAAAGTAACATTAAATAAAGTTTGACTGCCATGTGTTGGAAATAACACAAGAAAAGTATGTGTGTGGATTATCGTGTGTGTGTTGCCGAAGGATAGGGGGTATCAATTCAAAGCACAAGGTAGCACTAGCTGGTTTCATCTCTTATATTGACAGCAGCAAGTAGTCAATTTCTGTGGTTTCTGTTAGGTACTTGTTTCCCCATGAGCTAATAATTCAGTAAGATGATGTGAATTTAGAAATAACTATGCAGGAAATTGGACCTAGCTTCTGAATTGTACAGGAGAGAAGTCAGGGGAAGGAAATAAGAATGCATTATCCTTCAAAAAAAACATGGACTGAGAAAGAACTCTTCATTTCTAAAATCTGGTTTCCATGATATCTTGTAGCTATTAACTGCATTTTAAACACACAACATAATATTCTTAAATGCCATGTTTCTCTTATGATACGGTTTTGAATGAATTATTGTCATATTTCTGTTTTAATAAGTACTATTCCATATGGTGTAAATCTTGGTAAGATAGATGCTGATATTTCTACATTGCTTGTATCTTTACCGATAAGTGCTGGAGTGATAGGAGAAAACGAGATTAAGAGCTACAATTGAAAAGGAAGGAGTTGGGACACACAGGAGGCAGTGGGAAAATGCCAGAGATTGGGTCAGATGTAAAATGAGACAGAAAACATCTGGCCTGTCTCCTTTCCTTTCCCTTTATATTCCCACCCGCTGCCTCTGGGGATGCATGAGGCTGAAGTGCCGGCTGAGTCCCCCATTTGGCATGTTGCAGTGGCCTTTTCTCTGGAACCATGGTGCCAATATTTGTTAGAGCAGTTACAGAGCAGAGGGCATCATACACACCAAGGGCAGCAGGGTGCCTGGGGATGCCTTAGGCAAAAAAAGCAGAGTTACTTCATTGACGTTTTTTAGTGAGCAGATAAGCTCACTAATAAAAAAAGTGAATGTTTTGCTAAAACAGCTTGCACATGTTTCTTTCTAAGGCAGTTCTGTGTCTTTCTGTCTTATATAACTGTGTTAAGTGTTTTTCTCAGTTACTGGAGAGACATTTCAGACTCTCCTTTTCAGAAGGAGGGGTTAGGAGGAGATTATTTTTAAATCTTTAAACCAATTAAATATATTTCTATATGTGAGCTTTTACCACCTGGGAATAAAATGCCCTGTTCTTGCTGGTAAATGAATATTGAGAGAGAAGAAGATTAAAAAAAAATATAGTAGTAGTACACTTGACTTTAAGGGGATTTTGGATGAGTGAAAATGAGGACAAATTAGGCAGAACATGTTTCTTCACTGAAGCTGACGTTTCAAAGAGGTTAAGATGTTTAGCCTTCAGGAAAGTAGTGTGTAATAATACGAAGGTAAAATACAAAAGACGTGAGACAAACTACTGAGGTCCCCTTTTAAAATGTGTGCGCTTGCTAGCTGAAAACTAAATGCTGCTGTCCTGTTTTTCCCAAATCGAAAATTTCCACCTTGGATGACTGTGAGTAAAGTAAGTGTTGCTGCAAGTGAGATGGTGGCAATCTGTTACCAATACAAGTTTTCAGTGCAGTTCTGCCACAACCTTTGGGGCTTTCTGGAACTGACGTGTGGCTCCGAGAGTGCCGAGACTTATCCCTGAGTTTCTGTAACTGATACCTGACAAGGCTATGCAAAATGCTTGTTTGTTTGCAAATATAGTAGTGTCCAAATAATGTGAAACCTTGGCCCTTGCTTTTACTTTCCTTGCTGCACATGGGAGAAAGCTCCCTGCAGGGCCCTGTCCTTACGATGCAGCCAGAAAATCTAGCATAGGAACATCGATAGCGAGCATCTGTTGTTGTCTTGCCGTGACAAATGGAAAAATTTATCACTGTCTGTGCAAATGAAAGAGGCAGAGGTACCTTGTAGATAATATCTGTAATAAGAAGTACTCCATCCTATGGAGACACCTGGAAAGCCTTTACATTTGGGTTTACATGTAGGAGCTTCATTCTCATTGACATAAGCTCAGGCTACTTTCCTGATCATTACTAAGTGCAATTCATAGAACGTATCCTAGGATGCTCTCCACTGCCACTTTAGAGCCAGTTTTATGAAGCTGGCACTAATATCAAGTCATTAGCATTAAAGACCACAGAACATGGGTTTGTCCAATTTGAGAGTTGATTTTTGTATGTGAAATCCACAAAGAGGAACTATTCTAAACCCATAAATTAAGGTCTAATTGTGGGCTGGTACTGAGCCCTTTCTCTCTCACATCAATGGAATGATTGCCATCAACCACAAATAAATGAAAAGTGTAAATGTAGTATTATACTGTAAAGACACTGGAGCTGTTGTAGAATCAGTTTGTCAACCACTTTTATTTTTGTGCATATTTTAATGAATCATGGTCAAAATTGCAATAACAGAACTACTTGCAAACTTATTTCCAGTGAAAAAGACCTTAGTCTTGCCTAGAGAATGGGAGAGGTCATTGGCATGAGGACAATCCTTTCATTCAGTTTCTGCAGCAATCATATTTTTATAAGCTATGGTGTTTATTCAGAAACGTGAATCAATTTTTCCTAGGACAGTACTTGCCAGTAGTCACCTTCCTGCCTTATGTAAAGGACCATCTCTATTACCCCTTTCATATGCAGCAAACGCAGTTTAAGCTTTCAAATATGCTCTTGCTGGATTTCAGATGTTAAATCCAGCCAATTGTGGGTCTGAGGTTGCAGTAATCCAAAGAGTGAAATGAATGTTAGGTCAATGTTTTTCACCTTTTGTCACTGGGAGATGTTATCAATAATTTGTGCTGAAGAAAGTGTGGCTCATTTATAAAGCCTTGCAACTGTGGCTCATGACTTTTGTGTCTGTATGGAGCAAGATGACTCTCAAAGGCAAGTCTCTGCTGGCCAGTATTTAAGCAAGGGAGCGATTTATTTCTGCCATTATTATCACAGCACTGCAGGCATTGTAGAGCTGCTCCCGAGGCTTCCAAGGCTCCAGATGATTCTTCCAACCCATGACTGAAGCAAGCAGGAGCTTTGCTCCTGCAGTTGTTTATGATTTCGTTTCTGCTCTCTTTTAGCACAGCAGGTGACAAGAAAAAACAGTCTTTCTTGGCTTACAGCAAAGAATATGCAATTTCAGCTTAGTGTTTCCTGTCAACATAGCAGTCAATCAGGTCTCATTTAAAGCTGAGCAGCCGGGTCAGTACAGCAGCCTTGCAGAAAACACTTGGCAGCTTCTTTGCATACCTATCAGCAGATGTGGGGGATTCAGCAGCATAAGCCTGACCTGCCTCATTTAGCATATAATGTTGCCCTATAGCTATTGGTTTTGCCTTCTCAGTTAAGAAAGAATTTAAGCAATGCTGCTTGACATGACATTTTAACTGTGTTTACAATCTGGAGTTGCAAGCAAGAGACCTGGTTTCTTAGCAAGAGAAAAGTAGTCTGATGTTCATATGGTAAATCTTAACTTTATTGATCTAGCAAGGGTTTTTTTCTGAATATTTTTGTGTCTGAAAGACTTTAAATCAGTTCAGTGACAGCTACCATCTATTCTAAGGCAAGGGAAGTTACCCCTGATTGCTAAACCTATCAGCTGTAAATTTGGGGATAATATTAGTAGGGTATGCTAGATTAATTGTGCTTCCTCTCACCTGCTGTAGCTTTGCCCCACTTTCTTCTTTGAAAGGTTATTATTTTTTCTTTTAAGTAGTAGTTCCTCTTCTTCATTTGCTTCAAAACTATGCAGGATGCTTTAGTTGGAAAGTAATAGCATATAATTGTCTTCCATTTTAAGAAAACATCGATAGATTGCTATATGAATAGTACATATTATGACAACTCTACCAGTTTTTGATTAGAAGATCTTAATTAAGAATGATAATCTGCTCTAACATATGAACAAGAGCAGATAAAATTAATCTGGTTAATTTGCATTAGAATAACCAACAGCTTTTAATTAGACATTGCAATTTAAAGCACATATATTCCACCATAATTACAATACTTCAAGATATTACAATTGCAAAAAATCTCCTTTATGATCTAGTAATCTTGTTGATGGAAACCCAATGTATTATTACTATTTTGGGTCAAGGGCAAAAGTACTGAAATACTAAACACTCATAGTGTTGTTTTACTTAAGTTTGGAGGCTGGAGAGTGGTTTCTTTTGAAATACATCCTTCCAGAAGAAATCCTCCAAGAATCCGTTTCCCTAGAGAAAATGTCATTTTACCATATTGAAGCAGTAATTAATTGAATATTTTGTTTTGCTGAGTAAAAAGACTGGGATGCACTTGTGGGCTAATCCTAATATTCACCATCTTGCCATGTTAGCGTAATCATGATCTTATGTGGAAATGATACCTTTTCCAAAATGCACATAAATTCATGAAATTTTATTGACCTACATTTAAAATGAAGCTGGGCTCTTCATTTGGATTCGAGCCATCACTAGTATCTCTATGACCCTTAGTTCAAAATGTAGTTGTGTTGTGCACAAGTAAAAGGAAAATGTATTTTCACGTATTTGTTTCCATTCAGAATTGTAATGCTTTGTATTCTAGCCAAGCTTTTGGGTTGGGGTGGGTTTTTTTTTTTTGTATTTCAAATGCTTCTCCCCTCCAGTAGCTTAAGAATAAACAATAGAGAGGGAAATTCAATCTTAATTGCACAGAATGGAAATGACAATTTTAGAATATTTAACAGTTTTAGAAAAGCTCTTCTTCAGTATTGCATTTAGAAGTAGTGATTTTGATTTTTTTTTAATTTAACTTCCTCTGTGGGAAGCATTTTAGCAATATTGTAGCTCGTGCACCAACTTTATTTATTCCTAGAGTATGTGCCAGCTTCCCAGCTGTCATCTTCTAATTCCAAAAACTTCTTCTGAAATTAGCTTTTGTCTCTGAAAACTAAAATTTGACTGCCTCTTCTAAACATATATTCAGAATGAAAGGGGTTTTTTTTCAGTGAAATTGTCTTTACATATTCTCAATTGAGCAAAAGAGTATTGTGCCTTTTTGGAACAGAAACAATACAACTAAAATGAAAATAGAGTGCATTTACTTTTGTCTGATTTTTCTCAGTTAAAAAACGTAGAGTCATATAGATACCCATATATTAATATCCTCAAACTATAGCTCTCAGTTCCTGAAAATGTGTAAGCCAAAGTTGCTCCAGTTGTAATATTCTGTGTATTAATGCATGATAAAGTGAAGCGTGTACCTCATGATATGTATTTGAGAGATTTATTTCTTTGGCCTTTCCTACATTGATCAATTATTTTGTTCTTTAATGAAGTAGAAACGGTAAGAGAAGATTGTGATCCCACAGACTTGCGCAGATAAGTGTTTTAGGTCCTTATGTAAGACTTGTTTGGGTCTTGTGTGGTTATGATACACAGTTTGAACTGACAGCAACATAAAGAAAGCAAACACATACCAGTGCTAGTGAGTTGTTTTATACCAGCAGTATGATTTATGTGTATGTACTTGACAATACCAACTTCAAACTTGAGGACTGATAGTATAGGAAGAGTCATGAATATATTTTTCGTTACTGTGGCTACGTGAAAGAACTTGTAATATTTATAAGTCAACATGATGATATCTTTCTGCTGGAGTTTGTACTCGGCCTTTTTTTTCTTAAATCTCTTCAAATTTAAGTTCTGGTTTAAGATTTGGAACTTGACTGTGTCAACATTTAAATGGGCTTAGTCCTCATGGTCACGTAAGTGAATTAAAATCCTAAAAAAATTACTGAGTAACCTTGATGCTTACAGCAATTCTAATATGGAAAGTAGCTTCCTTTTTTTTTTTTTTCCCATTTGAAGTTTGCATTTTATTTCTGCTTCCTCAACTGAAAATATTGGTGTGCACAGAGTAAGTGTTAGGCCCACTTGGGGGAAAAAAAAAAAGATAGTGTTGAGATTTTGAAATAAAGCAATTATAATTTCTCTTTGATTTAAAATTGGTTTTCTTCAAGGAACAGAAAAAACCCCAATTTATATGGTAATGAAAAATTTTTAAATGCTATTCAGAACCATATTTCGTATTTTCCTCTGTAAAAGCTCATACAAAAAGTATCTAAAATGTTTGCACATAAATTCTAATTAGCTCTACTTAGAGCATTTTGGTAAATGAATGTTCATGGAAGTACTTTGTGTAAAGCCACTATAAATCAGTGTCCACATACTTGAAGATTACATGTTTCCTAGGGTGCTGAAGTCTATGCTTCTCAAAGGAAAAATAACACAGTCAGTGCTGATGTTTACTGCAACTGAGTAGTTTTCAATGTATGGCTTTAACTGTTAATTTAAGAGTAAATCAAAATGCTTTGCCATAGCATAAAATGTGGAAGATGGAAAAGCTGTGGTAGATCAGGGAATGATGTACCTGCTTGGTTAGAAACAACTCTTTGTGCATTGAGAGACTAGGATAGGTGAAGGTTTGTCCTCTTTTATTCAGTTTCATGGAGCTAAAGGCAAAAAAGATCTATGGAAGGAGGAAAGTGAGCAAGCCCCTTGTACAAAACAAAGGTCACTGTTAATGCTGTACTGGATACGCATTATTTGACGTATCAAGTAAAAATGAATTACGTGGTGACAAAAAGTAACTGTTCTTTTATTCAGTAATCCGTTTTCAGCAGCAAGAGTAATATATGAAGCAAAGGCAGCTTTAAATTTTTTGATGAATTGTTTAACAGTGTGTGCTGCCTGCCTGCTGCTGGTACCTGTGAAAATACTATGCCTCATCCATCATAGGCATGAATTGCTACACTCAGTAGCAATGGAAGGGGAAGTGGTATCTGGATTAACAGCCCAAGAAAACTTGTTGAATTTCCCTTCTCTTCACTTAATTTTCTCATCTTCTTAGATGATGGTACAGCTAAGTATCAAATGCAGTGACTTCCTGTAAGTGATGGGGATATGCAGAGGCATAGGACGAGCAACTGGCCCAACAGAAAGCACCGTACCACGGGACCGTTTCCTAGGCATTGAAGCTGGTTTAAAAGTGTACCTTCACCACAAAGCAAGGATGAAGGAATGCTGCTCTAAGCCTTCCACAGAGACCATGCAATAGTAGTGACACTGGGAAAGGGATGACAGCAGTGAGAAGTCTCCTATGCTGGACCAGCAACACACTTTCCTTTAAATAAAGCAATCATGAAACAGTAACCCAGAGCATTTTCCCCCTCTTGTATAATCTTAATTTAGATCGTAACTGTTTGCACAGTAGACTGTTTCTCTCTGCAATTAAATAATTGCCATTTAGGTTTCACCAATGGCAGTATTGTTGACTGTGCACGCTGGAGGGAAGGATGTCCCTCCACTGCCCTGCACTATCTACTCCAGCCTGGTGGGAGATGACAGGTCAGGCAGGAGGCAGATCCCTGGCCACAGCACTGAGCTGTGGTGCTTCAGGCTTGCTCTGTTTAATATACTACCCTGTGGTTTCCTGAATGCTTGTTCAGGTGCATCTTCATGGGTATAAATCACTTTATGGCAGAACTAGTATCTTGAGGAAAACCTATAAGGTGATTACTGTGTGGGTAGAAGTCAGCCCATAGTCAACATGAACTAAGAAATACTGAGCTGTTGAGACCTTTGTGTTTTTTTGAAATGACATTTCCCGTCAGCAAAAGTTCTCTTGATTATACCTGTCTCTTTAATGTCAAGAGTCACTATTCATTCTTAATTGACATGTGGCAGCTCATCCAAGGCTCTGCAAAGCTAGCTTTGTGTGAAGATTCGACTGTATAATTGGATGGCTGGTCTTGATTTGATTTTAAAACAATTCTGAAGAAACACTTGTCTGCTAAATGTGGTCTACAATTAATCATAGGGCAGTATATAATTAATTGCAATTAATGTGTTATACAAGTAAACATAATTACTTTGATTTTTTTAAAGTAAAAAAAAATCTAGTATTCATTCACTCTTGCTTTTTCTTTCCCCCTAATTGTTTGGTAGAGAATTGTGACATTTGTAGCACATCTTTTGATGACTGCATACTCTTGGACCTGTTTCTCTTGAACCAAACGTATGCTTCCTAAAAGTATACATTTTTTATAGATATGATATATCCTACCCTTCTATGATATGATATGTGACTATGTTAAACACATGTAAAATTATACCTGTATTATAGATTTAAGGAAATATATACACAGATACACACTGACTGACACTGCTGATTGGACATAAAATTTATTAATAACTAGTGGTGCTCCTGGGGAGAGTTAAGTAGTGGATGGGGACAGATCCTGAAAATAGGATTCTTTGTACCAACATCTGAGAGGTGGTGAGCATGCGGGGGATTTTTAGCTGCTAGTGCACTGATACTTCTTCATATCTTTCAACCCTTAGGGATCTGCCTTCCACAGAATTCAAATATATGCACAGGTTTTAAAAGCCTTCAGTTGAACACACCAGTTTGTCTGCCTATGCAGTGCGTGGGATGAAAGCAAATGAGAGGTGTATTGGTGCTTAATGTTATTATGTAGATTTGTAATTACTTATGCAGCAGGATGAAAGATATAACTTTTTTTTTGTCTGTTTGGAACATTATTGGTAAAGGGCTATACGTTTACATGTGTAATTGGCTGAATTTCAAATTGTGGGCAGAATTTGCTTTGTCTTCCTTTAATTTATGTGGTTTGGTTCTTCCCTCAGATTTTCATGTGTTGCAGGATGTAGGCAGAAGCTGTGGCAGCTCACAATGAACACAAGCACAAACCATTTTAAATGTTTTGCTGTATATATTCACTAGAAATGAGATTTCTTACCATGGATAAGTTAAAACTGTGGCAGTAATTTTATATATGAGCCCTTGAATAGTGAATTAAAAACCCTATGTTGGGTAGCTTACAAGAGGGAATTTCTTTGGCAGTGACTATATATAAATGGGTATCTGAAGAGAATTTGTTTTCCTCTATAACACATAAATATTTTGCTTTTGTTTTTTCTTTTGTGTAAACTAAGAAACCTCAGTCTGGATGGGGACGGAGTATAAAAAATAACTACTTCTGGTTTCGGATATTCCCTTTTCCAAACAGATATCAAATGGGCTACTTGGGCAGGAATCTGCCCAGGGTAGGCAGCCAGAAACGCTGAAGGCAGGAGTTAGGAGCTGGGGAGGAATGATTGTAGCCTGCTGTCATGGAAGTAGATGAAACTTCACGCTTGTACCATTGCCAACCTGATGGAGCTTGTTTCAGGACAACACACCTCAGTATATAGAGATAATGTAGGTAAAAAAATAAAGGTATAGGCAGCCTAAGAGGACTTAGTGACATGAGCTGGAGTTGGCTCACCTATGTTGTCCTCAGAGTGGCTTTCTAGGGAAGGGCTTCCTGTTCCCCAGAGCACCTCCTTGGTGCATCTGCTTCCTCACTGGTGTGTGTGGACATTGAGAGACACCTAATTAAGAAACCAAGCCAATACCGTTAACATGCTAAATGTGGTTCCTCCGGGTCTCCTGTGACTAGAAGTGTGCTCTGAGCAAGCTGAGACTGGTCCGTGCCGCGCGATGATCTCCCGCTGGTACTTTGACGTGGCCGAAGGAAAGTGTGCGCCCTTCTTTTACGGCGGCTGCGGTGGGAACCGGAACAACTTTGATTCGGAGGAGTACTGCATGGCGGTCTGTGGCAGCGTCAGTAAGTGCCCCTCCATGCCTCCCTTGCTCCTGCTGTTTGGGAGCAGGCCTGGGCTCACACTAACCCCCTGCCGCGGTCTGTCCAACACCTCCGCTCACCTCTAGATCCTCATTAGCCTCTTGCTAACCTGGCACGGTAGTGGGCAGCTTCTTGGTGCTGTAGGCGGGAAGTAGGTAGCAGCTAAAAGCCTAACACTTTCTTAGCCTTTGCACTCATCTTCTCTTACTTCTCTGTCAAAACGTAACAACGTTTGCTGTGTCTCTGTGTGTGTATGTACAATGCACGTTTAGGAAAGGCTATAAACTTTAGAAAAGCCTCAGGTAAGTTTAAAAATAGCTCATAGGTTTTTTTTTACATTGTTTTCATGTATTATTTCTTAATATTTTTAATCAAAGCAATATTAGCACATTAAAATAACAGAACATACATTTTCCGGGGGGGTGTTTTGTTGTTTGTTTGGTTTTAGTTTGTTTGAATACTTGTGTGCTTGCAATGAAAAGAGGAAAAAGGGCATTTGATTTTTTTTTAGGTTTTCCTGAGGGCTGCAATGCATGTGGATGTGAATCACCTTCCACTTACTTTGTTTAATGCACCATATATTTTAATGATCATTTTCCCTGAAGAAAGTGTTTGCACTGTGATTTCTAGTTTGAGAAGGATGACTTTCTCCATCACAGAGTATTGAAGCTGATGAATCGGACCCTGGATTTATCAGCTGGGTTTTTTTCTTTGGGAGCCTCTGGTATGCTCCCCTCCCACCTGCCTTGCCAGGATGTACTTCTGAGAGAGTATTGGCAGCCGCGTACAGCATTACACATTAAAAAGTAGGTATACCTGTGAGCAAGGCATGGAGGAGCCAAACAGAAGCAGCTCGTTAGGGCTCCTTTTATTAAAATACTTTCCAAACTGCACCTAGGAATGTTTGCATTAATTAGAAGGCTTAAAAACACACACAAACCTCTGCAGAGCCCTACCAAGGTGTGCTATGTGTGTCACAGAGCAGAGGAGCTGACCTGTATCTTATTGGAGCAGGAGCAAGAGCAGAATTGCTGGATCTAGCGAAGAGAGAGAACTAAGCAGTAGTTTGGAGTGCATCTATAATATATTTGCTAAAAGAATGGAATTTTGAACCATTAATGTTGAACAATCCTGTGTTAGGTGTAAGACATTTCCAGAGATTAAAAATGTGATTCATCTCTGATTGCACGCCCTATGACAGGCAAGGAAAACTGGGACTTTGCACAAGTAAAATGAGGACCGTAGTAGGAAAAAAAGAAAATCTTACAGAAGAAATATTTATGGAATTAAAAATGTAGGGTATGTGATATTGATGGTCAATTGATACTGTAGACATTGGGAGGAAGAACGAAAAGTAAATTGAAGATAACTGGCTCATGCAGGTTAGAGGCATAGAAAATGCACCGTGGTGAGAGAGATGCTGAACAACAAGCCTGGAAAGCCAATTGAGCTCTTGTGCATTTAGTTTCAGATAGCCAAGATGAGGCTGTGCTTATTCTTTACTGTTACGGCCAACAGTGAACTTGTAAAAGACTTGTTTCCTTTTCCAGTCACACGTGGGTGAGTGCCATGTGTCAGTGGTGACTGGATCCCAGAAAAGATGATGGCCATCAGAACTAATAATGGAAAACAGCTGAGAAACTGAACCATTTGCTACTTTGCATCTGGAAGTATTCCATTTGCTACTTTGCATCTGGAAGTATTCTCAGCAAGGGAGAACACCACTGAACAGAGTGCTACACAGAGCTTTGAGTACTGCAGGTGTTTGCCTTGGTTTATATGAGGCAAATGAAAGTCACCTACCTCTGGTAGATACCTCTTGGCACAGTACCTGTTCCTTTCCCCAGAAATTTGAAGAGAGAAAACAAAAAGGGGAGAGGGGGGTTAGTGGGAGGTTGGGAAGCAGACCTTTATCCTTCTGTTTCACATCCAACAAGGTGGGATTAAATGAAGAATAGCTATTGGCCCTCTGGACTGAACACTTTAGTTTTCTGGTCAATATGAGAGTTCCTAAAAGCTGCATATGCTGTTGGAAAAAGTTATCCTTTTCATGCACCTGGTAAGTGTTACTAAAAGCTGTGTAATTAAAAAAAAAGTGTGATATTTTTGTGAAGGCTGGACAACACATAAGTAAGGACTTTTAGTAGGTCTTGACTCTTGCAAGATTGCAGTTTTGTTAAACATCAGTTTTTAGAGCCTGTTTCTGATTCCTGCCCTTCAAGCTGAGCCATATGGATGCATTTCTTTGTTGAAATGATATGTGGACTCAAAGATCTCCAAAGATCATGCATCTTGAATACAGAGCTCTAGTTACCCAGCACTTCAAATCTGGGAGTTTTGTTTTTTACTTTTGTAGTGCTTCAAAATAATTACACAGAAGGAACGGTGTTGCTGAATAAAAGAGCGGTAACATCAGAAAACAGACTTCATAAGAATTATTCTTAGGTCACTAGTGAGATTCTGATTTGTGACTTCAATAATGCAGTGGTGTTGCCTTTCATATACAGGTTGTAGCTGAAATCAGAGCACCAACTGCTTGCAATATCACGCCAGCAGAGTTTACTGTATTACACTTCCAATCAACCTAGTCATTTTTTTCAGGGAATCTTCAGCTACAAGGTGTGACTCGTTCTTGATCTTAAAAAGAATATTACAAATAGAATGAAACTTGGAAATTAGATTGTCTTCCTTCTTGACAGTGTCTCTTGGCAGCAGAAGTTGTTCAGCTCCTACTGTTTGGGAAGGTACATGGTCTTCTCTTTTAAGACTGAAAATTCTCTTGCAGCATGTAATGAAATAAGAAACTTCTATATTTGCTATATATCATATTCATTAGAATATTTAGATAATGCCAGGAGATTCCTCTCTATTTCATGGAGTTGTTTTTGTGATTTTTTTTTTGTTGTTGTTGTTGCTGTTTTTTATTCTTGGGGTCAGTTCAGTAGAACAATGCCAACAGTGTTACCATTCATCTTCTTTCCATAACTATCTTGGTTTACTTCAGGATTCCCAAATTTTGGTCTGAGTAATTTTCTCTTTAAGGGAAATGGAGTGGAGCTCAGTACTTGACTTAATTTGCACAACTATTGGTGAGGAAAAATAGAGCTGGTCTCCTCCAGAGGGCTTTTTCCTGGTGTTTTTTCTTCAGTAGTTTTTCAAACAACATTTGAGTCTATAGGGCACACTTTTCAAGCTACTTCAGTTGTATTTTTTCCTGTATTTTCATGTTATTTCTATATGTTCTGTACCCTGATCTACCCATTTGTTATTTCTAAAATAACTTTATTTTCCTCTGGTTTCGTCTGCTGTTTCAGTGTCCCCCATGCTGTTTCTCCTTACTCTTCATCTTGCTGAATAGAAATGGTAATGAAAATAATTAAAAGTACTGAATATATCGTTCAGCACTAAAAGGAGATCTTGTCTTTAGTACTGATCTAATGTTGCCAGAAGAGTTTTTTTACCTGACTATAGTGCAAACACCACCTCAAAGAAAAATGGTAAAGAGGAGTTTCCATCTAGGCCACCCTGTTCTGTCCTGTTTTATTTTTTAATTCCCCTGTCACCCTTAACTTAATCTCTTTGATCTTTGTGCCTCGCCCCCTTCATGCTTATTTATTTACTCCATTCTTTATTCCTTTTCTCTCCAGAGTTCACATTATCATTGCTTCCTTATGTCCTATAAAAATAAACCAGCAACCTTCTCTTAAGCAGGAGGCAGGATGGATGCCAAAAGAACATCTTTCGTTTGTCTAGCTGTAGTTAGCTTTGCATGATAAACTGGTTAGTTTTTACAGATAGTAGTATGAAATAGTGAATAGCAGTTGGGTTTCTCTTGAATAGTGGGCAAAGGATGAAATGGTGGGATGAGAGTTTTATTTTTCTCATAATGCTTTGAAAATAGGACTGAACCAAAACCTGAGGATGTTCTGTTGTTATGACTACTCACACTATGAATACTGAAGGTATGAGCACTGAACATTGATATCCTGAACATGTTGTCTATTTAAAAAAAAAAATAAAATAATGTTTTATTCTACATCCTTGCTGAAGTCCCTTTGTCTTGATCTAACACAGTAGGTCTGTCCTGTCATGAAAAGTCTCTGCATTATGAATACATTTGGCCAACGTTCTAAAGTCTGACAAAAACAATTTATCTATTGGGTAGAAACTACTACTGTCAATTTTTTTCATTCATCACGCAGCTACATGGGAATTGATATGTAATTGTCCTGGAACTGGAAGGCTTTAAGTATCTTGTAACCAATTCTTTCAGCTTGCTAGACCGCATGCTTGCTCTGTATTGATTTATAATAAGTATGTTCAATACTGTCTGATTCTATTCAATAGAAAGACTCAAACTTTAACTGTGTGACTGGCCATTATGGCTCCTTTGAAGTCATTAGGATCTATCAGGCATTTAATTCAGATTTAATGACCTCAGAATGGGTGTGTATTGATAAGAATAAGCAGAAGATGATAAATTACTGTTATTAAAGGAGTGATTTCTGTCTTATTGTAATACTATAAAAAGTATTGTACAATTTCTTTTCATTTATCTCTTAATTATTGCTAGTTAAATACCCTTAAAGTTGTACATTTTGAAAATAAGTACTAATTTGAAATTATGTTAATATTCAAGTCTTAAGTTTTGGGGGACACAAGGAGCTTCAAAGCTGGGAAAATCTGTTCTCTTAAATGCGTTTCATTTGTCAGCTGTTGCACAGGAGACACCTTTTCCAGCAGCTCCCGTAGCACAGTGTGGTGCTTTCAGAGTGGGCTGGAATTCATGCCCACCGTGTTTTCATTTGTTCTACATCCAAAGCAGGAATGAACTGTACCTGGTGGCTCAGTCAGTTTGTGAAAACTGACATATTATTAAAATATCTTGTTACAAAATACGAGGTTTTATCATGATACTGAATTCCTACACCTAACAGTAGAAGGAACCAACATGACTGGGTGGTGTCAGTTGCCTCCTTCCTGGCGTCAACCCTGAAACCTAGTAGTAAGTTTAAATGTTAACATGCATTGTTTTATTTTTGATCCTTAGAGCACAGTCGCAGATTTTTGAGTTAATTTAGGTAGAGTAATATTTCTTATCCAGACTGAGTGTTGTAAACTTGCAAACTTGCTAAATCTCTTGATGATTTTTAAACGACAGATCCATTATCTGAGTTTCAAATAGAAGATTCAAAAAGAAACACAGTAAATCCTACAATTTCATAACGTAAATGGAATTTTCCACTCAAATATAGATTAAAGTATGGGGGATCTACTCTTTCTGCTTTTCGTGTAGACTAACTTCATCTTGCCTACAGATTAGTATCCATCTGTCCCTGATAAATGATGATATCCATCTTAATGTGTTTCCAGTTCCTGCTCTCAAGTAAGGAGAAATTTCATATCCTCTAGCGTTCTACAGTGTCCAATTTTAATTTCTCTTCAGAGATACTGCAAATAACAATCTGTAACTTTTAACAGAAGCAGCTTATAAGATGATACTCTCATCATCAGTAGTTTCCTTTATCCATTTTCTTATTCTTTTGGGATCTTGACATCTTCTTAGTTAGCAGGAATATTTCGGCACCTAAACTTGCATGCCAACTTCCAGAGCAAGTCTAAGGCACTGAAGAACTGTAGTGGATTCCTGTAAGCAGAATGGTAAAGTATACCAAATTTTTCATTAAGTAGCACATCTTAATCCTTGATCTTATTTACTGAATGATTGCTCATTTTATCTGTACAACTACAGAGACTGCTTGAGCTAGAGGTTCAGATAGGAGACTCAAAGACAGAAAGCGGGTCACATAATTTGTCAAAACACTGCAGGACATAGAATTTAAAATACTGAAGTCTAGTGATAACATTTCCAATCTTAAAAATCTGCCTTTATAAGTAGTGCTATTTCAAGGAAGCATTTCAAATAATTAGGGTGAAGTCTTTTACTTGAATGAAAAAGATAAACCCAAAGTGTTGCAGATTCACTAAGCTGATCACACTAGGACAACCTGTTGCTTCATCACAATGGCTCTTTATATTTGTCTTACTAGTTCCCAAATTAGCAGAAAAGGGAATGACCTCTAAGACTTTACTTAAACATGTCCCTTTCCCACTGTCTCCACAATAGATTATCTGTGTGTGCCAGGTTTTATTTTATTTTGCATGAAAACTCAGCTGAGTCATGCACCTTGGTGAAGTTGAGGCCAGTTTTGAATAGTGTAGATGAAATCTTAAGAAAAACATGTTTTTTCAGTTCTTTGTGCATTATGACTACTTGACATATCACGCAGGATATGTTATGAGTTCTAGTATCTTCTATTTAAATTGTTCATCTTGACTGCCTCTTTTAGTAGATACAAGTTATCAATTTCTGTTGTCACAGTTTCTTCATCTAAATAAATTCACATTTACATTTCACCCTTGAACCACATATGGAGCCAGTGTTGGACTGGGCCTTGTTGAAAAGCAGTTGGATAAAGTTTAGGATGCAAATGTTTTCATGTACAAGAGATAGATTACTGATATTTTCAAGCACTAGGAATTTTATTAATGTCATGATTGTTATATCAAATGAGAACAACAAGGTGAAGAATTTTAACAGTTTTTTCCTTAAAAATATTTAAACTTGCAGTGACAAATAAAAGAGAAGGACCTTGGAGCAGAGCATTGCAAAGATGCTTGAGGAAAGTTTCCTTTGGGGGCCTACTCCCAAACATGAAATGAATCAAAGAACTCAGGAGTGATCTGAGCAATTAATAGCTGAGATGACTGTCAAATGGATATGAGCAACACAAAACTGCATTTGTCAGGGCTAATGAAAAGGAAGTTGCATTCATATAGGCAGTGAAAGCATGATTGCCAACTTCTAGCTGTGCGTGGTTAGGAATTGTATCTTGAAGTTCTTACACAGAAGGATTCTGATGAGAGAAAATTCAGCAATAGATGATGAACAATACAAGTGTAGTATGTATTGTATCAAAGGAAGACAGGATCAGTCTTTGCGAAGTAAAGTTGAAGAAGGAATATAACTTTTAAATATGTGATTTTTCCATCTCAGTACACTTCATTACATTTTCAGGCCAAGGTTGATACATTGTTCTGTAATTATTCTTTGACTACTAATGCAGGTTATGAAATATTACAGAAACTATATGCAGTCTTTTATGATAAAGTAGTTTAGCATTGGTGGGTATTAAAACCAATTAACCCAACTGTTAAGAAAGGAAAGAGCATCCCTTTCGAACACTGGGTTGTCTTTCACGTGGTAACTCTCTTCATGTCACCTGTGCCTCGAATTTTTCAATTAAACTAGTAGACATTTTTTAAAAGCACACTTTCCAACATGCTTTCCTGCATTCATTTAATTTAACAGAATTTTGGAAACTAAGCTTGAAATTCTAGGTGAAAAAGTCAGATCTCAGAACTTACTAGTTTTCTCACTGCTTCAGATGTGGTCCCTGAGCATACAAACACTGCTGTTACAGGGTTAGGTTTTTTTCTTAAGTTAGTACCAAGATGCACACTTTTTTTTTTCTGACAGAAGAATATATTTATTTAGTCTATTAGTAAATATTTTGTGCTCTTGGAGTCCCTTCCATTGTAGTCAGAATTCCTGTTTTTATGAATAACACTTTTTGCAGATTTCTTTGGATACTTTAAAGGTATTTGTAGAAACCTGAAGATAAAGCAAACATTCAAGATAAATCCCATCTGAATGGTTATGTGATCAGACTGAGTGATAAATATGTAATTGAAATGGATAAGCCTTAATATCTATGAATGACTTAATGAGAGTTTGCATCTTTTGCAATTAAAAAGTGCGCAACTGAAGATGAGTTGCCTAAAGGGCAGGAGTTCCGGCTCTGACTGTGATCAGCACAGTTCACTGCTCTGCAGTTATCTTCTATGCAGGGAGATGTACTGATGAGCCACAAAGCGAAAAATCTGTCTCTCAGATCTCCTGTGAGACCAGGGATGATGTCAACTCTTGGACCACAACAGTGTCCCCCAAAACAGTATTTGCCCCCTAAACCTATTTGCCCCCTAAAACAGTAAAAATAATCCATCAGCAACCTATCACTTACATACAGGTAAAGTACTAAAACTGGAGACGTATCTGGTTTTCATTCTCTCAAGGCCTCTTCAGTGCTGTTGACTGGGGGAGGAACTCTGCCCTCTCTTTTATTCTGTTATTAAAGTGGTCTGGATGAAAGTGTATATGAAGAGAAAGTAATTAAAACGAAAAAGGAATGACACTTTGACTGCTGGTCCTCCTGCTTGCAGTGTTAACAAGAATAGTTCTCTCTTATGCTGTAGATTTTCATTTATATACAGTACTCAAATTTACTTACTGTTCTGTGCCCCTTGATTGATCTCTGCTACAAAGCATACCATTTGGCACACACTTTCCTCCACGTAATTAAATTATATTAGACTCAACTTCTTATGTAAAAACTCATCCTGGTACATCCTTTTACTGCATATGAAATAATGGTAATTCACTGCAGTCTTAGATAAACCTTTCCTGACCTTCTTGTCTTGTATCATTCGGGCAGTAATTTGTCTGTTTTGTAATAAAATGGTAATTATTATTTTCCTTGGCTGTTGTTTAGATTCTCTTCGTTGCTTTTGTCACCCTACTGTAAGCAGAGTAGCTTATTCACGAAACAATGGAGATACAATCTTGTAAAAACAGTTCATTTAACAAGGTAGCAGTAGCAATGATAAAACTTGCTAAAGATGTTCCATAAGCACTTGCAGTTGTCAGAAGTGCTATAATTATTTATGATCTTAGTCAACAACTGAAAGCTTTGATCTTAATCCTTCATTAATGAGGCAGTTGCCTATGGATTTCAGAGGCAATGAGCGCATCTGCTGAATACTACATTGTAGTCGAGTAATGCTCTCATTTCAAATGAGATGGTTTCAAATCTTGTATGCAACAGTCAATGTCATTCAGAAAAGGGGCATCTATTAATGCTGTCACTTCATATGACATCGACGAGTGACTGGTTTTTATTTTGGCAGAGATGCTCATATGGATTGTTAAATTTTATGTGAAACAGTAAAACAGGATCTGAGAACATAGAAGCACTGTTGCAGTTTTCTTCCTTTTTTTTTTCCTCTGGTCTTCTAATTTGTAAGAATTGTTTTTAAAAAGCAAAATGTGTAGAGCAAAACTTTGCTGTATTATCAATCCCCTTGTCTCCAGGAAGGTTATGATTTTAAAGTCTAATAAATTTTTTTTAAGTCCATTTGTGAATTGCCAGGTAGAATGAGTGCAGATATGAAGAAAATATCACATTTCTTCCACTCCTATCAATAAACTCTTTTTGATCAGTCTTCATGCAATAGTGAATGAGTTACCTTGTAAAACAGGCAATGCATGGAAAATGAAACTTCCTTCTAAGAGCAAGCGGAGTCATAAAATATCAGGCTGCAGAATTTTAAGAAATTTTTACATATAACTTTCCTGGCCAAATTTTCCCAACTTACTATGGGAAAACATGCTGCAATACGTCTCTAAAAAACAAAGTTCTCAAATGTATGGGAGTGCAAAGGGTAGGTTTTGTGCCAATAGACATAAAGAAATGTTTCTGCTTTATTCTCTGTATTGGCTCCATGTTTTTATCATTCTTACCTCTTTTTCTTGAGAGAATTAATTGCTGGTTATTCTTATGTTGGAATCAGAATGGGTTTCTTTAACACACTATTGATACTATTATTTTTTTTTACATATTGGGTGGAGAAATCACAGAATCATTTGCAGACTTTATATAAATATGGAGAGTGAAATCTTGTAGGGTTATTTGATTTTGTGCGGACTGATTATTTTATGTCTGGTACTTCTAATATCAAATGATGTGAATAGCTAACCACTTGCAAAGAGAGCTCCTGAATCTCAGTTATAACAGAAAACGAAAACATATATGACTATTTCCTCTCATTTTGTAGTTTCTTAAACATATGCACTGACCGTTTTAATGAAACTTACCCCTGTTTTTTAAGAGTTTAAACAGCATCTCTGTTTGCAGAGTGGTATGTGGTTAATGTTGGTAGATTGGTTGGTATCCACAGCCACTAATAGCCAAATAAACATTCCAGGAGTGGTAGGCAGGCTGAGTCCTTAGGACTGGCTGTGCACAAGCTCAGCTTTCTCTGAAATGCTGAGTGTGGACTGGTGCCAGCAGCAAGCAGTGAGGGAGAAAACACCAGCTTTACCCCTTTGCTTTCACACCTGTTCCCTGGCCAGGTTTCAGAAAGAAATGCTGAAGCAAAATGTTTTCAAGGATGCTTTTGGGCAAAACGGCATATCTTCAGGTTGTTCAAATACTTAATTACACTTATTACTGAAAATGGGTGGCATATTTCTGGTCTGAATTTCCAGTCTTATTTCTGCCTGGTTTTGGGCTCTAACCGTCAGACCTAAGTTGCTTCTTTCCAATAACACCATTGTCAAAAGTCTTTTCTCAGCAATTTTAAAAATCAAATCAGTAATCCGCTCCCTGGTGAATGAGTGTAACTGATTGAGCTCCTTACAGGTCCCCCAAGCTCCTCTGAGTGCATGTGCCCAGTTCTGTGCCCACTTTCTTTTTGAAAACATAAAGTGGTGAGCCGCACTTGGTGTTACATCAGCCTTTTGCACAAGGACAAAGGCAGTAGCTTTCTCCTCCTACACAGTATTGCTCTTCATTAGCATTGCCCTCTTTAGTGTTAGCTTGAGTAGGCAGGTTGGGGTCAGAGGTCAGAATACTGTCTGCATCTTTTCTTGAGCACAGCATGTCTGACTGTGTCATGTAATGCCAGTTGCTGTTTGATTTGGTTTTGCAGAGCTTTCAAAGGAGACTGGGTGCTCTGACATCCTTAGCACTAGGCACTGAAATGAGGTTTTGCAGTTCACAGCACTCGCTACTCTCATCTGCTCAGAAATACACCAGCAAGCATCCTGCTGGGAAGTAAATCTATCATCCAAAAATCTGGGCTGCAAAAGCCATGCACGTGAGATGAGAGCTTTTGAAAACCAGACCTTGAGAGTACAGGTGGCTTAACTGATCTCAGTGCAAATGCTGGTGACCTTTTTTCCTGTTCAGTAGATTAAAGGTTAAATTTGCATAATTTATTGGACAGTTGTTTAGATCAGCACATCTTTTCACTGACATTTGTACAGACTTATGTTCAGTTTTAAGAAAAAAAAAATCTGTTATAAAGATGGAGAAGGATGGCAAATGCACTTAGAGCTCTCCTCCATGTCCTACAGAGGCAGTAGTGGAGGGTGTTGGCAGAGGGGAGTCCTCTTCACACAGAGCCTGGTTAAGCCGTGGAACTTAATGTCACACCAGATTGTGAACGTTAAGTCTCACGCAAGTGGGATGTGTGGGGAGTCATGGAAAGAAAAACCAGCAAGGTTCTTTAAACACTGTGAAAGAATATTTGCAGTTCTTGCATCTGAGGGTCTTTGGTTTTCCCCTGTTGGGGGAAAAACAAATACCTGGAAGAGGTGGCCTTTGCTTGATCTGATGCTTCTTCACTTTCTTCCTGCTTTGAAATATATTTTTCATTCTCTAAATGGAATTAAAATGTATTAAATTTAACTGCAGCTTCAGGAAAGATAAATTTGAAATTAATTTGATGCTTGAGAGATTAAAAGGCAAAGATATTTAGAAATACTCCTGACTATTATAGAAATGTTTTCACTCAGTCCAAGCTTTGAATGATGTAGTTTTGGGATTTGCTTACATTGGCTGTAGTCTTTCTAGCAGGCAGCATTGCACAAACCATGCTATGATTGAAAATGCGGTATTTATCATTAAAAGTTTAAAATTTACTGTGAGGGTGAGGGAGCCCTGGCACAGGCTGCCCAGGGAGGGTGTGGAGTCTCCTTCCTTGGAGGTCTTCAGGACCCACCTGGACATGTTCTTATGCAACCTGATCTAGGTTGACCTGCTTCTGCAGGGGGGTTGGACAGGATGATCTCTAAAGGTCCCTTCCAACCCTACCATTCTGTGATTCTATGAATAAATAAAATTGTTATGCTTTTGTTACAATACCAGAGACTTACAGTTGTCTGAAGTTGTTGAGAGTAGCCACTGAAAATATTAAGAATTGTATTCTGGTTTTGTAATTTTTGTGACTAGTCAGGAAGGTTATTTGTTCCTGTTTGATTGTTACAGCACTTCAGTAACAAAGTTTACAATTTTACAAGATGTAAACTTGTAAATAATATTTTTAAAACAGATCTAAAAATGCTAGGAGGAATGATAATATGCACTGCCTGTGACATCTCAGATGGAATTTTTTTGGCTGCTGTTAGTTTATTTTGTTTTGTTTTGAGGCAAGCAAGGTGTTGCCTTTGATCCAGTGAGTAACATGTAAAATCCATTGTGCACTTTATACCAACAGCAGCCAAACCCATTCCTATTTATTGAAGAGAAGATGTAGAGGTACCTCAAATACAGCCAAATCCAAAGGCTTTCTGTTTATTTTGGAGAGGTTTGTTTGTTTTGCTTTTGAGGTTAAATATCTAAGGTAAAATTAGAGGAAAAGTTTGTATTTTTGTTTCAGTTTCTCTTAAAATTTGAGGATGTATTTCAGTGAGATTTCATTGATATTTCATTGAGATTAGCACATTGTACTTCAAACTATTTTTTAAAATAATTTAAATGTGTTTATATTTCAACCTGTTTTGGGGAAAGTAGTCATAAATAATTATTGGTTATTATTACTCAGTCTGATCTCAGATTAAAGTTTGCTTTTGTTGAAGATACTGAGAAATATTTGATGTGTGGGAGGATCCTGGGTTTTTCCCTGGCTATATCAGTCTATCTGTTAAAATATATTCCCTCTGTAAGTGAAGTATGTGTAATGAAATGCATTTAAAAAAAAAAAATTAGAAGTCTGCACAACTATGTGCACAGTCTTTGTCAGAATTTTTAAGCTAACTTTGCAATTGCTGAACTAAATGTGACCAAGGCAATAAATTATTTAATAAAATGTTTAGGGACAATGTAGCTGAAACAAAATACTTGATCATCATTGGAGAGGTTTTTTAATTGCTGTTATGGCTCTAGCATAGAAGTGATACTGTCATTAATGTAGAAGTGGTTGAATATCAGTGCATGGTGAAGGAACTGTTGCTCATTTTGCTTGAATTACCGCAAATGCAAATGTTTCCAAGACCAGTGAAATAGGTATCACCAAGTTATCCAACAGGAATGGCTAACAATAAGTACAAGCTTGCTGATTATTTCCAGCATCCATGAAGCATTTTCTTAATCGAAGTTGTGAGGGAGAAGAATTTAGGGTATTTCATTAGGGTACTGTGTGGTCCGTAGGTGCTTTAAAACACATTTGTATTGGCAATCATGTGTGTTATAGTTTACCTTTTAAAAATAAACTAATATAAAAAAACATTTAAGTTATGGAAAGGGCTTTCTGCTGGCTTATGTATTTTAGTCACTGCCAAGCTTTTTTTCCTTTGAATTCTTCCTTTGGCAGCATTTCCTAACCTGTTTGAATAACATGGCTTTGTTTATTCTGAAGAGCTTCTCCTGGTGTATAAAATGGAGTAGGGGAATTCTTGTCTATTTTTATATATTTGCTATGTGTGTCGTACCCAACTAAACTACATTTTAAAATCTTCCTGTGAGGTTAAATGAATGGATTTATTCCTATAGAAATTAGAACAGATGTTTCTTACTTGATATGACTAAATTCTGCCTTGTACTAAAGCAGAAATTCTGCCTTTCTTCCCCTTCCCTCTCCTGAAAATTTTACTTCAGTCCCTACCACAGCTGCTAGTACTCCCGATGCTGTTGACAAATATTTGGAGACACCTGGAGATGAGAATGAACATGCCCATTTCCAGAAAGCCAAGGAGAGACTTGAAGCTAAGCACCGTGAAAGAATGTCTCAGGTAAGGAGAGGTTTCATTCTACCTACATAAGGGAGTTTTGCCTGTCAAGTGATAAGCTGCTCGGGATTCTTCATCTTCTTATTTTACAAGACTTCAGCCAGCTGCCCTGCCTATTTGCAATACTGTAAATATACCATTTACTGCTTTTCTGATTCTATCCGAAGAGTTCAGCGGGCAGGGACATAAATTCATGTCTGGGTCCCAGCTACAATTTTATGTTGTTACAGTTACTTGTGCTGGTAAAAAGGGGGGAAAAAAAATCTATTAAAAATTGTTGTCATTTTTGTGGAAGAATGTTTGTGAGATCATTCTTGTTTCTAAGTAAAGAACTTGACCACAATATTAGTTGTCCTTCCTTTGCAGCAGCTGAGGGAGATCACTTGTGATCAGCTTCACTCTCTGTGTGTATGCATACATAGCCATGCCCTGGGATAACATAAGATTGCATATGTTTATTTAATGGTTTTGATCCCCAAGGTAACATGAAACACATCTAAACCTGAAGAAAAGAGTGCTCTTGAAATGAACCAAAATCTAACTGAATTAATCCTTTTTCTTCTTATAACCAAAAAGATTTGTATGGTCTGAAACCACACTAGTTTTAATCCTGTTGAACACTGAGAGATGAGCTATCCACTCAGAAATAGAGTTTATAATGGCAATGCCAATAAATTGTCACAGTTGTACACTAATAACAACAAAACAAAAATATAAGAGGTTTAAAAGAAGGCCAGATGCATATTTTTTAGGCTGGATCAACCACAAAAATAAATGTAGTATAATTGAGATGCACTGCATATATATATATATATATATATATGTTGCTATTTAGCCATAATTTTTCATTGTAACTTAGTTCCTCTGTTGCATTTTCAGTGGTTTTGTGTATGACCGACACACTAACCTTTAGCTCTGTGCTAAAGTGTTTGAGTAAGCCTGAAATTAAGCTCTTAGATTTAAGTATCTATCTACCTACACTATAGCTATTCCTGGCACTTTCTAATAAATAGGGCAGGGTATCTTACCTGATGTAGTCATCTGATCGGTGTAAGCTACACGCAGAGAATATGACACTTAACAGATAGGAAGATATGTGCTCCTTGTCTGCCTCTGCTTGGGAAATGTAGCACAAACAAGTTGTCTCCTCCTTAAACAGAGAAAATGATACCTATGGTAATGCATTTTATAGTGTCACAATTTCCTTTCCTCTGGAAGATTAGCAACTTCATTAAGACAACCAGTGACAGAGGTGCGAGTGCTGCAGAGTGGGTGCATGCAGCACCCAGCTCAGAGCTGGCCTGAAGCTATGGGGTGAGGAGGGAGGGAGGTGAGCATGGTGAGCAGTGGCCCAAAAGGCACCTCCATACTGTGCTCCCAACAAAGGAACAACTCATCCCAGTCCTCTGTGTAACAACCATCTCAGTTTGGGAAGAATGGGCTGAGAATCAGGAGATGGTGTGCAGTGACAGAGAGCGAGCCCGACCCAGCTGGGCATGCAGAGGGCTGGTGGATAGTGCAGTCACCACCCCAGTATTGCTTCCCCTTGAAATAGCTTTCTTTCTGAAGAAGACTGTAGGGTCAGATGTCCTGAAAGCAAAGGACAGTCAATGTGAAAAACAGGTTTCCCTGGAACAGTCCTCAGATTCTCACCACGGTTTGTCTCCAAAGTGCCAGTATGTAAAGGTGAAGCAGAGTAATTAAAGGCAGTATTTGAGCGAACTGTGTGTTTTCTCCAAAGCGGGTGGGTGGCGGAAAAGAGATAAGCAAAAATGACACAGGCTCCCAGAAAACATACGGAGAGACCCTACAATGTGAGTGCTTGAGGCCAGCAAAATTAACTGGGAAAAGCACTGAACCATAGCACCTAACTTACCATGCGCATTTGGGGCAACCTCATAAAGGAAGGCAGTGGTTCAGGGGTTTGACTAAAGGTAATGCTGGTGCTACTGTGTGCCCTGACCTCGTTAGCACATTCCCAGCCATCCTTTCTGTCAGTGCTAGTGAGTGTACAGCTGCAGGGTGAGGCAAGTCAGCTCCCTCAGCTCACTGCAACGTCACTCTTCCCCCAAAAAAGTAAAATAACCAACTCTGGCCAGTTCAGCAGCCTAAACCAGACTTAGGAAATAGCTGCACAATATGTACATCAAGAAAAAAAAGTCTTTAATTTTAATCTTTAATTTGTTTAAGCTGCTTATGAAATCACAGCTTAAAATAGACATCAGTCTTGAAATAAACAGAACCCTTGGAGAGATTTGGAGAGCTAAGTTTTAAAAAGTAGTTTTTCCCTTCTGTAAGTTTGTTTTAAATTAGTTTTCCTTTCTATGACTAATGTGTTGGATGGTATTGAACTAGCATCTGCCAGTTAGCATTTCAAATGTTTTTTAAAAATATGAGATCTTACCTAGAAATAGAAAAGCTGCCTAGATCACCTTTCTGTGTTTCCTCACATGAACTGTGACCCACAGCACAGATCTCCGTTTCTTGCAGTTTGTTTAAAAATTACTTTTTTTTTTAAAGGGGTATGTTTTTAATATGTATATGTAACTAAAAGTTAATTTGAAGTGTTTACTTGTTATGTTAAAAATAGTTCTGAATAAATTAACTCAGTAAGTTTTTGCTATCAATATTTTTCTCTAAAAGCAAACAAACAAAAAGTTAACAATTGAGAGTCACTAGCTCAATCCTCTGGCTGTGCCAAAGAGGAAATCATAGGTGGTTTTAAGAAAATAATCAAGTTGTTCTTTAATCTAAATAAACATCACAAGTAAACTGATTTTAATAAAGCAGCTAGTTTTAAAACAGTATTTAATTTGATGCACACTTTACTTTGCAACAGCCAATTAGAAAAAACTCAGATGTATTTTAGTTCACATATAAAATGAAATAATCTAAGGAATAGGGTAGCTCATCATTGAAAAAGCTAAATTAAAATAAAATGTTTTGCTCAAAACGTGTCATCAGGGCAAATGCAAATATTCTGTCTTCTTTCTGAAGTTTCCCTTTGTTTACTGTGAAATTCTGACAACTCATATTTCTTTTTCATAAAGATCCTCACACAGGCAGGGACCCAGCTTGTGTCGGTAACTGTGTCAGTTCATAGTTCATAGTTCACAGCTCCTAAAAGATTCTCTTACTACAGGAGTCATTTTTTTGTATGATGATCTGATGCATCTCTAGTTCAGACTGTCTTAATCCCTTCTACTGTTAAGTGTCTGTCCTTTTAGAGTACAGACCATGAAAGTTTTTATGCCTATGCATTTGCAACGCACTTATAAGCAACAAGGCTTATAAACTTTCCTAGGCTGTACTGTAAAGAGAACTACATTAGCATATAATTTTAAGCTTTTCCCAAGAATTATTACTGCAGCTCCAAATAACAGCAAAGCTGCATTCCCCTGCAAACGGGACAGCCATTCAGTGCTGCATGTGTAACCTTTAAATGTTCACTATTGTCTGATGTATAACAGGCAGAGATTATGCTAACTGATTGCAGGATGCTGTGGTTCTTGTTTCCTGGTTTTGGTACAATTCTGGTTTTCCTCTTTGTCTTTCCTTTTTGTTGACTCCTGTAAAACTCCCTCACTTAAATGGTTGCTCTTAAATAGCCTGGTGGAACCAGATATTGAACCTTGCTCAGGGGAGCAGTACATTTATGTATTTCTCTCCTCAAACATATTGTGACATCCTCGTGTCTTAAATATACTCTGGCTCTGTACAATATTTTATGAATCATAATGCATACAGTACTCATGATAGAAAATTAATGATGCCTTAATGTCTTCTAGAATAGTCTTGCTTCTTGGAAATTAATTTACAAAGTAAGCATCTGGTTACTACAGTCCTCAACCAGCCTGAACAGGTCTGGCATTAGGTTCAAGAGCTTTTTTGGATCATTGCATGTCCTAGTTCCATCATTCTGAGAGGCCTTCAGCTCATTTTCAATGCCAGTGGCACCACACAATCTGAAAACATTTTGGGTTTGAAGGGACCTTAAAGGTTATCTCATTGCAGCCCCCTGCCATGGGCAGAGACACCTTCCATTAGACCAGGTTGCTCATAGGCCCATCCAACCTGGCCTTGAACACTTCCAGGGATGGTGCATCAAAAACTTATGGGAAACCTGTTCCAGTGCCTCACTACTCTCAGTCAAGAACTTCCTCCTTACATCCTCCTGCCATCCACTCATCACACAGCCTATATTTGTGCTTTGAATTGCCCCAACCCAGGTCCAGGACCTTAAACTTGGCCTTGTTGAACTTCATCAGGTTTGCATCAGTCCCACCTGTCAAGGTCCATCTGGATGCATGCCTTCTTTCTAGAGTATCACTCAATCTCCCTGTCCATGGTCCCTATATTCCCTAGATCACACCATCTCTATTATTGCATGTGGGAGAACTCTTCCCTTCCTTGAAACTGACGGGTTAGTAAGTGTACCCCACTTAGTTACAGTCAGGGCTCTTTGGAGAGGCTTAATGATATTATTACCAGAAAAAAAGGTCAAGACTTCAGTGTGGAACAAAAGCCCTTGACAAAGGTAGGCATCTTACTGGCATGACTTTGACCTTCTAACTAAATAAACCTCCAGGCACGCACCTCTGCTGGTTTGATAACCGTAACCTAAATAACTCTTATAAATTCTTCTCTTGCAGATACACTTCATTTCAGTGTAAAAAATGGGAGGAAATCTGCTGTTTTCAATATAATGAGATTTTTGCACTTATCATCTCTCTTAATAAGGACAGACATTTTCTATATTTCCTTTTTCTCTCCTCCTGTTCACTACAGCCCAATTTCAAAAGAAGTCTGCCAGACACTAAGTCCTGAGTTCTGAAGAAGCTGGAATTTGAAATGGCTTGCATCTTAAACCTCAACCAGAACTTGCCATTTTCCCTGCACAAGGCCGCCGAGCCTTGAAGAGACGTACATTTATGTGGCTTTGATATTTCTGCGCTTTCAATTGAAGGAAAATAAGTTTATTGGTGCACAGAGGCCTAGTTCAGCCTTTTTCCACACAGGCATGTCTGGGGAATTTTTTTTTCCCCTGTCTTACTCTTTGGTTTCCTGCAGAGTGCTACAACGTACTTCTTGGTCACTCATAAGTCTCTGAAGCAATGACCTTGAGTAAGAGCAAAAGTTGTCTCTTGAGTGGTAGCATGACTGCCCCATAGATAGCTCTAGGGCAACTATATCTTCAGTAAGGATACACAGAGAGTTGCTTTCAACCATTGAGGTCTCCTCAGTTGCAAAAATCGGCACTGAAAGCCCACTTCCTGCAGTCTATACATTGAATGTAGTTTCTGCAAACAGCCATGTCATTCTTGCTTTTTCACAAGTCGTTCACTCTCATTGCACCAGGGCTGAACTCTGAAGCCCATAATTAACATCCCTCCCAATTAGCTGTGTAGGCTGTCAGTTTATCATCTTTCCTCCCATGTCTTAAAAGATATAGAGAAATAAAACTGGCAGAGAGACCTGGTCTAGTCAAAGGTCTCCTTATGACATTTTCCACAATACTTGTTTTCATCATGTGGATTAGCAGAAAGTTAGTTTGAGAGATAAAGACTGTGTGAGAACAGTGATTCTGAAAACCCTTCAGCTGCTAATTCAGAGTGAAAAAGCATTAAGAGTCAGATGTGATTTGAAGACATAAAAGGAAAGGAGGGAGAAGAAAATCATGAAGTTGCTAACCCAGACCGATGTGCAAGCTTGAACACATCATTGTAGTTTATTACTTGAATTAATGCCATCATTTCTGGGTCATATTTAACCTTCACATCCTGGCACCAGTGACATTTCAAGTCTCTAGAAAAGTGCTGCTTGTATGTACATGAATTAAATTTTCTTGGCCACTACAGTCATATGGCCTAAATATTTAAGCAACTAAGAAATAAAATATTGAATGTGCACTTAATACACAACAACACTTAGATCATTAGTAAGTTTTTTGTAGAATGTACCACAGTACTCTAAAGTGTGATGTCAGTTCATGACCTTTACTCCAGCTTTGTCAGAGAAGCTGTAAAATCTCTTGTGCCAAAATACTGTGAAAGTATTGTAACTTCAATGTGTTGTGCTTTCTCTGTCCTTAGCTGCTTACTACAACTCCTTGCAAATGAATTTTATATGTCTCTGTAAATTTTTCCTACCTCCTTAAAGCCTGGCTACAATTTGCACATCAATGCATATTCAACTGATGAGAAGATAATATGAATTGAATAGGTACTTTTAGGCTGCCAGTTTGTGTCAGTTGTAGTACAATTCTTGGGAATTAAGTTTCAGTTTACAGTTTCAGATAAAAGAGACTCCAAGTACTTGACTTCAAGTCTTTGTGCTTACTATTGCTGTCTATCCATGCCCTTACTTAAGGCCAGGAGCAGACAAAACAATTTCCCACTTCAAGTTTTCAGCTCCCTTAGCCTGCGAAAATAGATATCTCTTCTTTCTTGGGCAGTTTCTTGGGCCAGAATGTCTTACAGATAAATAATTCCACTAATAGTGAGTTAGCTGGTTTTGCTCTGACTGATTTCTTACTGTCTTCAGATATTATTCCCAAAATATTGTTGGGTCAAAAGGAAGATGAAAACTTGACAACAAAATCACATGCCTTGAGTGAGTCTTGAGTGCAGGATACTCCATGATCGTTTATCTTTAGGGTTTACAAGCCTATATAGGACTGAGAAGGGATTACATTTCAAGGACTAGGACTTAAAAAAGTCTCCTTTGAGCCTAGATTTGTTTGTGGGGTTTTTTTTGTAAAGGCACAGATGCAACCAGATAATCTGAGGCACCACCAGCGCTCTCCAGTCTGTTCACTAAGGAGCCTGATTAGCAATGTCCAACATGTGAGAAGACTGTAGTGTCTAAGACAGGAGCTGAGTAGTAGCGGTTCAACTCATAGACATGAGCCACAGCAGGTCTTAATTGGTGCTGCCTTTGGTATTGGTCTTGGTGAAATTTGTGTCATGCATGCAGACTCTGAGCTTTTCTGAAATCCACTTCAGAAAGGATGTATTTGAATATTTCTATTAAATAGTATGAAAGTGTGGGGTTTGAGTGTGAAAGGAAGGAAATTAAATGCACATTTTAAGTAATTGCTTCTAGGTTTTTTCTGTTATTGTGCTAATCCTGCAAATAAACAAGTCACTTGTGTGCACTGCATTCAGTGAGAACAGTTTTTCCTGCATAAAATGTGTTATCTGAGGAGACTGCTATCCAGGTGTGAAATGGGAACAGTCCCTGCTTAAGAACCACAAGAAGATTTCAGATGTCATGCACAGCAAGTTAAGACTAACTCATTCCCTGACTATTGAAATACTGACCTGTAGGAGGAGGTGGCCTCTCACATTGCTGAAAGGAATGGTACTGAAAGTTCTCCTGCATCATTTTTCTGTCAGCGTTGTACTTGAGATATAAATATATTCGTTTCTTAAAGCATTGGACACCTATTTCTGGACAGACTAGCTCGAATTGCATGTAATTCTTGATCTGTCCCACTCAAAGGCCAGCGATACAGTCCAAATAATTCTAAAAATTTATACAGTGCCAAAAAAAAGGTCAATTAGAACGAATAGAAATTCATTTTGATAAAGAACGTACAATAGATGGAAGCGGTTTCCTTTCTGTCGGAGATGAAAAGGGGCTGGTGTGTTCACCCCTAGAGACCTCCACTTCCCTCGCTTGAGGGCTGGTTAGCGCCTGTGTTGCTTCACAGTGGAGTTGAGAGCTTGACATGATGTTCAGACACAGAAGTATTGTCTTTGTTTAATTTAATAACATGATTGTTAAATGTTGTAACCACGTTTTTTTATAGAGATAAAAGGAGGACAGGAATATAAAAAGATGACTGTCAGAGCTGCAGTGCTTGGCAGTTGCTAAGCCCTGAGACGAGAGGAAAATACGAAAGTAACAGTCCTTGTTTTGTTTGTCAGGTCATGAGAGAGTGGGAGGAGGCAGAACGCCAAGCAAAGAACCTGCCAAAGGCTGACAAGAAAGCTGTTATCCAGGTAAAGGAAGGTGCAACCACAACCTTACTGGCTGGAGCCACTGCTAAAATACAAGGGTTGCTGGGCGTGATAAATTTTAAAACATACTTCTGTGGGGATTTAATGTTACTCTCCGCTCTTGCTATTGCTATTTTTGTTTCCAGCTATTAGTGGCTGCTGGGTGTCTGTACTACGCAGCCTGTCCCTGGAACAGCAGTGTGGTATATTGCTTGTGACTACATGGAGGGGTAGAATTTTACTTGAATTTGGATATGCCTTTGGTGAGACCTGAAAATTTGATTCCCACAGACCTCTTTCAAAATTTAAGCCATGATAAATTAATAAAAGCTGCAGGACCTAAGCTCAAAGCAGATGTGGAAAAAATAATTTATGGAAAGAATCACCATCAGCTTTACCTGAAAGAAACCCTCAGCCAAAAATAATTTTATCCAAAATTATACTATAATTTAAAATTTCTGACAAGCCAGAGACTTCTGGAATCCCAGTGTGCCTGTATTAGCTATTACTCAGTACTACTAGAATGATTTCAATGGAAAAACTGTAAAAAGGTAACATTCAGAGCAAATTGCTTGAGATCCCACAGCTTTGCTCTCTGTGCAGTTTACCCAGTCAGTCTTTTTTCTTTATAGGAATAAGGTTAGTCTCAATTTTTCTTCCTAGCGGCCAGTTTGTATAAAATTACAGTGACTGTGTCCAAGTTGGAATACTCTTTCTTTGCCCATGCAGATTTGCCTGTGAAGCCTGTTGATGACTCATGATGGCTGAGGATATCTGCATGCTATACTCTACTCTTCTTCTGTCACAGTTCTCTAGCGCTGAACCACTGTCTCAGGGACAAATAAAGGATTCACTGGTGGTTGTGCTGACCATGTCAGCAACATTTTATTAGATCAATAAAATATGGCCAGGTGTTCAGGAATACAGAGCACCAGCAGTTCCCAGTGAAAACAGCAAAAGATGCATTCAGTACAGAGTTCCTGGGAGCCAGGAACTGTGATGATTTGCAGATAGAGGTGTTCGCATGCGCTGGTCTCTGCTGATACCTTCACTGTACCTGTTGTGATGGATGGTTTTTTTAGCACTTCCAGGAGAAAGTGGAATCACTGGAACAAGAAGCAGCAAATGAAAGACAACAGCTGGTGGAGACTCATATGGCACGGGTGGAAGCTATGCTGAATGACCGTCGCCGCATTGCTCTGGAGAACTATATCACTGCCCTGCAGACTGTCCCACCCAGGGTAGGTGCAATACCACAAGCTCTGTCAGCTGTGTCAAAGTCACTGTGGTCATCCTGGGGAAAAAGAAGGCATACAGTCCAGCTGTGGAGCAGTGAGTGTCTGTTCCTCATGCAAGGCACTCAGCTAATTTGAAAGTTAAAAGTTTAGACTTTGTGTGTACATAAAAGCACACATCCCTCATACATACCTATAGATAGATACATACATAACAATACTGAAGCAAATAATGTGGAAGTTATTTGATTGACAGAAGCTGTAGCTGTTCACAGATCCTGCAGAAGGATGATGAAACACAAGTGATGCACAGTAGGAGATACTTCATCATGTCAAGATGGAGCTTAAGGATGAGAGTGGTTGTGATTTTCTGGTTTGCTTGTTGAACTGTTAAAATGTTTGGTGAAGGATCTTGTGAGGATTGTTGAATGGCATTGAAGACAACACTAGCAATTCAAAGTTGTCTATATTGGATGCAATAGCTGTTGGTGGGTGTAAACAAGTTCAGAATGTGGATTAAATGGAATTTTTCGTGGCTCCATATCTGTGATGCTTGTATTCAATACCAAAATAACTGTTCTGTGACCTTCAGAAGAGAGCCTGTACAAACACTGGGCGAAAACAATCAAATGTTTTATATACATCTTGAATACTTCCTAGATGGAAAGAACATTATGTTACTGAAAGACTTATGGGTCAGCAATGTAAGATTTAGCCATTAGATGCTCAGTTTGGCCTCGCAGGGAATAACATCAATACAGCTAACCTGGTAAAGTTACAGGTTTCAAGTGAATTGTCTTCTGCAGAGAAACCTGCATATTCATTAAGCATGAAAGAGTGATCATCGTCTCAGTTCTTTATCATCATCAAACTTTTTTCTCCACGCCATGGTACAAAATTGTCTTGTTTTTATTGTGTGTGCCAAGCAAAAGAAGAATCTTTTACTTAGATAAAAGTGTCACGAGGAGACTTCAGAGGATTTGTATGAAGAGTTAATCTGTACTTTGCAACATAACAATTTGTGGAAAATGAAGCTAGTCTGTATTAAATTTGTAGAGGATGTTGTTTATTCTGTGTCAGATGCATATTGTAACCTGACTGCTGCAAGTAGCAAAGGGCTCAGACTCATTAGCAGACAGATTGGTGCCTTACAGGCTGGAATGCAGCTTCCTTCAGAAAGCTGTCTGCAGCTCAGAACTATGGGCGAGAGGAGGTGAGTGCATAGACTGGCTGCAGGTCATGTTTGCTCTTTTGCGGTATGGTTTTGGATACGATTTCATGTTTGTCTTTAGACAATCAGCTGTTGCTGTAAAGTTAAGCCTTATGCAAATGGAATCCTGTCTAAAAAGTATCCCAGAAAAATTATTGTATTTCAGGTTGTGTGTGGATCAGGCTGACAGCTTGATTCTGAAGGTATTTGAGGCTATGGGAAGGTAAAGATGGGGACCCATGTAACAGCACAATGACCTCTAAAGCTGCCAAAATGTGCAACTTCATTCCTAGCACAGAGGAAGGCAACTCTTCATGTTTGCAGATATCTCCACTGGAAACAAACATACAAACAAAAAAAGTGAACTCTAAGGGGCAAAAATGTTAGCACTGACTTTAGGACCAGAAAAACCTACATTTTATCCTTGAGTTTAGTCAACTCATATGACATTCAAATTAATAATACATTTACTGTGTCAGTGGGAGAACATCAGGCCTGAAAGGCTATGTCAGAGAACACTGATTCATTACTCCAGTAGAAGTTTTGAAAGTACTGTTAGAAGACTGAGGTGCACACTGTATTCTGTCCCTGCAAAAGCTACTCATTTTGAAAGGAGCA
Organism: Urocolius indicus; assembly: GCA_013401255.1. Lineage (NCBI taxonomy): Eukaryota > Metazoa > Chordata > Aves > Coliiformes > Coliidae > Urocolius > Urocolius indicus. The sequence continues at coordinate 21,374 of WBNH01006228.1, read as the reverse complement.
GGCAGCAAGCATGCATGTAACGTCAGCTGAAGGTGCTACCACATAGAAACTTACCTCAAAACTAATGACATTAAAGAATAATGTCTTTAAATAGTTCCTTTACCAGTCTTGTTGATGATACTCTGCACTTTTTGGTTGTGTGCTGTGTAGTTCCAGCCTCTGCCTCTGAACTGCTGGTCAGATGTGTGCCAAAGCACTTGAAAAGACTGACCTTGAATTCAGAAGGAGGATTTGTCTGATTTCCTTGTGGGGCAGAGGGTGAAACCTAAGGAGTGACTGATGACAGCTGAAGTGGCCTAATGAATGAATACAGTATGTTAAATTCCTTACAGGATATAGAGGCAGAAATTTGAATACGCTGTGAATCCAAACTTTGGCTGCACAGCCAAAGAGAAAATGATATTAATGGAAAATTCACCTCTGATACCCTAGCTGTATTTCTCTCTAGTTGCTCCCTAGTAAACTGAAAGGACATTTAATGCAATTGTTTTGTCTTTGGAAGAGTTATGACTTAACCTTACTGGTGACTTTTTAAGAAATCTTACAAGATGAAGTTTTTTTATGGATTTCTCCAATTTTAAGAAGCCTCGTCCACAGCCTACTTCAAATTACATGCTTTGCTATTAGGGTGTTTAAGACAAAAGTATATTCTGAATGTTTAATGTAATGGAGTCTCTTTCTCTGAAGTTATAAGGACAGAATTTGGGTTTAAATTGATAAATAGGTTAGGCTTTTTTATTGAAGTACATATCTTCTGCACACAGCTAGGAGGGTTACTGTAAGTCTGGTGTGTATCTATATGTATATAGGTGTGTGTGTATGCAAAAAGCATTTTCCACATGCTGTTTAACCACTTGGGTATATTGCCTTGTACTTGAATTTTAACGATATACCAAGATTCTTTGGACTTGTGGCAGACCACTGGAACCAGCAGGTTCTCCATCAGTAACAAAACCCTGATCCACTGGGAACCTGTGTTTCCTGTATGTATACAGATCATGTGGTGCCTGTGTTCAAGGGTAGGCTCTTCAGGGGAGCTGAAGAGAAACTTCCTCTGGCTCGGCAAGTCCCTGGGCTATGGATGGAGGGAAGCTGGAAGGCTGTGTGAGGAAAAAAATTGTCATTTTACTTGCTCTTTTGGAAGAGGCTTTCCTTGTAGGATAGCAAGGTGTGGGACTAGGGCCTGTAGGGTAGTCATTATGTTGTTGTACATGTCTAGATAATCATCTATTTTCGGGGCCATTCTACATAAAACTACAAAAGTTTGTGAGTCCTTCATTAGTAACTTTTGTACCACACCAAAAATTTTAGCTGCAGGGTTCTTATTTCTTGTGTTAGATGGATAATTGCCTAATGGCAGTGTCAGAAGCATGCTTCGGTACTCCACCCTGGGCAGTAAGGGAGGCAAGGAGAGTACAGAGATGAAAGTGCATAGCTTCAAGGTCTGCTAGAAAATAAATTTGAGCAAAACCAAATATTTGTACTATTATTCTGTTCTCAGAAGCACTGTCATGCAAGGCTGCCCAGGAACTTAAAATTTGATCCTCATCTTTGGTTCCTAACGCAGCTTAGCTCTGCTGCTATACTTTGTTGCCTTTGAAAATGGGGTGCAGCTGTTCAGTATTCAGTGTCAAAATACTGTATTGTTTCATCACTGCTTGATGGCCTTACTGCAGAAAAGGAGGATTAGTAGCAGCTGGAACCAATATATATGCATCAAGTTTTTAAAACAGTTGGAAGTTTTCCCCTTCATTTTGCAAGATAGAGGAATTCAAATCCATCATTCTCTGTGAGCAGATTGATCGTGTGATTTGTTTATATTCCCTCTTTCACATGCATGTCAAAATTTGCTGTATTTATGTCTCCCTGTTTAATCTTTGATGGTAAGAGGTCTCTATGGGAAGCCAGTGGCAGGGAGGGCAAAGAGAAGCAGAAAAGAAATCCACCTCCTACTGGTTGAAGTAAAGGGCTTCAGAGGAAGGAAACATAGAGGAAAACTTTAAAGGTTATTCATTAACTTCCCTACTTTGTGCATAGATTAAAGTGAGCATATAATGATTGCAAACAGTTTAAAATTTAAATTATTCCCGAACAGAGCAGGATCTTGAAGATAACTGTAGCATGTACATTAATCCATTTGAATTTTTTTGCCATGTTTTTTTGTTGCTGTTGTTGCCTTCAGAATTTGCTCTGGTACCTTGTGTGCTGTGGGAGCAGTGTATGTTCGTTCAGAGAAAGCACAGTGCAGGCTGACAGTAGTTGAGTTTGGTTATTTGGACATGGAAGAAGGATCTGCAGAGGAGCCCTTACCCAGTGCCTCTGCATTTGGGAGAAGCTCAAAGCTTTTCCTGAGTCTAACAAGGCTGCTGTGGAAATATGCGGTTGGAGGCAGGCAAAAAAAAACCCGTGGCCGCTGATCAAGTGATAAAAATCCTCCTGTGCAGTATGAAAGAGCAGTCTGGCTGTAATACTCCTCCAAATCTATAAATTTACAGCTGTGGAATTTTGCACATACACTTAATTTTGTAGAATTTTGTGAAATAACATGAATTTCAGCTCTGCTTTCAAACCAAGTCAGACTTGAAGAAACGTGAACACTTTACTCCATTTTTCAGCAGCTTCTCAGGCTTTTATGTGTACAAAATCAGACTGCCTTGTTTTTTCTTCCGCCTGTGGGCTTGAACATAGGACACCTGGGCTTACTAGTTGTTTTCTAGGATGAGCAAGCTAAAGACAGAAGAGGCCATTCCAAATGGGTATTAAGTTTTGTAAAACCCTGTCAGGTTTCTTATAATTAAAGTGAAAAGTTTTTAAAGAGTGAACACAAACAGCATAATTTGTCTTCAGTTCTCAAAGTTTAGCTCAAATCCTGAAAAACCAAGAGATTAAATCAAGTATTATTTTTATTTTATTCTACTCCAGGAAAAGTCCTTGAGAGAGCTGACAAAGGGAAATTTTGAGTACTATTATAGGTATGCATTTGTGATGTGCAAGGTAACATATTTTCGTATAAATTAGCAGAAATTATGTGATGGCATCTTGAACACCACATGAAAAGTATCTGGATGGGGGATTACTTGTGTTGCACCTGTGGGTAAAAGTCTTGCGTTCATCCTAGCCAGACTTTCTGGAATGTTCATAAAATGAACTAATACTCCCGTGTCAAACATGACCCACAAGTTAATAACATAGCAGGTAAAATATACACCTAGTATGGTATAGAAGGTATTCCTAATAAGTGAATGAAAAGGAGCAATTGTTTCACCTTTCAAGACCAGTAACAGGAAAGAATTGGTGACTGATTTTTCTCTAAAGGCAAAGTTAAATAGCACAGTACAGCAGGGTGAAACTTTCCTCACTGATTTAGAGAGAATTTTGATTAAAATGATAAGCCATCTGAGAATTTGCCATGGAAGTTTCATGGCACAGAGACAGGAAGTTGTATTTTAAATAAGCAGAAGTGCTTTAATATTACTTTTGTGTTGTTTCTCTGTAGTATTTTAATTTCCATGCAAAAAGTTTATTTGTTGCAATCCAAACTACATTTGATGTTTCCATTTTCCACACTCAGTGAAACTGCAATTTCATCACTCCCTTAAAATCTGAAATAGTAGACTAGGATCACTGTTGAGTTTGTGATGAGCTATCTGCATGTTCATATTTGTGTGTGTGTATGTATATGTAAGTGTGTAGAGATATAGATAGATAGATAGATATAACACCTGCTAGAAACTGCTTTTTGGACATTTTAGATCTCATACTTGATTCCTTTATGGGGCTGACCTTATGTCAATACTGACCCAAAGTCACCAGATTACAGTCAGTGAGGCTGGAGCTCACCACCAAGTACACAAAGGACCATCAGTGTTTATTGCTTCATTTAGGCTTGTGCCTTGTACATCTGGAAGTCTGTTAACCGGCTGTCAGGACTGCCTGGTTAAGATTGCAAACCAGAGGGTTACGGCACAGGTCCTTAGCTCTGGCCTAGTACGTGTATAGATAGATAGGTAGGTAGATATTCACACAAAGAATTGTCTTCTGAATAATAGACAAGACGTTCTCTACAATTTTAGGTAGAAAAATAGCTTTTTAATGGTATACTGTGAGCCTTGGTAGTCCATGTAGACTGTCTACATAGTCTATGAACCTGTCTAATTTGTCCCAAATGTATTAAATACATGCAAGTCCCAACATGCTCATGAAAACTGTAGCAAATCATACTGGAGAATGTTGTCAAAGTATTAACAGAATTTTAAACTACTAAAATACCCACAGGCATGAGTACATCAGTTTTCCTGTCACGATAGCTTGTAAAAGGACTATGATCAATCTGTGCTTACTTTTAGGTAAAAAACGGGTGTTTGAATGTGCGCAAAAGAGAGAGTTTTGGAATGAGTTCCACGAGAGCAAATGGTGTGACAGTGTGTGCTTGAAATAGTCAGAAGCAGCATGTAATGGTACCGTTGATACTGCTTCACTCTGCTGCACACTTCATTAGATATGCTTGTGTTCTTTTTTTTTCTACATTTGCCTAAATAGTGAACATGTGCCATAAGACTGAATTTAAGCTTCTTGCCCACCAGTCCAGGATTAAGGAGTACTCAGTAGCCAATATTATTCCTAACTAAACAGCATTGCTAATGAAATTCCATACATTCTGAATTTGGTGCTGGATCCCTTTACTTAGCAAGACACTGACTGTCCTTGTCACTGGGATAAATGACAGTGGCCAGCATTGTCAGGCAGAGTAACTAAAAACAGGGGGATAACAGCAGTCATTTTGTGAGTATCCTGGTTGCTTTCAGAGAAGAGAAAAGAAAAACAAGCCCATGAAACAAGTACAAACAACTGAAGATAATGGAATTGTTTCATGAGGTTTAGTTAGCCCCTGATGGCTTATATCAAGTAAGTTATTCTGTGAGATGTTTTTAATTAAAGTGTCTAAGTATGTGAACACATCGAGTTTTTCCTGGCAAATACACATAGCAAAATTTCAAGTGTTAAATCCAGAAATTTTTATGAAGTTTGGTGGTTGGTACGTGATTTACTAAGACCAAGAGGTGCCAAGCTGGCCCTTGGATATGTCAGATGTTTGTTCTTCTGCCATAGACAGTGTGAGAGCTAAGGCCGTGAGAACTTAATTTAGCTGATAATAGCACCACTTTCACTTGTAATTTAATCTGAAGATTCCTGCCTAGGGTCAATCCATAGGCAGCTGTGGATATAATAGTTTCAGACACAGTGTGTTACTGCATCTCCTCAGTCTGTAGAGGCTTCCCTCACCTCTGTGCTTGACCGTTCATTGTGGCCCCTCTGCTCTGCCATCACAAGAGTTCATATCATTTGGTGTATTAGATGTAGGGACGAATCCTGTTGAAAGTACCTCTGAAAAAAGTGGCTGCCTGAGTGAGATTTTTAAGCAGAACCAGTTCACTCTAATAGTGACATTTAAAGTGTATTTGAAATACCCCAAATCCCACCTCTGTATTGTTAAGGCGATCAATTAATGTCTTATCTTTCTACCATACCAAGTTACATTAAGGTGCAGAACTTAGTCCTTGTCTATAGTCACCACTAGTTAGGTATGCAAAGCCCCATGGAGAGCTGTTATATTGCCTGTCACCAGCTCTGGCAATTTTACCTTTGGCCAAGCCCTTGAAGCCATGTTGAGGTAGGGGGATAACAAGCCTAAACATTAAGACTTGTAATCTATTTCAACTTCTACTTCAGGGGAGCCTGGGTACATATATATCTCAGGTCTTGATGTTATGTTCGGGGAATCCTGCTGTTCCCACAAGTGCCTGCATCCACCTTAGGAACTTAAATGTAATGCAGTGCCTTGCTGACTGGGAAAGCCCTGTGCATCTCTGCAAGGGGAATGAATGCTTCACAAGGACTTCTGAGCTTTGAATCATTTCTTTTTATAGTAATGTCACAGGCTTTTAGGCAATGCGTGATCACTAGATCAATAGTTACCATCGGGATTTAAAAGTGCATATGGCTAGCTTTAAAAACAAAACACTGAAACTCTCTCAGCTTGTATACCTACATACAGTGAGTTTCTGGTGTTCACTTCTTTTTTGTTTAAGAAAAAGCAAAGTCTCATCTCCTGTAAGAAAACACCAGGCATTTAATATTCTTTCTACATTTTCCTAAACTTGAATTATGTCCAGAGAATCATAGAATTGTTACAGTTGGAAAAGACTTTTAAGATTATAAAGTCCAACCTCTAACCTCACACTGTCAAGCCCATCACTAAACTAAACCATATCCCTCAGCATTTCATATATGCATTTTTACAATATGTCTAGGGATGGTGACTTCCCTGGGCAGCCTGTTCCAATGCTTAATAACACTCTTGGTGAAAAAGTTTTTCGTAGTGTGCAATCTAAACCTCCCCAGGCACAACTTAAACTGATCTCCTCATGTCCTGTCATTCATTACTCGAGAGAAGAGATTGACCCTCACCTCACTACAACTCCCCTTCAGGTAGTTGAAGAGAGCGATGATATCTCCTCTCAGCCTGCTCTAGGCTAAACATCCCCAGCTTCCTCAGTTGCTCCTCATCAGACTTATTCTCTTCACCAGTTCTGTTGCCCATCTCTGGACACACTCCAGCACCTCAGTGTCCTTCTTGTGGTGAGGGGCCCAGACCTGGGCACAGTGTTTGAGGTGCAACCTCGCCAGCGCTAAATGCAAGGGGACAATCACCTCCTTGGTCCTTCTGGTCACACTATTTCTGATACAAGCCAGGATGCCACTGGCCTTCTTGGCCACCTGGGCTCATGTTCAGCCAGCTGTCGATTAACACCCCTAGGTCCTTTTCTGCAAGACAGCTCTCAAGACACTTTGCCCCAAGCCTGTAGCGCTGCCTGGGGTTATTGTGGACCAAGCGCAGGACCCAGCACTTGGCCTTGTTGAATCTCATAAAATTGGCCTCAGCCTATCAATCCAGCCTGTCCAGGTCCCTCTGAAGAACCTTCCTGTCCTCAAGCAGGTCTCTGCACCCACCCAGTTTGGTGTCAACTGCGAATTTACTGATGGTGCACTCAATCCAGATCATTGATAAAGATGTTAAGCAGATGTTCCCCAGCACTGGACCCTGTGGAACACCACTGCTGACCAATTGCCAACTAGATTTAACTCCATTCACTATGACTCTCTGGGTCTAGCCATGCAGACAGTTTGCACCCATCGCAGAGCAGGTCCGTCCAAGCCATGGACAGCCAGTTTCTCCAGGAGTATGCTGTGGGAGACTGTGTCAAAAGCCTTACTGAAGTCCAGGAAGACCACGTCTATAGCCTTTCCCTCGTTAACTAAGCAGGTCATCTTGTCATGATGCTGTTTGAGTATTCAGCATAGTAGAGCATATGTGTGGAATCTTTGATATGCTTCAAATGGAGTCTGGGTTTCAAGGGATCTTCATGGAGGGATTTGCCTGGTGGTAGTGAAGGTTGCAAAACTGAAGCTTGGATCATGGGAGCTTCCCGAGTTGGGGGAGAGGGAAAATAGATGGAGAGAATGAAAGTAAAGCCTAAAAGAAATTGATATTGGGTGTCCATTAGCTAGCTAGCTAAGGTGGGAATTGCTGTCTTGTTGGGCCAGTAGTATAGCAGTTTGACAAGAAAATGCAACAGCCAAATTTCCCCTTGTAGCCAGGGAGGAAATCTGAATGCCCTCCCCAGGTACTTTATCTGCTACCTAAAACTACTATTTAGTGGTGCATCCTGCCAAATAGGTCAAGGGAATGGATATTTTTGACCGTAGTCACACCTACCTTCAGATGATACCTGCAGGCACCAGCTGGCCATGTGCTTTTGGTTTAGATACTTCTCCAGTGCAAGGAACTAAAACGTGTGTTGTTCTAAACTGATCCTTTTTCCCTGTTTTTGCTCTGTAGCCTCGTCACGTGTTCAACATGCTGAAGAAGTACGTGCGTGCTGAGCAGAAAGACAGACAGCACACTCTTAAACACTTCGAACACGTCCGCATGGTAGACCCAAAGAAAGCAGCCCAAATCAGATCTCAGGTAATCTCCACTGAGGGTTAATGGAGTTGTATTTGTTATAACCATAGTGAAGTTTCTGTCAATGTATTAAAAATATATATACTTGACCCTTTTCTGTGGAGAGCTTTACATGCAATTAAAAATATTATCTGATTTCCGGCAGAAAATCAAAGCAAAGGGATGTTAAGAATAAGATGGGGTTAATTTGTCTTTTTAGAAGAACTCAAAACCAAATTCTCTCTCCAGGCTGTGAGTCAGTCGTGGGCATTTCCTGAGGAGCTCTCCAGAGCATTAGTGCCCAGAGCGTTTATTAGTGCTTTGTTAAATAACACCCCTGGAAAAGTGTCAGTGATAGATTTAGTGACCACACATGGTTATGCTTCCCTCAGCTGAAGTGGTAGAACAAGAAGTGATGTAGCCGTCTGACTGCAATCAACCTTTCTATAGTCATTGGAAAGGTACTTGTAGTGTCTGTAAATCTGATTACTGCAATGCACTTGAGTTTAACATCTTCTTTTAAAATAGGCACTGTAGTTCACGGCATTTTAACTGCTGAATGTTACTGCAGTCCTCAATGTGTATGTTTTGGAACAGCTTTTATGTTGCCTTTGTAAATCATGGATGGTAAGAACGAAAGAAAAAAAAAAAAGATTGAAGATGTAGCTGGCTTTCAAAACAGCAATTAAAATCGTAGGCACAATAGATAAGCTGTAGAAAAGTGTGCCATCATCTGCTGCTCCCACTGCAGGATGCAATGGGAAGGGCTGTTCCAGCCACAATTTTTTTAACCGACTGGCAGTGCTCACAGGCAGATCAAAACCATGTATCTCCCTGAAAGGAACAGTTTGCTTATTAGAATTCTCGAACATCTATTCCAGACAGACTTGTACGTTGAGATCACTTGCACATTGAGATCATACAGTCTTGAAATTGCTAGAGTTATAAATGCACTCTTCTAACAGTCTTCTGCAGTGATGGTTATCTTTTGTGTCTTTATTAAAGCATGTCTTTTTGCGTCTAATGTGACTTTTTGGTTTCTAAAACACTGGATTATTTAATAACAAACACCTGTGAAATGTTACAGACTACAGATTGTGTGTCAGCACAGGGATGAGTGTTTATACAGTATCTTTGCTTCTTGAAATGATTAGAAGGTTGGGGTGTGCTGCAGGATCTGTTTGTGCAAGTCTTTCAGTGGAAAATGGAAAACAAAATGTTTCATTCGAAAGCATAAACACGACATTTGGATTTGAAGAAAGAGTACCATTGTTTCATTAAATCAACTGTCTGCAACCCATTTTCCTTTTTAGGCCTAATTATCCTGTCAGTCTTCTGTGTCTTGTAACACATACCTCAATTTCTCTTTCTACTGAAGAGAGATGATACTTGGGGCGAGTGCCCTGGGGGAGCCCCTGTCTTGGGATGTCATGACCCAGCCCGTAACAGTGTGTGGGAACCTGAGGCAGTAGAGTTGTAATAACATGAGACAATACAGTGATGCTTCTGAGTGGAAATATTTTTGTTTTCAGCTGAAAATGCTTGGTTTTGGATTTTTGCTTTGTTTTGATGAAGCAGTCAGGGCACCTCACTTGGTTTGCATGTTGCATGAAAACTTACAGGTACAGACAAATGTTGTTGAGGGGCAAATGAGATTGCAGATTTCTGCCACAATAGCTGCTTGTGTTCATGTTCTGCCTCACAGCAAATGTACACCCCTGCTTTAAATTGCATTCCCATGGGATTTCAGGTAGTTGCTATGGAAGAGCATCTAGAACACTGTTTTTTGTGACAGCTGTGGGAGGAGGTGAATTTTGCTATGGATTTGACAGTTTTGGTACATAGAGCGTACTGTAATCTTATACCTAGCACAAATGAAAACTGCGTTGCTCTCTGCAACCTTTTTGGTGATAATGGCAAATTAACAGTAGTGTTCCCCTCCTTATAAAATGCTTTTATTTTTGTAGGTTATGACACATCTACGTGTGATATATGAACGCATGAACCAGTCTCTCTCCTTCCTCTACAATGTGCCCGCCGTAGCAGAGGAGATCCAAGATGAAGTTGGTATGCAAAATATTAATGTAGGAAAAGAGAAATGTTTCTGTGTTGAGAAATTACCACCGGAAACTAAAATACAGCATTGTACTTCTCCTATTGATATAGTATCCCAGCTCAAAAATAGGAGAGTGAGCTTGCCTAAGTTCTTAAATTATAAATTACATTATAATGAATACTTAAAAGACAAATCCTGTATAACCTGTGCAGTGGTATCATCACATTGTTGTTAAAGTCTTTCCTGAAATGTGTTAATGTACATTTGGAGCTTCCATGCTATAGGGATGCAACTGTTGATAATGAGATTTCTCAAAGCGTTCCCTGGGTTTGGATATTGAATCTACATGGTAAGCATTTACATTATCTGATGTAATTCTGGAAGTCCCCCCTCTACAAAATTAGTTGCAGACCCAAGCATGCAAGAAATGTGTGTTGTCTGAAAATGACTTAAGTGCAACTTGCCAGGATCTTACTGATCATGCCTTTAGTTCTTGGTTAGTTGGTCAAATGGGTGTATCCTCTCTTCCTGTTTTTTCCCCGAGTGTGCAGGCTGCGCTGTGATCCACTCAGCAACAGTCCCGTGTTTGCATCTTCCCTGAGTGCTGTCATAGCACGTATCTGTGAAGGAGAATGGCCTTTCCTCCTGTTCAGGTTCCTGCTCCTGGCTGTGGCATTTATGTGATGGAGATCTCCCTCACAACACTCAGATTCTGCTCTGTGCTGCTGTTGCAACAACAGCAACTTCACTTGGCCTATATTAATTTGATACAGCTACAGCTCTGTACCTCATGTTGCTAGTGTGCTTCTTTAGGAAAAAGAATACATGGCTGAATGCAAAGGCTGAAGATGTGATGGTCATGTGATCAGCTTTTTTTGCAACATGTAAAACTCTGCCAAATGGCAGTTAATGGATTAGTTTCACAAATAACCAGCTTCAACTGACTAAATAAGTTATTGATTTCTTTAAAACACAAGGGAGGGAAGCTTATCATTGCAGTAAGGATTAGGATATATTTAGGACACTGAGAGGGGATGGACAGGAAGTAGTGGTGGATTCTTTTGTCCAAAGCACAGGTTGGGAGAGAGATGTGCTTACTTGTTGAGGTAGCTTGAGAGGGCTGGGGATGACATCAGGAAGTTGGAGAGTGAGTTGGGAGGAAGCAGAAAGGTAGCTGAATTAGTAGTTGTCCTTCACCATGTATTTCTGTGCTCCACAATTATAAGGCATAATCAGCAGTCGCAGTCTGTACTTGTAGAGAGCTATTCAAGGGGGGAAAACCCACACCATCTTATTGATCATTGGAAAACATCTAATTTCTGTAGCAAAGGAAATGCTGATACTGTTAAGTCTTTGAGATGTTCAACTTGTTTTCTCTCTGCACCAGTATCATTTGCTAGGGTTTTTTGCTTGGAAGTTTCAGTTTCTTCTGTTCCTAATGATGTTAATGCTTGCCGATGCAGACATTCTTCTAAATTTTCTTCTCCCTCCAAAGTACCAAAATGGAATGGGAATTTCAGTCTTTGCAGTTACATGAGAGCAGAAGTCTATTAACTGCTAAGCGGTTTACAAAAATCTAACTCCTAATCTCAAATGTAATCCTAACTAGGATGGGCAAGAAGAGCCTAAAATTAGTAGGATTCTATTTCCTAATAAGGTAAGAGAAGCTTATTGCAAGTAAAAAGTCCCATTACAGTCTCTGGAATACTTCTTCCCTACTTTTTTTTTTTGTGTGTGTGTGTGGTTTTGGACATACTGAAGACTCTTGAAGCATTTTAAAGTTTAAAGCAGTGAAAAGCAAGTTCTCATACTGAGCATTACCAGGCAGCAAAAAATAAAGCAAGCACTATCAGATTTGAACTGAACTAGATAAAAGATAAAACTATTTTTCAGTAATGAGAGGAAAGCCTGTTCTCTTTCAGCATCAACATTCTTGTTGGTAACATTGGATGTATACTTGGTTTTACATATTGATTTTAACAAAAGTTTGTGGATGTCATTCCCTTCTGGAGGAAAATATCCTCTTAGCATTGAACATTGATCAGTTTGTCTCAGATTCTGTTCTGAAATTATTTCATTTCTTAATCTCTCTATTCTTTCTAAACCCATGGAAAAGGTGATCTGTTACACCTGCAGAGTCTGTGAAGAAGTAAAATACTAATAAAATTGCACTTTATAACATTCACAAGAAATATTACAACTCTCATTAAAAAGACAAATGTTTCATTAAATACCTTTCATTAGAGCTATTGCCTCGGAAAGTTGTCAGTGGAAAAGTTGAAAAATAACCTAGGTAAGAACAACTCACACAGTGTCTGATTAATATATGACATATAAGGAAGCATAATTGAAAATAGTTCTCTTAGGCTGAGATGCAAATTAGATGGCCAATGTTTTAGTTCAAGGGTTTTTGTTTCATTGTACTTTCAGTTTCTGTTTCCTCACTTCACTGCAAGATTCTTCATGAACAGTTTTCACCTTGAGGAATGAATAATCTTTGCTTTAGAAGACACAGCTCTGACAAAGATAGTTTATCTCTAAATTTTACAAATAGTTCTGTGATCAGGAAAATAAATGAAATTAAATTTCCTGCGAATTTTTACCATATATCCAGTAAGTTACCACATTTTGCTAGATTGTTTTATTGATAAAAATATTATACTCTCTTTTGCCCAGTTTCTCCATTATTATTGTTGACGAATTTGAATCTCAGGTTTTGGGATTTAATTATTTTTTAGAAGCTAAGCTGGAAATACGTTACAATTTTCCTTACGTCTTCCTGACAGTCTGCTACTGAAAGTTCATCTGTGAGAAACAGGCAGCATTCTGTCATCAGGAAGTATATGTGCCTGAAGATAAGGTGCACTCTTGTAATTTCTGTCTGTTATATTTGAAGTCTTTCTGTTGAACAATGAATTTGAATTATATGAAATAGAATCTGGAGTTATTCCTGGCGCTAAGCAGCTGCACAGAGGATGTTTTCTTCAACAGTCTGAAGATTTTTTTAATTAGTGCTTGGATGTCAGATGAATCACAATGCAGCAGTTGGACATTTGAAGTTCCTTTAAAGTACAGAATGTGTTTGAAGTTTGAAACCGACTCAAAAGCCATAGTTTTAAGGTGCTGAATCCAGAACACAAATACAGCTTCTACACTAAAAGTCGCCTTTTAAAACGTCTGGTTATTTTTAGAACTCCAGCAGTGGTGGTGGCAGATAGTTAGGGTAAAATTTAAGAGTTGTAGTCCTTATCTGCAGGTGTTAAACAGAAATGTCTTAATTTTAGTATATAGATCTATAGGAAGAACCACAGCACTCTGAAGAGCAGAAAGCAGTACTTACATAAAGTGAGGGGTTTTTGCCTAGGCATTTGACAAAGGTGTAATGTGCAAATGGGGATGACAGGCACATATTGTAGCAGCAAGTTCCAAATATGTGAGGAGGAATACTGCTGGCTGTCTTTTATACATGTTAGGGCAGAGGAAAAAAGATCCATGTATGAGTTTTGCGGAAAGAGGTCTGTCTGCCCGTGACTGTTGTGACAAAGCATGGAAAGCATAAGCAGGTCATTTGTGTCAGATACCATTTGGCGTTCTGGCTGCAAATGATTTCTCAAGGGACAGTGATGCAAATGTGCAACAAACCAGGTCACTCTCAGCAGCTGATGTAGTTCTTCTTGGTGTTAAGTGATGTTTCTCACAAGCAGGAGCATACCTCATGAGCAGAAGAGTGGCATAAAAAACCTGAGAACATAAAATTATTTGCACACTGTAGGTGAGAGGATTATTTACTTACCTTGGCGTTTGTACTCACCTTTTCCCTCTGATAAATCTCATATACTATTTAATATGTGCAAAAGCTCAGAGAGAGTGATGGCAGGCTTTAACAGAAATCAGCAGTTCCTTTGAGCACATCCTGCTTTAAATCCTTATTTGATTAGACTGCTTATCCATGTATGTAAAAGGCAATTTATTGCTGGGAGTGGCACAGCAGGCACAGCATCAGACCTTCGTGCATCAGTCAAATGGGCAGGCAGTGAGCTGAATTTTTAATTCTCTCTTTGCTGCTTTGTTTCCAAACTGATGTCCTCAGCTCAGTGTTTTCTAGCCCACCACTGATGAAATACTCAGCACCATTTACTGCAGCAGTATCATAACTAAGCTCTGAAACATTCACTTAGGAACAATAGGTAAGAGAATGTGATTTCATCTCTCCCTTGACAAAAACTAGTCTTTATTATTCTGTTCCACTATGCCTATCCCGCTTTTCTGTAACATGTTCTGGATGCCACACAGACTATATAGCTGGAAGAGAGGACAAATATTTGCAGACCCCAGATCATTGTTTTTGTTCAGATGCATATAGTGTGCTGTGGGTCATGTGCTATTTCAAGTATTTGTGTGTTCCATCTTAGCATGACAAAATTTGAGCAAGAGAGATTTGCCTCTTGACACTTGCTTCACAACTTCCTCTGAAGACTTTTTTAAAAAATGTTTTTAGAAAAAGCTGTAAATACAAGACAAGCTGCAGAATAAAATATCTGAAGAGTTGCTTTCTTTTAACCTTTCCTCTTAATGATGAAGTCCCTGTACCTATCAGTCTGTATCTGCGGAGGGCAAAGTTAGCTCTGCCTCACCTGGTTCTGGTCTTGTAGCATTTATAAGACTAATTGTTGATTTCTTGTTTCTAGTTGTTAATTCTGACCTATAGTCAATTCACAGCCTTACTACATTTCTTGCCATGAGTTGAATTAGAATACTGTTCTCTATTCATTCTGTGGTATCATTCTTAAGAAGTTTTGAGGGCATTTAGCTGCTTGCTGCAGGCTGTCAGTCAAAAATAACCACCATTGGAGTTTGGGGATTTATATTGCAAAAACAAAACACATCCTTGGCGGCTTTGCAAAAGCAAATTCTGTGTCTGTCCTGTTTGATGCCATTTCTTTTGTGATTGTTTTCTTCATCCTCTCCCTTAAAATGTTATGGTTTGGATATGTAATTAGTAATGTTTTTCAGACTGCAATGGAACCTCTCAGTGTCTTGTTTTTCTGTAACTCTTGTACTTTCTGTCTTAAGATTTAGCTGAAGGGAAGAACTCTACTTTCAAAACAAATATTTTAAATCATGAAACAATGTTTAGGATTTCTGCACTTCATTTGAAATTGAGTTGCCTTGTTCAGTTATCAGAACACGGGAAGTTGACATACATTGAATGTGTCAATAGCTTGTTAAAAAGATGTTGATAGGTAGGTTACCAAGGGTATTCAAATGGGTTTGTGCAGAGCAGAATAATTCATACCAAATAAGAACAGTAATTACCTTATGACTCAATTTCAGTACATCACACTAGAAACTTCTTGAAATTGCTTGACTTTGATGGAGCTGGCAGTTCTGATCTGACTTATGGAAAGCAATTCTACTCTTTCTCTTGGACTATAGGCAAAAGTACTGGTAGCAGTTGTTTGATGCAATTAATGTTATGTATCAGAGTGGTTATAATGCGCTTTTTTTTTCCTTTTTGGTGGAAGAAAACAGGGATGCTAAAGCATGAGTAAATAAATAAACATTGTGAGATTTACCTGTACTGGTACAGGCCGAGTTCAGTGAAGTGGCTTCAAGAAAGATGAGGAATTATCATCAGTAGTGCTTATCCTCAGGACAGATCTATTTTTCACCAGTTGACAAACCTGCTTAATCCAGTCAATGTAAATCCTCCTGGATCTGTCTACAGTAGCATTTTGTCTCACATAGGACTACATTTTGGTAACAGTTGTCTCTATTTACTGTGTTGTTCCATGGCTTGCTAATGTAAGCATAAACTCTGACTGTTTTCAAGAACAGGCACTGGAGGAGGTCCACCTGATTGTTAAACACAGATCCTTTCTAGCAATAGAGATGCAGACAAATGTGCTGAGGATGTGCTAGAGATGTTATGTCTGAAGAAAAGCAATTCCTCTCTGGTTTTGGTTGTCCATACTTTCCAAATAGTATTTCTTCTTCTCTTTTAAAGGTGTCAAATGGAGTTGAATTTTCTACCCAGGGTAAAATAAACAGCCACAAATCCAGTGTGCAGCTACAGTAGTTCTAAAAATTTGTGGCTGAGGAACGTTGGACAATTCTTTTAAATTTCTGTACTTTCTACGATTTTGGAGGTCAACAGAATTGTCATCTCTAAATTGCCTCAGACATTTGCCTAGTACTTCAGAGCGAGCATCTTCAATTTTGGACACAATGGAATGTCATCATTTCCAAACTATGTTGAATTTCCACCCTCATTGCTTTAAAACCAGCACATTTTTCTATGACAGCACTTCTTCCATTCAGATTTGATATCTACACTATGCAGAAATTTCTCAGTAAACTTGAAACAGATTTTCTGAAAGTAGTGCAATTATGTGCAGGTCTAACCCTAAAGTACTGTAAAACCTACTCTCTAGTTTTCAAGAGGCCATTTGTTGTGTCAGTGCCATAGCATACAGGCTTAGGATTCCTCTCCTTCTGCTCTGCCCTTTTGCCGATAAGGATAACGCAATCGGAACAAGCACTGGAAAACAGTCTTCAGAGAATGTGTGTTTGTACAGGTACCCTGGAGTGACTTCCAGCGCTAACTATGCATGTACTTTCTCTCCATAATTGACTTGACATATTTTTGCATATCCAGTAACCTTCGCTTTCCAAAGAAAAATTTGAATTTTCTGTGAAGTCATTATTTACCTTTAATCTTCTCCCTTGAAGCCCTGTAGCATTCGGTTGGATAGATGATTTCTTCAAACTCTATCAGAAAATATGTTGCTGAGTCAATGATTAAAAATAGCAGAGTTCTCCCACAAAAGTGAATGAATTCTGTGTTAAGCTTTACATAGCAGCAGCATTTAGATATTGTATGCTTAAATACTGACATGACACAGCCCAGGAGCATTGCATGATAAGCAATTAACACTTCTACCCAAGGGCATTGTTTTTTAAAGCATTTGCATAGTTCATATGTATATATACACACACACACATACACTTCAGGGTTTATTTTCAGGTTTTTTTTAATCATCATAAGATAATGGTCTTTACTAAGCTACCAGTTTTGACACTTTGTTGCCACTATGAAATATTTTTATTATAACTTCAATGCCATAAATGGCTCAGTAAGATGCCATTGAGCTATTTGTTGGAGCAAAGAGATTTATTCTGTTAACATGGAGAATCAAACAATGTCACAGAATCACAGAATGACTGAGATTGGAAGGAATATCTGGTGGTCATTTCGTCCAAGCCCTTTGCTCAATCAGGGCCATATAGACAGTTGCCAATGTTCAGTCAGCCTCATAGTAAAGAGTACTTTCTGATGTTCAGAGGGAGCCTCCTGTGTTTCAGTTTATGCCTGTTGCCTCTGGTCCTCTCACTCCGCACCACTGAAAAGAGCCTGGCTCCATCCTCTTTGCTCCCTCCCTTTAGGTATTTATACACATTGATGAGTGCCTCCACAAGCCTTCTCCTCTCCAGGCTGACCAGTCGCAGCTTTCCCAGCCTTTCCCCACAGGAGATGCCCCAGTCTCTTCATCATCTTTGTGGCCCTTTTGTTGGGATCTCTCCAATGTGTCTCTCTTGTGCTGGCAATCCAGAACTGAACACAGCACTGCAAGCGTGGCCTCACCAGTGCTGAGTAGAGGGGAAGGATCACCTCCATCTGCCTGTCGTCAATGCGTTGTCAGATGCCACACAGGATACCATTTGCCTTCTCTGCAGCAATAGCATATTTATGATTCATGCTCAACCTGTCGTACACTGGGATCCCCAGATTCTCTTCTACCAAGCTGCTTTTTAGCTGATCACCCCCCAGCATATATTGATGCATGGAGTTGTTCTTCTCCAGGCGCAGAACTTTGCACTTCTTGTTGAACTAATTGTCCTCTCCTAGTGTGTTGTATTTTATAAGAGGAAAAGGTAGCTACCAGCTGGAATAAGAGTTCTGTATTGCTGAGGCTTTGTAAATTCTGTACACCACTTGGGAGCTTGAAAGAGCTGAAGACCCTCAGTTACTTCTCCAGGCTACAGACTCAGCTCTGTGTGCTGGTACAAAATGTCCTTTGCTGCAGCTTAGGAGAGAAGCAAAAAAAATCCTGGAAATAATTCCAACTTTTTCCTCTTCTAAGCATCTCTTATTTTCTGTCCAGATTGTTTGACTGTCATGGAAAATTAGACAGAGAATAGTAGATGATTAAAATAGATATAAATGCACTTTGCTGACATTGATGTTCTCAAATGCTTTTATTAGTAGCATACTATATCATCCCCTTCTTTTGTAGCTAAATGGTCTTTTGTGTCTTGTCATGGGCACTAATGTTCTTCAGAAAGTAGATGAATCCTGATTTTTGTGTGCACAAGCCATCTTTCAATCTCATAAATACTGTGAACATGACTTTAGTCAATAAAAGACTCAGCTTCCTCCAGATCTTACAGATACTGTGAAAAGGACAAATAGTTTCACATGACCTTGGATTGGTGTGACTTATTCATTAGGGAAAGATATGAGACACCTTGTTTTCAGAGATTTCATCAGAATAAAAAGGTATTATGAAATTTGTTAAGATAATGCTTTCCTCTGGTTTGAAAAATCCTGCTCTGTTTTCCTTGCACATGTAAGGAAATCTGTTCTCATGATCCAAGTGTCATAACTTCTGGTGGTAACTGGGCTCGTAGATTATAAACAAAGTAATTTTTTTTAATTTTCTGGGCATCTGCTGTTTCAGTATTTCAATATTACCTTTTAAATAATCCATCCTTTAGCAGGGGATATTTAAAGGTGTTGCTTTGATTTTCTTCAGGCTAGACTACGCTTTCCTGCATTGGTAGATCCTTCTTGAAGTCTCATTTCTGTACCCTTTCTGTTTCTCTAACCTGAATTTCTTTTTTGTAGACACTTCTCTTTAAATAGCAGATTATCATCCCCACCATGAGTCTCACAAAATGTTCCTGATCAAGAAACCACTCTGGGCTCACAGGGGCAGCAAGTTGCAGCTGGTACCATATCTTATTCACTTTTTGGTCTCTCTGTGCGGAGCTGCTCTTTAGCAGGTCAATGCCTGTACTGGTGCTTGAGATTGTTCCTCCTGAGGTGCAAGACTCTGCACTTGACCTTGTTGAACCTCATGAGATTCCTCTCTGCCCAACTCTCAAGCTGGTCGAGATCCCACTGAATGGCAGCACAGCTTTCTGGTGAATCAGCCAGTCCTCCCAGTTTGCTGTCATCGGGGAACTTGCTGAGGGTACACTCTGTCCCCTCATCCAGATCACTGATGAAGATGTTGAACAAGACTGGCCCCACAACTGATCCCTGGGGAACAACACTGGCCACAGGACTCCAGTTCGATTCTGTGCCATTTGTCACCACCCTCTGGGCTCTGTCATTCAGCCAGCTCTTGATCCATCTCACCGTCCACTCATCCAAGCCACACTGCTTGAGTTTTGTGATGAGGATGTTATGGGAGACAGTGTCAAAAGCCTTGCTGAAACCAAGGTAGATGACATCCACTGCTTTCCCCTCATCTAACCAGCCAGTTATGCCCTCATAGAATGCTATCCGCTTGGTCAAGCAGGATTTAATAATTTTCTTCTAACTCTCTAGTCATTTCACTTGTCATTTTCTGGTGTTACAGAGACAGAAGACTAAGAAGTTCTGTCTTTCTGCTGGTAGGATCTACAGTTCTTTGAAAATATTTAATATATAGGAGTGTGTGTATTATCTTAAATCAATATACTGGATATGTTTGATTTTAAAAAAACATTGTAGGTCAGAGTTATCTCATAGTTAGAGATTTGTTCATTACCATCTGTTTGGAGTTGATTTCCCTCTATTGTCTCTTTGGTCTAAGTTAAATGAAAAGCTGGAGCACTTGTTTTTGAGACAATACAAATAAAGCATGTGATGGTACTAAAGTTCTTTTGAAGTCTGATTTTACTGTTTATGAAGCAGATGCTTCTTTCGGCCTTTGTTGCTTATACTTCCTGGTAATTGTTTCTTCCATTATAGTTTAAGGAACTAATAAGTTAGTTTGTTGTGTGACAAATTTAAGATGTTATTGTTTTATTGGATATATAAAAAAAGTCTGAAAGCATCTTGGAGTGGTCCCCCTTAGAAATATGATCTGAGAGCAGATTAGCTTAGATGAGTTGGCTTTCTGGATGTATAGCTACCTTTCAGATGGGGAAACACTGGCTTGGTGAAACATTGCCCACTTAGGGAAATGTAATTTTGCTTAGTCATTGAAGATGTTCTTGATGCACTGAATATACATATAATTTAATTCATAAATATGTCAACTTCCCGGCGTCTTAAACCAAGTTGATGATATTAGTGTCCATGAGTACTGAAGCAGCCCAAAATCGTGGGAGCACAGACGTTACAACAGCTTCCTCTTCATACTTGCTGTTAAGCGATGAGTTTTCTTTTACCAGTTATTTGGTTTGGAAACACAGTTGTGTCATTCTGTGTGATTCATTGTACGATCAGATTCCTAGCAGGGAGTGTTAGGTTGTGAAAGAAGCAAATTAATCATCTTGATTCTTACATGCCAGCAAATCACAAGTGTCCAGTGAGAACCAGTTGCAGGCTGTCTGCACAAGGTATGCATTACAGCTTTATTTGTTATGTATTACAGAGCTAGCATGCCAGTTATCATTCCCAAAGCAGTCTCTGGAATTGTTATCCAGGGGAATTCAAACACTGAAGTATGAAATGCATCACTATGGGCAGATATCCTGAAGTGGGGGCAAAATATGCATCTAATGCCAACCATGTGCTTATAAGTTTTGCTTTACTCAAGCATGGCGCACTCTTTATATGTGCAGAGTGAATATTCGTGGCTACTCATTATGGCCAATAGTATCTGATCTATTCTTGCCTAGGCAAGCTCTTAATATCAGGATAGAAAGGGAAAAAGAATTACTGAGGACATGTGATTTTATGGAACAGCTGGATTGATGGAAGTGTTGCAATAATCTCCTAACAGTTCCCATGTATGTGGGATTACAAAATGAGACAACCTTTCATCTGCGCAGCTTTCTCCTGCTGTATGATCCTCATATGCCCAATTGAACTGAAAAATGCATTTTCCTGAATAGTGCTAAATAGGCAGAGTTCCAGTCCTTCCACTTTTCTGCTTCCTTCTATTAGATCATGCATATGAAAAATGATGTAAAAGCCACCAGAGTAAGTCTTGTCTCTCTCAGTGGATCTATTTGTTAAATTTAATAAATGCATCTCTCTGAAGTACTTGGAGAACTCAGGACAGATTTGACCTACCTGTTGCCGGCGACTTCCGG
>WBNH01006227.1:61122-79829 GCA_013401255.1 Urocolius indicus | reverse complement strand
TTAGACATAGCAGATGGAACCATAAAAAAGAAGAAAAAGTTAATTCATTTGAAATTGTCATACCTATTCTTGGGAGTAGGTAAGTTTGCATTTATTTCTTAAAAGGCTCACTTTTTAGTAATCCATGTTCATTTCCAACAAGGATCTATGATAAAAAAGATGCAAATCTTCCTAGTTGCAAACTTGAATCCTAATGTACACTCTGGTTAACAGTTTGGTGGGCACAGGTATTCTTACTGCTTTTGTTCTTTACAGACAGCAAGCCAAGTTGAATACGCTGCTAGACTGGCTGAGCATGAGGGCGTTTGGTCCGAGTTAGCTTATCAGTTGCAAGCCAGGGCAAATAAATCTCTTAATACAGAAGACAAACTGGAACATGGAGAAGACAAACATGGTTCAAAATAGGAACAAAATTTGATGTGGAGTCAAACTGAAAATTTTCTAGCAAAAATTAAGCACACGGAGGCAAAAAAGGTCTCTTTTGGGTCAGTCCAGAATTTTGACTTAGGCATTATTAATGTAGGTTTTGAACAGAAGAAGCTTGGATATCTTCTCCTTGTTGCTTAAAACAATTTTTTTTCGTACCAAAGGTCAGCGGTCTTAGGAAAATGATATAAAGCACTGAAATTAAGTTTACAATATTTAGATGATTTACAATTTCATTTTTCTCTGGAACTGTTCATTGTGTTTGGTATTTCTGTGCAAATAGTTTCGGGTCCTGCTAAGCCATTGCTTTTGGCAAACATTGGCTGGAGAAACACCCACTTCTAATCAAGGACGCTTGCTTTTCTCCTAAAGAAAAACACAGGTTTAGGACACGTAAATGTATTTATCTTTAAATCAACATGATTATGTATCTTCTGAAGCCGTTAGCACAGACCAGTTTGACATGCCGTTCTGCATTCTTACTGCCTTTTAGCATGTGTGACCACCCAAGTTACACAGGCTGCCTACCTTTAACAGTTATGCAAAAAGTGTTCTCATACAAGCTGTTATCAAATCCCAAACATGTACACATAATCCTTTTAAATAAGTTATCTGAAAGCCTAAGTTTCTCTGCCATCTTTTTGCCTGATCAGTGGTTTTTGACATAGTACATAGTACAAGTACTTTAAAGCTCTAAAATGAGCTTTCTTGGCTTTAGTGCCTTCATCCAGAAGTGAAGATATTTATCAGATGGCTTCTATTCTGAGTTGTGCCTGACAGATTTGGTAAGTGTCCCTCTGTCTTTTACCTACATTTGGAACTATGTGTTTGCTGCTGATCAATAATTAACTCCTTGTTTGTCCATGAAATTCTTTCACCCTGCACTAAACAAGCTTGGTGGACCATTGTGCGTTGGTTTGCATGTTTGAATGAGAGAGATATCTGTCTTGGGATGTTAGCAACCAATTTAATAATTGTTTTCCAACTTTTTCTTCCCTATAATAGTTCCTTTCCAGACACTATAATATGACTGTTAAAAGTGATGGCAGTCATCAGTATATGGTTGCCTGCTAGCATTTAGGATAGCAGTTATGGTGTAGTCAAACCAAGTTTGTTGTGTGTCCTAATCTATAATTCACAGAAAGTTGCAAGTCACTACCTCACAGCTCTTTCAATGAGTTTCTATTCTTGATTGCATACACATAAATAAGGCTATTCTGGGTAAAAAGCTGGCAATGCCAGCTAGTTTTAAAGGTTAACCTTAAAGCAATACTGAGAGTATGCTGTTTTAGTATGATTTCACCTGTAGCATAACAAGAATCAGGACCATAATTACTGAGTGTCAGAGTAGACTAATCTCCCCCAGTTAGAATACCTGTTTTTAGTGTTGAAAAGTATTGCATATGCTTCTCTTTCCATGTGTGGGTCTTTTTTTTCCTCATTTGACAATTCAGTATCGGTACATCCCAAAGTTACTACTTTGTTTGGGGAATAATATTGTTAGTTGTGCCACAGAGATTGTTTTGCCAGTAGGGACAGGACTCGTGCTCCTCCACGCATGGCATTTGCCCACAAGATCTTTTTATGTTGCTAGTGACCATATGTAAATGACATCTGAACATGTGGGTGAGCAATAAGGGTAAAAGATGAAGTTTGCAACATGTGCAGTGTTGTGAAGAAGCAGCTAAGACTGTGGCTAAATATATGAATAGACAATAAGTTGCATTGCCTTGGAAAACTTCAACCCAAAGAAAGTGTTCGTTAGTCACTTGTCACGTGACTTAGTAGTAGCTTGCAGACAAGCACGCTAACTAGAAAAATTGTGTGTATCAGTCTTTCACCATGTCAGAGGATATAGTTACAGATATTAGAAAATAATGCCCAGGTAGAATAAGATTATTGAATTATTAATAATGATTTTCGAAGCGTTGAAATTTCCCAACACCTAGAGGAGACAACGTGATGCAGTAGTTTAAAGAAAAGAAAGAAAGAAAAAAAACAAACAAAAAACCTAAACACACACAAAACCCCTTCAAGCAACTGGGCTGACCCAGATTATTTCAGGCAGCTCAATTTTAAATTCATACTCAGAGGTGAAGGAAGAGGAGAAAATAAGGGAGTAACTAGTATTGGACTTTTAAAGGGTTAAAAAAGGAGTAATACATGCTAATCAATGAAGCTTAATGGAAAGTATATTTGATCTAATTTGGTACTCTTTGAACTATCAATATTATCAGCCATCCTAGTATTGGACTTTTCACTGATGTAATGCATTTTGATTCCTGTTACCATTTGATTCGTATTGCATGATTCATTGGCTAATAAATGTCAAAAATACTCTGAAAATCATCAAAATGGATAAAAGAGAAGTAACTAAGTGATGTCACCTTTGATGATTCCCAGCTCAGTCACAAAACAATGGATTTTAAGCAGATATGCTGAGTATTCATTTTCAAAATTCAATATTTTAGTTTCTTGTTATGGGGAAGAACTAAGTATTAGAAACCTACCTATAATGGAAAATTCAAACAGTTCATTAATCAGAATTACAGGAAGACTTATTTAAAGCATATTTTAGATTACATAGGGACATAAGAAGATCTTCAAGTCCCTGGATTAGAAGGAGCTTTAGGAACAGCATTGTAAAGGCCAAAGGACCCTTCAATATCAGAGCACACATTCTGGTCCAACTTAATTGTTTCTGGATTCTGGATTTTGAATCCATTTCATATGTAATGTATATGTCAAAGTGGCTCATGGAAGCAAGTGATTAACTCCATGAAGATGCAATAGGAGGCAATTTAATGTCAATATGCTGCCTGGTATCTGTAGTCTTGAGCTAAGTGATCACGATTGTTTTGAGATGTAGGCACCAAACTATTCTGAACTTTAGTGGGGAGCATTTAGCTACTGGCCTTCATCAGTTTTTTTTTTTTCCCTGATCATCTTCCCTCTCTCTTCTAAGGCCATATGGTACCATGTAGTTGGTACAGTTAGACCATTCTGCTGTTGAACAAATTGTTCAAACAATATCAATCAAACCTCCAATTGATTGGGTTTTCTTTTGAAGTACACTGAAGAAATACTGACCTGGAGTGGATTATTTCCATTTGGGGGTTTTAGATGATTTTTTTTTCATTAAAACATCAGAAAAACATTCTTGAAAAAACTGTTGTGATCTTCTATCCATGGGAAAAAAATAGATTGGGGTTTTTACTTTTTCCAGTAATCCCAGTGTACAGGAAACACACCCAACAATTTTCTTGTTGTTTTGACAAAACGTCTCAGCACTGGCAAAAGCAAAGACACATTTTTTGGTGATACAGTTGAGAGGAGAAAAATACCTTTTGATAAGCTAATCACGAGTCATTTCTCTTTAGATAAATGTCTACAGATCCTAATCAAGTGTAGATTAGAAGGATTCTGATTGTGAGCAAGTCTTCAGGCTGCCACTGAGAAGCCCGTTTGTTATCCATTACCTGAGGTACTTCAGAGTGTAGTGGAAATTAAACTGAAGCTGACCACATATTTGGAAAGGTTACTGACTTGGTTATGAGTATACAGTATATGGTAATCTGAAGCAGATTTAGTTCTGCATTCATTTCTATTTCCCACACCTTAATCCCTCAGCATTTTTCTAACTGGGAATGATTTCTTGGGAGATGTAGCATCTAACTGGGAAATTTCCATCAGTGCCAGACGTATGCTGGATTTCTCCTTTTCTGGGAAGACAGAAAATATGCCCCCCTTTCTTCCTAACCACACAACTCAAATATCCTGTAATTGTAAGTGACCTAAATAATTGTTTTCTGCTTCTGATACCCTGCTGCTTCAGTAGACAATGACCCAACTGCAGTCTGTAGTGGGGCTGAAGCTGCTTCTCCTTGGTGCTTGTCTCTCGCTGAAGATGGTGTGGAGGAGGGGAAGGAAGGTACTTTAAACAGTTTTTTATCTCTGTTGGATCCCAGTCAATAAGGGGAGGAGGAGGTGAAGAGCAATGACCTGAACGTAGGCAAATGCTGTTACCCTCTTGCATCACAATTATTTCATTTCTGAGGGGAAGTTAGAAGCAGCAACAGCAATAAAAGCAGCGGTTTCTGCCTTGTCTTCCAGAGCAGCATCAACAGGGATCTGTACCATGACGCTCCACTGCATGCGTCTTTTTCTCTTGCTTCTTCTTGGTTCGTGGTGGCCAGACTCAGAGAAGCATGTGGTGGAAGCTGTGAAGGTTAGGGAGCATTACATAGCTGCTCAGATCACTAGCTGGACCTACAAACCGGAATCTGAGGAAAAGTCCAGGTAACAAAGTACAGGATGAGAAGGATGAAACTAGTCCTCTCTTGTGACTGAAAGTGTTTTATATTTCCATGTCCTGTGGAATTTTAGAGGACAACTTTAGAGTCTGATCTGTTGACTTCAGAGAATCTTGTGTGATTTTAAACAGTACGATCTGAACTGGAGCCAGTGAAGTATTAAAAGCTGCTTTTTATTTACTTCAATATGGGATAGGATTATTTTTTGTTTTAGAGCACTTCTGTTAAATATGTTCTAGGGTTTGCTTTTATCATCTTCTATGTGAATTGTTTGATGTTTTTAAATGTAATTATTGTAGGTTTAGGGATTTTAAGCAAGGTTGAGATAAGCCGTGGCTTGTTAAAATTTCAAAAGCTTTCAGACTTTAGAATTTGCTGAAGGAATAAATAAATATGTTCCAATTTAGATACTATCACTTTCACTTAAACCAGAGCCTGATGAACTTTGGAACTAACTATGTTGTTTCTGAGTTGTTCAGTAGCTTTTGTAAAATGTCCATCCTGAGTTCTGCCGAGTAAATGCTGTAGGATCAAGCATTGTTGTACTTTGTTGACTGAAAATACAGCTTTTATATTTTTTCAGAGTGGCCAGCCTACATGCATATGCAAATCAAGCATATAAAATGTCTTATTTGTGTTATCACTATTATCCTTAGGATTATAAACACTGCAAGTGCAATGCTACAAATGACAAAACTGGCATGTAATTTAGCATTCTGTTTAAATTAGGCTTTACTCTTATGCTGTACTCACTAAAGTAATTGTATATGGCTTTTGTTTGTTAAGTAGCATGAAATGGTACATATTACTTGTTCTACTACATTAAAGGGTGTGTTTGGATATTACTTCAATTTTTTTTGCATTGGTGAATGACTTGTTACCTTCATTTTTGTTTAATTTGTGATTTTATGTTTAAGTATCTGTTGCATTTCTAGATGTTATAGAAAGGATGTGTCCACTTCGAATTTAGAGCTTCTAACTATTCCTTTTTCAAGACTTAATTAAAACAAAGTTTCTATGATTTCTAAAACCCTTCATGGATAGTTAATACAGTTGGTATAAGCATAAGGTCAAACTGGCGAGACAGAATAATAAGATTTAATTGTAGGAATATGAAGCCAAATGCCATGTAACTATTGACCCAGGCATGTGAATCAGTATCAGCATCAACTGCTGTTTTGTTAAACGTCACGTTTTGGGCTGACTGTTTTCATGCAGTAGAGACCCACAAGAGTGGCTCAAATCTGAGGCAAAATACTCTATGATTAGCTAGGAGTTTTCTTATACACAGTGCCTACTGAGATATCCCACGTAAGTATTTGGAGCAAGTCACATCCCAAATGGGTCTGATGAACTTTGTAGGGCTTCTAGAAATTTAATTCAAAAAGCATCCAAACCAACACAAAAATACTCACTAAGGTAGAGCTGATGGTCTGGATCCAAAAATCATTTAGGTATGGAACTTGTTGTGATTTCAGTAGAAGCTGAATGTCTAAATACATTTTAAGAACCTGATACTTTGCTACTTTTGGATTTAAGTAACTGAAGAAAGGCTGAAAAGAAAAGGAGTTCTTCCTGAACTTTTTCCTTAATTTTCCAATCATACAGAGTTGAAAAGAAAAACAAAACAAAACAAAACTTCTCTGAGTGTCAGTCATCTTTGGAACGCTTTATTTGTTACCATGTAGAAGTGATATTCATGAGACACTTCAAAGCAAAACGGAAATGCATTATCTGTGCATGCAGTGCTGTTGTTGCCATTCATTCCAGAAAGTTGTGTAACTTGCTTGTGCAGTTTGAGATTGCTGAAGTGTTAGTAAGCTAACATCTTCAGTTAGTAATTTTGTTCCTTCTAGCTATACAATTAGGCATTGATAAATTTCCTCTTTCACCTCGTGGTTTTATGTGCATATACTGTTGAACATTAAGGCAGCAGTTTGTCAATGAATGTTATGGATTGGATCTTTCTGCTTAAAGAGTGAAACAAAATTTTAGCAGTGCCTTCAAAGAAAGGGGAATTAATTGTAATGTGAACTGCTTCTGCCTGACTCTTCTGCCGTGAGAGAGTGTAGTGAGGGATTTACAAAGGATCTCTACAAAAAGCGATCTCCCCCTTATGGCCCTTGGATGCCACTGAAGTGAGCTCACTTACCTCTGCCCAGACTGTCTGTGCTGGAGCAGCCCATCAGCTCTCCACTATGAAATGTGCCTGAAAGGGCATTACAGAAAAGAAACACAAGGTGAATTACTGTTGGATCCTGGCATCATATAGACTGTAAGAAATCAACCAATAAATCTGAAACTATATACAGGCTATTGTCTCTCCAGTCACCTGCTTATCATTATTTCTATCCCATAAGTGCTGTGTGCTGGTGTCCTTTTGCTCATTTTCTAAGGATTTCGGTTTTCTAAGATGTTTTCTAAGAAAACTTTATGTGATCTACTAGGTGCTGGAATCATTTACATACTAAGTCTAAGGACACTTGCAGTGTTTCTCAGAAAGTAATTTTCTGACTTGCTGCGAGATCTTTAGTTATTGTCAGGGAACGGTTTTGTGCTTACCTCCAAAGTCATTGCTGCTACGGGAACTTACTGTTAAACCTGTTATGGAATCCTCATGGTGAGTCTTTAAGTTCAAGCATGGGGCTGAAGAAAGAGACATTCAAGTTTCTTTCACTGTGTTTTGTCAGATGCTTTCTAGGTTTAGCACAGTGAAGACATCTTCCTTTGTGTCTTAGTGGACAAAACAAGGACTTCTTCATCGCAGAATCAAAAGGACCTATAGAAACCAGCAGCAAAATCAGGGGCAAACCATGCTAGGTACTGAAATTGAATGTCTAACGTGAAACGGCCTAGCTCGAGAACATCATAGGTTTGATTAAGAGGGAGAGGGGAAGACACCACAGGGTTGGACTGTGTGCCTTGCATTCAGCAAAACGTGCAACTGATCAAATGTAATTCCAGGATTTGTTTTCTGAGATACCTTTTAAACAGCAATAGCATCTCTGAGAATCTTTGTTCTTTCATTATTTTTTTTGTAACTCTTTTGGTTTTAGATTGGAACATTCGGATCCTGTGTTTAAGAAAATTTCTTACAGAGAATATGAAGTGGATTTTAAAAAAGAAAAGCCAGCAAATATATTTGCAGGTAAACAAGAAGGAAATATTCTGACTGGTTTTGTGTGTTTTTGTTATAAAGCCAGCAACAAGCAAAGTAGTAAGTTTGTATTTTTGTGTCCACTGTTTTGCACATAAACCAAATAGGCACAAAGGATGTAGTGCACTACAGTGCACTAGGTTTTCAAGACCATAAGGAGTCTGGGGCTCAGTGCTATCTGCAAATTAGATCCACGGTACCAAGTTGTTCTCTTCTGATGAGACTTCTCATACATATTTAGGCATATACAGCACAGTCACAGTGGTGAAACTGTAAATATATATGGAAGGAACTTAAGGCCTGAGGCTCAATATGTTTATGGTAGATCAGTGGAAAGGAAAATAAAAAGTATGAGGTTGGGTGTGAAAGATGTCCCCTTGCGTTTATGTCTGCTGCTGCCCGAAGGTGCTGGAAATGGATGGAGGCAACTTTTTACTTAGGCCATACATAAGTATGGTACTTGTGTTCTGATACTTGTGCAAGTACTTATATAATCTATTTGCGCTTCATATTAAAAGGTAAAATAACTTCAGATGTTGAATGTTCAGATTTAGATTTCAAAGTAAATGTGTATGAGGCTGGTAATATGAAATTGTTATAAATTGCCCTGAAAGGTCTAGTCTATGATCTGATTCCTTCCAGTTTTGTTTGTTCTCCTGTGTTTTCTGAAACTGCTTTTTTCCTTTCACAGAAAGAAATGTACAAAAGAGTTTACAAGGAAAGAGACTAGCAAGCCAAAGATTGTTTTAGCAGATTTCTTCCATTGTTTATTTTTGTGACATGGGGACTAGGGCTACAAACTCCTCTTAAAACTTTTTAGAGGCTATACCTCAAGAAATTTGCAACATGGAACTGATTATTTCTACAGAGAACATTTACGTACTGAAAGATCTGTTTTGTTCTTTGACTTCTGGCATTGAGAGTGCTATTGAAATAAATGTGCCTGAATTCCTTTCTCTGAAATCTTAAACTTCAAAAAATATCTGCCATTCTAATATGATTTAATTAAATTGTATATGAGGGATTCCTACAAATTCCCAATGAACCTCAACATGAGTTTTTTGATAAATGTTCAGTGTTTGGAAATGATTTTTTTTAATCAATCATTTTCCTGTGGTTTTTAAGTGCTAGTTACCAGATACACAATTTATAATGTTTCTGACTGAGCTGTGGATTTTACATCCCCATGTGCCTTTTTACAGGTAAATCTTCATTGCAGTCTTATTACGTTCTCTGTCTGTATTAATTTTGCAACTTGTACTTTAAGAGCTTTTATTCCCTAATGGGAGGAGAGAACTCTGTTTCACTAAGCATACTGCTTTGCTTACATTTTCTCCTCTCTCTCTGTCTCATAACTACAGGAATTCTGGGACCAACTCTGCGTGCTGAAGTGGGAGATACTTTAGTAGTTCACCTTAAGAACATGGCTGACAAGCCAGTCAGTATTCATCCCCAAGGCATAGTTTACAGCAAAATTGCAGAAGGTAAGTACCTTAAAACTCCATATTATGTTCATTTACTTGTAGACTACTGCATGAAATATTGAGAGAGGCCCAGACCATGTAAAACACACATTGTGAACTACTTTCTTGTTGATCAGCATTAAGGCTAGGAAAATGAGTGTCATCTGACATGCACAGTTACTTGATCAACTGCCTGTTTCACAGGATCACAAAGTAGTTGAGGTTGGAAATCACCTCTGGAGGTCACCATGTACAACCCTCATGTAATTGCAACATATTATATTTTAGGGCATGTAAACTCTTAAATACAGGTCTAAAACAACTTTTCCAATTGCCTTGCAATAGCATATATCAAGGCATTATTGCATGCAGGGGTGCAACCAGGAAGGCTAAAGCCTTTTTAGAATTAAAACTGGCCAGGAAAGTAAAGGAAAACAAGAAGGACTTTTTCAGGTACATCAGCAGCAAAAGAAAGACGAGGGGGAATGTGGGCCCACTGCTGAACAGAGAGGGTGCACTGGTGACAGAGGATACAGAGAAGGCCGAAGTACTGAAGGCCTTCTTTGCTTCAGTCTTTACAGCGAATTCCAACCCTCGGGAAGCCCAGTCCAGCAAGGATAGGAGGACGGTCTGGACAACAAAGGACTTGCCCTGGGTGGATAAGGAAGAGGTTAAAGACTTGTTGGACAAGCTTAACTCTCATAATAATGCTCTCCATCATTTTTGAACAATCATGGAGGACAGGCGAGGTGCCTGAGGACTGGAGAAAGGCCAGTGTCACTCCAGTCTTCAAAAAGGGCAAGATGTATGACCCGGGAAACTGCAGGCCGGTTAGCCTCACCTCCATCCCTGGAAAGGTGATGGAACAACTCATCCTGAATGTTATCACTAAACATATGAAGGAAAAGGTGGTTATCAGGAGGAGTCAACATGGATTGATCAAGGGGAAATCCTGTTTGACCAACCTGACAACCTTCTAAGAGGATATAACTGGCTGGCTAGATAAGGGGAGAGCAGTGGATGTCATCTACCTTAACTTCAGCAAGGCTTTTAACACTGTCTCCCATAACATCCTCATCAGAAAGCTCAGGCCGGTGTGGCTTGGATGAGTGGACAGTGAGGTGGATCGAGAGCTGGCTGAATGACAGAGCCCAGAGGATGGTGATCGATGGCACAGAATCAAATTGGAGGCCTGTGGCCAGTGGAGTTCCACAGGGATCAGTTCTGGGGCCAGTCTTGTTCAGCATCTTCTTCAACAACCTGAATGAGGGCACAGAGTGTACCCTCAGCAAGTTTACTGATGACACCAAACTGGCAGGACTGGCTGATTCCCCAGAAGGCTGTGCTGCCATTCAGTGGGATCTCAACTGGCTTGAGAGTTGGGCAGAGAGGAACCTCGTGAGGTTCAACAAGTGCAGAGTCCTACATCTGGGAAAGAACAACCACGTGCACCAGTGCAGGCTGGGGGTGACCTGCTGGAGAGCAGCTCTGCAGAGAGAGACCTGGGAGTCCTGATTGACAATAAACTGAACATGAGCCAGCAATGTGCCCTTGTGGCCAAGAAAGCCAATGGCATCCTGGGATGCATCAAGAAGAGTATGGTCAGCAGGTCAAGGGAGGTTCTGCTCCCCCTTTACTCTACTGTGCCCTGGTGAGGCCTCATCTGGAGTCCTGTGTCCAGTTCTGGGCTCCTCAGCTCAAGAGGGACAGGGAAGTTCTGAAGAGAGTCCAGCACAGATGATCAGGAGACCAAGATGGATCAGGAGACTGAAACATCTTTCATACGAGGAAAGGCTGTGGGAACTGCAGCTGTTTAGTCTAGACCTGAGGAGAATAAGGGAGGAATCTTATTTATAAATACCTACCTGGTGTATGTCAGGAAGTTTGGGCATTACTTTTCTCTGTTGTATCTAGTGACAGGACAAGGGGTAATGGGATGAAGCTGGAACACAAAGGTTCCAATTAAGCATAAGGAAACACTTCTTTCCAGAAAGGGTGAGGGAACTCTGGCACAGGTTGCCTGGAGAGGGTGTGGAGTCTCCTCTGGAGGTTTGCAAAACTCGCCTGGACACACTCCTGTGTGACCTGATCTAGGTGGACCTGCTTTGGCAGGGGGATTGGAGTAGATGGTCTCTAAAAGCCCCTTCCAACACCTACCATCCTGTGTGATTATTTGGGAAGGCAGTTGACAGTGCTGATCATGTTGTTCTGATACTCAGCACTTCATGTTCATCTTTGGGGTGTTTTGCTCCTGGAACTCTCATGACACTAGCAAAAAGAAATCATAAACTATGTCCAAGCTGACAGATAAATGTCTGCACTAGCACAGAGTGAGTTTCATTGCCAGCACTTCTTGGATTGCCCTGGCCTGGGTCCTGAGCCAGAACTCTGACTTGCAGTTTGCAAATTTATTCAAGAGTTTGTTTGTTGTGTTGGTACAAAAAGAGTTTTGCAATCTCATCTCCTTGAGTCAGAACAGATTATTAGAAGTGGCAATTCAGTTTAACTGTCATATTAATGCATCTTTTGCACCTAGGGTTGTGATCCTTTGGATCCCCTTTGTTATTACAGATTTTTTGGATATGGTAGGCATGGATAGGGGCCATCACTGCCATCTGAATATGCAATGCACAAAAGGTCTAAGGCAGCAAAACAATGCTAGCCTGCACAATGGCTTTGTGAGAGACAATTAGTAGGCAGTATTCCTCCACAGAGTATCAGTAAGCAGAGGCTGAAACTTCACACCATCTTAGCCCTAGTCAGACCGATGAAGAGCTCCACCTTTTGGCAGTGGTTACAGTTCTAGCAAATCTTTAATCTATAAGAAAGAGGATGGTGAAATACCTAGTATCCTCTGTGTTACTTTTCATAATGTGACTGGTATCACGAGTTCACTCTTTGAAGATGAGGTACCATATAGGCAAGAAACAAACCAAGCTTTTGGAAATGATTGTAGGAGAACATTCTGAATGCTTTAATTTCTCTTTGTCTTCATGCCACCCTAACAACTGTTCTCTTGGCAGGCTCCCTGTATGATGACAGAACATCATCTGCAGAAAAACGAGATGATGCTGTACTTCCAGGCCAGGTCTACACATATGTGTGGGATATAACAGAAGAAGTTGCCCCAAAGGAAGATGACCTTCCTTGTCTTACTTATGCATATTATTCTCATGAAAACATGGCAATGGATTTTAACTCTGGTCTGATTGGAGCACTGCTTGTCTGCAAGAAAGGTATCAAAACATTTTAAGACTACTGTAAGGTAATATAATGTAATTTCTTAATAAATGTATGGTTGAATGATAATGAGAAAACAGATGTTATTTTCCTTTTCACGTCTTTACATGCAATATGAAGTAAATGGCTTTCAGCATCTTTCTTGCAGATGTATAAATTTTTAAATGCAAGCTTTCATGCAGATCGACAGTGCATTATTAATAGATACAATTGCCTGTACTGGTTGCATTTTCAGTTGCTTAACTGCTAAAAATATGACCTTGAATTTCCTTAGAAATAAATATTTTTTTAAAGTTCAATTCAAAATGGTTCAGCCATTCCAGAGAATAAAACAAGAAATAATTGGTTTACCCATACCTTTTAAAGGCTACCTGATCAAGAAGCTGTAGCATTCACTTCTGAAACAAGGATTTGAAGTTGCATTGTGTATTTTGTTAGTCTTTTGAAAACATGGCCAAATTTTGAACAGATTTTAAATCTTCAAAAATTACTTTGCACACCATTGCAGTTTGAGTCATTGAATTCCATCTCCAATAATATGAGCTGCTGTCTTCTAGGACTTGTAAATAACTGCTATGTATATGCCACTGATTTGAGGAATTTCTGAAACATCGTACAAATGTGTAAGCTACTTAAACTACTTGCTGGTCTCTTAAATCCAATTTTTTCCAAGTTATATATCCTTCTTTTAGTGAAAGCTCAGAGTTATTTAGCTTGATCCTCTTTTCCTGCAGTTTGAGTCAAATATTTTATATTGACTTTAGAGCACACGGACTTGGACCTTGAAGCTTTCCTGAAAGTAAACATAAAACTCATTCAGTATGGGTTTTACAAGGGCACTCTTCTCACTGCTTTATACCCATTTAGCTGCAGAACACACCTAATCATATCACCTCAAAGGAACAGCATTAATATTAAATTCCTCCTGAACTTTTTTGAGAATTAGTGCTTTTAGCATTATTGTTTTTCTAATTTTCTTGGAGTCTTCTTTCCTCATGTGTATCTGTGCATTTTATGGCATACTTGTGGAGTTAATCTAGACAAATGCTTTGGAATTAATTACTTTCCTTCCTTCTCAGGCTTCTCAAATTCATGCATATATTGTGAGCTTGAGTTGGATGTGAGTTTGAGATGGATTAGTTTGACCACTACCTTCAAGACAATTTTAAGCCTATGTTTCTAGCTAGAGCAAAGACAAATGGCTAACTACTTAACTTTTCTAAGATTTCTGAACAGAGTTGCTTTGGCTGGACACTGTGTGTGGTGGGTGCACAACATGCTTGTGTATTTGATGTGGCTGGTATAGAGGTTAAGTTTCTTCACAGCAGCTCATGTGGTGCTGTGTTTTGGATTTGTGGCTAAATAGTGTCAACAATACCCCCATGTTTTAGTTGTTGAAGTTTTTGGCACAATGTCAAGACTTCTTCCTACTCACACCTCCCAAGCCAGTAGGCTGGGAGAGGATACAGCTGGAAAAAAGAACCAAATTG
The DNA here is from genome assembly GCA_013401255.1 of Urocolius indicus. Classification (NCBI taxonomy): domain Eukaryota; kingdom Metazoa; phylum Chordata; class Aves; order Coliiformes; family Coliidae; genus Urocolius; species Urocolius indicus. The sequence goes on along the minus strand of WBNH01006227.1, from coordinate 65,740 downwards.
GCCAAAGGGATATTTACTACCCTGTAACATCTTTCTCAGCAATAAAAACTGGAGACAGAGGAAGAAGCCAGAGTGCAGAGGGATAAGGAGTGTTGGCTTCCAAGGTGGCTGTACCTGAGAGACTAGTTGGGCATCATTCTACTTGTGGGACGTGATGAGTGATTTCCTTTGTGTTGCTGGGTTTTTTTACCCTCTTTCCTTCACCTAAAAAGCCATCTTTTTTTTAACCTACAAATTTTCTCACTTTTGCTCTTCCTATTCTCTCCCCTGTCCTACTGGAAGAAGAAAAGCTGGGTTGGTGCTTGGCTCCTGGCTGGGGAAACCCACCACAGCCTGACTCATTAAGAGCAACATAGCTGGTACGACCTGAGGAGATTGTAAAAAGAGACTTTTGAATTAAAGAACTGACTGAATATTCTTTGCATGACCAGCACATAAATTCCTCTATTGAACTGAGATTTATTTTGTGCCAGACAACAGGACTTTGTAGCCTCTCATAAGTAAAAAGAATTACATTAAAGGTAACTGCTTCCATGGTGTGATGGTTTAACTCCATCTGGCAACTAAGCACCATACAGCTGCTCTCTCACTGCCCCCATCCTTCTGTGGGTTGTGGAGGAGAACAAGAAAAAAAGTAAAACTGTGGGTTGGGATAAGAACAGTTTTAATAATTTAAATAAAATAGAAAAATAATAATAATTGTAATGAAAATAAATGCTTACCATATACTGGCCAATGCCTAGCCAGTCCCCGAGCAGTGATCTGCCCCTGCCCACCACCTATCCCCTGTTGATATACTGGGCATGATTTGTATGGTCTGGAATAGTCCTTTGGCTAGTTGGAGTCAGTTATCATGGCCACAATCCCTACCAGGTTCTTCTGTACCTCCTTGTTTGGCAGAGCATGGGCAAACTGAAAAGTCCTTCACATAGGTTAAGTGCTACTAAAACATCAGTGTGTTATCAACATTACTCTCATACTAAATCCAAAACAGTGCTGTACCAGCTACTGGGAAGAAAATTAACTCTATCCCAGCCAAAACCAGGACATACTGCCAGTGTCACTTCCTAATTAGAGGAATTTACAAGCTCCCAATTTTTTAGTTCCTGCAGTCCAGAGGGACATCTATTTTAGTCATGGATTATGTATTGAAAGTTGCTCATACCAAAAACTTCCCTTTGCTATCTACAGAAAGAATTAGTAAAATCACACCAGTTCTGTGTGATAAATTCTCTTTATTGATGAAAATCAGGCCTGTATCACAAACTCAGCTAGATGGTTTCCTATCTGATCCAATTTAAGAGTAGTTGTCAAAGTCTTTTGTATGTAAAAGTTTCTTGCTGAATGGTTGGCTTCATGCTTTTCAAAGGACTGCTTGAAAAGTCAGTGTTAACACTGCAGGTGACACCCATGGTTCTCCTTGCCTCACAGTCTCAAAAGAGAGGCCAGAGTCAGATTGTGGACAGAAGGCTGTGTGGTGCTCCCACTCATTAAGATGATCCCTCCAACTCTTTGCCAGAATTGTCGGGGACAATTCACCACATTTTGTTTAATCTCCTCAGGGATATTACAGACTTTTAATTTCACAGTTACCCAACCCAAAAGTACTTTCAGAAATAAAATCACTTTGTGAGCATTCATAATGTCTTGTTTTAGTCAGACTCAGACAGTACCTGCTAACAGATGAAGCAAGCTCATTAAATATATGTTAATGCCAGTACATTGATGTGAAAACTGCTTTACTTCTGCTTCAAACTAAGACCTGTTGTTTCTTCTTCATAGGAAGCCTAAATGAGGATGGCTCACAGAAATTTTTCAACAAGGAGTATGTACTGATGTTTGGTGTGTTTGATGAAAGCAAGAGTTGGCAAAAATCAGGATCACTTAAGTACACGATTAATGGCTATGCTGATGGAACATTACCAGGTATTGTTCAGGCTTCTGTGAAATTGAATTAACATTGAAAGAAAGTGAACGTTACCTTTGTGTGGTTTTTTATGCAAGAGAACAAAGATGTGGAGCAATAAGATATGGCCTTTTTTTAGAACACTCTGTGAGCATCTGAATTATAAAAAAGAAACTGGTGTTGGGAAGAAGTCATGCCATATCGCTGATAAGAGCAAAAAGATTACTTGCAGGAGGAGTTCTGCTCTAAGAACAGTATTACCAATTTTAAAAGTATAAGAAATCCCTCATTATTTTACTCAGCTGATGGGGTGGTAGTGATGTGGTTGAGCAAACTGCTGGTTTTACAGCATATAAAACATAGTAGGTGAGGAGCTACCTGGAAGTGGAAAGTCGGTTAGAATTAATTAAACAATGAAGTAGAAAGACTAGAAAGGTGGCAATAAAGCTATTCTGTTGCTAGTGTTTTCACCTTGTTCTCCTGAGGAACTATCTCTGTCCAGTCCGTTGCAGAAATACAAGACTGTCTTAGGTGGATCTTTTCAAACAAATACTGAAGTACACTAGGTACAACCTCATTCTTTAGCTTGAATCCTTGCCTTTTGTTTTGGTTTGGCGTTTTTTCTTCAGGAGAAGGGAGTTTGTTTTTTTTTTTTTTTTCTTTTCCAAGTAAGGACAGATCAGCTTTCCAAAAGAAGCTACTGGTTTTCTTCCTTCTTCCCCAGCTCAGTATTTCATTTACAAACTTCTGAATCTTTCACTTGTTGTAAGCACTGATGACAGGAGTCAGAGATTTGTTTTTCAATGTTTTGAGCAAAGATTCACTTCAGATCTCATGTGTGTAGGAAACTTGCACGATTTCCCTGTATTCTGAACCCTACTCTCATTTCTTTCAGATTTAGAAGCTTGTGCATACGACAACATTAGCTGGCATTTGATAGGAATGAGTTCCAAGCCAGAAATTTTCTCCATTCACATCAACGGCCAGTCCATGGAGCAAAGCCGTCGCAGAGTTTCTGCTGTTAACCTAGTGAGCGGAGCATCAGCCACTGTGAACATGACAGTGAGTCAGGAAGGAAGGTGGTTGATATCTTCTCTTGTCCAAAAGCACCTGCAAGGCAAGGAAATATCTATTTATTAAACAGCTGCAGTGTTGTCCTTTACTACTTTATGTGCCAAATGGCTCCTACTGTTTTGCAACGGTAGTTAAAGTGTTTTAGATGGCTGTCGTTTCAATAAGCCATCTGGAGAACAAAGCATTCTATTGGAATGAGAAGTGCACAGTGAACTAAAAGATGTTCTTACCTGCAGCTTTACTGCTGTGTACAGATCACAGAGCAACACTGAATCAGTACTTCAGCATCTAAGCTGTTCAGATAAGCATGTTATAAAATTAGTAAGGAATCACTTGTTTCCTGAGAAACTGAGCCCTTTCAGCCAAGGAACACTCAATGTGATGAAAATATTTGCTATTCATTGTTTGAATGTGGGTAGCTCTCAGCAGTGATCAGATTTCTGTTTTTTTTTTTTTTTCTTTTCCCTCTCACTATAGCTGGAAGACATGTTTAGAAAAATTAAAACACCAAAAAAATGGAAAAAAGAATGGCTTTCTATCTGTTCAGCTGGTGTTTTCAAAGAGGGCTACTTGAGAGAGCTTCTGTGTTCTGTTTGATTAACATGGACTCTTTGGAGGCCTTCCAGCCTATCTGTAGTCTGCATGGGTGCAGCTTGTTCAAGCCTGAAAAGATGGTAATCGGCTGAACAAACACTTGCTGGCAGCCTTAGCTCAAGAAATGAGAAATACTGTTGAAGTGGTAACTGTTCATAAAATGGAAAATCACTGTGTCATTGTTTCTTCTCAATTAGCTGGAATGCATGGTTACCTCACTATAAGAGACTGTGGGGACAAAGAGGTGAAGAAGAGTCATCTCTCCTATAAAGAACGTCTTATGGTCAAAAACTGGGAATATTTCATTGCAGCAGAAGAAATTACTTGGGATTATGCCCCAAATATTCCAGAAAGCCTTGATAGGTAAGATAATACTTTGTCAACATAATATGGAATGTTAACATGAAATCACAGAGTCATTCAGGTTGGAGAGGACCTCTGGGCATCTGATGGCAAAATTGGATCCCACGGTGAAGTTGAATCTTGTGGCCCAGGGAGTTATCCAGTTGAATTTTCATTGTCTCCAAGGATGGGGACTCTTCAACTTCTCTGGGCACCTTTGCAACCTCACAGTGAAAAAGTTTTTCCTTATATATAATCATACTTTCTCATATTGTACTTGGTATCCATTGTATCTCATCTCTTGACATGCAACTCGGAGAAGAGTCTGGTTCTGTTTCCTCTGTAATCTCTGATTTGATAGTTGAAGATTAAAATAAGATGCTCCCTTAGTCCTGTTTTCACACGACTGGATAAACTGAAATATTGTTTCTATGTCATATGCTTTAGCTCCCTAATCACCATGATGCCTTTCCACTCGAATCTTACCAGTGTGTTAATGACTTTCTTTGCTATAGAGCCCAAAACTGGACACCTTCTTTTGCCTCTAAGGGGGAGCCCAAAATCTGAAGATGACTTTGGCTTGTATGCCCTTTAGGGCATTTTTTATTTTCTAAATTACTTTTAAACATGAATTCTGCTGAAATAAACAATCCTTAAGAGGGAAGGGAAGGGAAGGGAAGGGAAGGGAAGGGAAGGGAAGGG
>WBNH01006227.1:25671-61024 GCA_013401255.1 Urocolius indicus | reverse complement strand
CAAGGGAGGTTCTGCTCCCCCTCTACTCTGCCCTGGTGAGACCTGGGCAGAGTCCTGTGTCCAGTTCTGGGCTCCTCAGCTCAAGAGGGACAGGGAAGTATTGGAGAGAGTCCAGCGCAGGGCCACCAAGATGATCAGGGGACTGGAACATCTTTCTTATGAGGAAAGGCTGTGAGAACTGCAAGCTGTTCAGCCTCGAGGAGGCTAAGGGGAGACCTCGTTAATATTTCATATATTTGAAAGGTGTATGTCAATGGGATGGAGCAACACATTTTTCTGTAGTGTCCAGTGACAGGGCTAGGGAAAAAAAAAGCTGGAACACAAAAAATTTCCCTTAAGCTTAAGGAAAAGCTATTTCACTGTTCAGGTGATGGAGCCCTGGCACAGGCTGCCCAGGGAGGGTGTGGAGTCTCCTTCTCTGAGGGTTTTAAAAGCCCCACTGGATGTGTTCCTGAGTGACCTGATTGAGGAGAACCTGCTTCAGCAGGGGGTTGAACTAGATGATCTTTAGATCTCCTTTCCAACTCCTGCCATTCTGTGATTCTGTGATATTTCTGGAGAATAAAGGTTTTTAAAAATTCAATACAATAAAGCATTTAGGGAAAGTAAGAAAGAGAGGTCTCTCTACAAATGACCATTGCATGGAACCAGTGTAGATGGAGTAAAAGTCATAATAGCATACTGGACTATTTTGTTCAATTTAGGTAAATAGAAGGAATTCTGTGATATACATGAAATACAATGTTGCCAGTGTACTGTAAGGTTAACTTTGTAATCTGTCAGTTCCCCACTTTTAGAGTACTGGTGTCTTTACTAGCTAATGTTCTTAAGAAGCTTTAAGGATTTAAACATTTAAATATGTTTAAATATTAAATATTTTTTTAATATTATCTTTAAATATTCCTCCTTCTTCGTTTGGATTTGTTTTCCTTCTTATTTGCTGTTGGATTATGTGGAGCAAACTCTTACATCTTTCCCTGATGGTTACATGGCCTCAGTGCTCTGATTTTCCCTCTTTTGTTCAGAATTACAGTTTATTCCACTTCAGTAACCTTTTTTGAATTGCAAGTGACCAGGACAACCATGCTGCTCTGTGTTCCTTCCCAGTATTTATCCTAACGTTGTTCTCAGCATTAACAAGTCTAATGTTTTTCAACCTGAGTGTAACACTACTTACTGTATGGTGATTGACTAGGATTAAGATTATCTATTCCAGTCTGTCTTGGCATCTTTACTACTGTAAGGAAATTGTCTACTTTTTCTATTTTCAACTATGCCTTTGTAAAAGAAGAGCAGTGATTTCTGCTATCNCAGTGAAAAAGTTTTTCCTTATATATAATCATACTTTCTCATATTGTACTTGGTATCCATTGTATCTCATCTCTTGACATGCAACTCGGAGAAGAGTCTGGTTCTGTTTCCTCTGTAATCTCTGATTTGATAGTTGAAGATTAAAATAAGATGCTCCCTTAGTCCTGTTTTCACACGACTGGATAAACTGAAATATTGTTTCTATGTCATATGCTTTAGCTCCCTAATCACCATGATGCCTTTCCACTCGAATCTTACCAGTGTGTTAATGACTTTCTTTGCTATAGAGCCCAAAACTGGACACCTTCTTTTGCCTCTAAGGGGGAGCCCAAAATCTGAAGATGACTTTGGCTTGTATGCCCTTTAGGGCATTTTTTATTTTCTAAATTACTTTTAAACATGAATTCTGCTGAAATAAACAATCCNTTATCTGGAAAATGTAACTTTTTTCAGTTTGTTTCTTTCTTGCATGTATACCCTATTAAATTAAATGTGAACTCTGGTACTTATTGATCATGTGTGATACTAAAACACATGTAATGTTCCAAGCTCTGTCTTACCTAATTTGAGTTAGAATTTGGAGTGAAAAGCATTAGGTTAGTTTAGGATTTGGATTTTTTTTCAGGTAGTGAGGTTTTTACCAGTTGCTTGAATACTAATTTTGTGTTCTAATAGATGTCACTATTCAAGTTTTGTTGATAATTTGTCTTTATTTTTTTTTTCCTTTATTTTTAAGACACTATAAATCACAGCACTTGGACAACTTCTCAAATCTTATAGGTAAAAAATATAAAAAGGCTATTTTTAGGCAATATACTGNAAAAAATTTCCCTTAAGCTTAAGGAAAAGCTATTTCACTGTTCAGGTGATGGAGCCCTGGCACAGGCTGCCCAGGGAGGGTGTGGAGTCTCCTTCTCTGAGGGTTTTAAATGCCCCACTGGATGTGTTCCTGAGTGACCTGATTGAGGAGAACCTGCTTCAGCAGGGGGTTGAACTAGATGATCTTTAGATCTCCTTTCCAACTCCTGCCATTCTGTGATTCTGTGATATTTCTGGAGAATAAAGGTTTTTAAAAATTCAATACAATAAAGCATTTAGGGAAAGTAAGAAAGAGAGGTCTCTCTACAAATGACCATTGCATGGAACCAGTGTAGATGGAGTAAAAGTCATAATAGCATACTGGACTATTTTGTTCAATTTAGGTAAATAGAAGGAATTCTGTGATATACATGAAATACAATGTTGCCAGTGTACTGTAAGGTTAACTTTGTAATCTGTCAGTTCCCCACTTTTAGAGTACTGGTGTCTTTACTAGCTAATGTTCTTAAGAAGCTTTAAGGATTTAAACATTTAAATATGTTTAAATATTAAATATTTTTTTAATATTATCTTTAAATATTCCTCCTTCTTTGTTTGGATTTGTTTTCCTTCTTATTTGCTGTTGGATTATGTGGAGCAAACTCTTACATCTTTCCCTGATGGTTACATGGCCTCAGTGCTCTGATTTTCCCTCTTTTGTTCAGAATTACAGTTTATTCCACTTCAGTAACCTTTTTTGAATTGCAAGTGACCAGGACAACCATGCTGCTCTGTGTTCCTTCCCAGTATTTATCCTAACGTTGTTCTCAGCATTAACAAGTCTAATGTTTTTCAACCTGAGTGTAACACTACTTACTGTATGGTGATTGACTAGGATTAAGATTATCTATTCCAGTCTGTCTTGGCATCTTTACTACTGTAAGGAAATTGTCTACTTTTTCTATTTTCAACTATGCCTTTGTAAAAGAAGAGCAGTGATTTCTGCTATCTTATCTGGAAAATGTAACTTTTTTCAGTTTGTTTCTTTCTTGCATGTATACCCTATTAAATTAAATGTGAACTCTGGTACTTATTGATCATGTGTGATACTAAAACACATGTAATGTTCCAAGCTCTGTCTTACCTAATTTGAGTTAGAATTTGGAGTGAAAAGCATTAGGTTAGTTTAGGATTTGGATTTTTTTTCAGGTCGTGAGGTTTTTACCAGTTGCTTGAATACTAATTTTGTGTTCTAATAGATGTTACTATTCAAGTTTTGTTGATAATTTGTCTTTATTTTTTTTTTCCTTTATTTTTAAGACACTATAAATCACAGCACTTGGACAACTTCTCAAATCTTATAGGTAAAAAATATAAAAAGGCTATTTTTAGGCAATATACTGATGCCAGCTTCACTAAACGTCTGGAAAATCCTCGTCCCAAGGAAACTGGAATCTTGGGCCCTATCATCAGAGCTCAACTCAACGACAAAGTGAAAGTAAGTAACATGAATTCAGAGATAGCATAATTTTCTGATGAGCACAGATGTAAAGAACTAGTTTGATCTAGGGTTTTTTTGGTAAAAAAATGTATTATAAATGTCGGCTCTTTTAAAAGGCATGATCACAAGTGACAGTGTTTAACTTAAATTTTTCATCATTTCTTCTATAGTTGCTGTGATTGTGCTTTATTTTACACTTGGTTGTAATAAGCTGTGTTCACATATACAGTCTAAGCACACTTAATTTACACTCTTTGTAAAATATATTTACATGTTGATGTTGGTCTAAAATGGAAAAAAAACTAGACCCAAGTGGATTTCCAGGAGGATTTGGATGTAAGGCCAAATGTCATGAGCCCCTCATTCCTTATGGTCTTATTTTTTGTGGCTGTTTTATACAATGGTACTCAGTTTTCATTTAATTATTCTTTCGTGAAATTATGAAATGAAACTACCAAACATTTGCATTACAAACTTGTGCTACTGTCACATCCACTTGTCTTTCTGTTGTCACCTGATGATGCATCACAAATTTTCATGACCTTTAAATGCCGTCACAACTCTGTGACTCTGAATTTAGTGTGTTTCTTTTTTTCTGGTTTCATCAAGAGTAGGCAGGACATTTTGCCTTTTCCTCTATATCTCCTTTGGGTCTTGGAACCTGAGACTCAATTTTTAAATCTGTTTAAATTCATTTTTTCCACATACTGAAAGTTTTTAATAATTTTAGTCAATAACTTCATGCTCCGTGAGGCAGCATTGCCTGGCAGCTGAAAGAACAAGTGTTCTTTTTAGATTTTCCAGAGACCAGGTGTAAGGCAGTGAGCTTTACAAAGCCCAGCAGCAGGGTACCAGTAGCATTTACACTGTGAGATTATATTAACAGACAATATTTAAGACATCACTTTGCCTTTCCAGCACTTTGTGGGTTGAAACCAGAAAAATTCTACAGAAGTTAAAACTTTGATATGTAGTCAGACAAGGATTTGTTGAATGCTGAATTCCTCCCCCCCTTTTTTTTTTTTCATTTGCCTAACAATATAGATTGTATTCAAAAATAAGGCCAGTCGACCCTACAGCATTTACTTCCATGGAGTAACGCTTTCAAAGAATGCAGAAGGAGCTGATTATCCTCTGGATTCCACAGGTAAGAAATTTGTGATGACATTTTCTGTACCACTAACTGTTGTGGAGGGTTTCATTGCTTTGAAGAAGATGCTGTGGCTAGGAGTATGCATGATTGGGAGACCACAATTCTATGCTCTGCTTCTGCTGACCTGATGTGTTTCTTTACAGAAACCAAGGTATTATCTGCAAAGCATAGACCAATAATCTTTTGTGCTGTCGTACTTTTCTGTTCTTTGTGATTTTAGAGAAATTTAAACTTTTGTTTATGTGAACTTCAGTTATCTCAGAAGTAGCTTGAAATGGCATAACTGCACCAATGTCATTAAAAGGTAGAGATTTATATTATGTAAAGATCTGTATCACTACTGTATCATTAAAGTCTGTATCATTACTGTTCTCCTTTATTTTATCTTAGGCAATGGGACACAGAGCAGAGGAATTGAACCAGGGAAGACATACACTTATGAATGGAAAATTGCTAAAACAGACCAGCCCACTGCCCAGGATGCACAATGTATTACAAGGCTGTATCATAGTGCTGTAGATATTGAGAGAGATATAGCCTCTGGACTGATTGGCCCACTTCTGATTTGTAAAAGTGAAGCATTGACACAGAAGGGTATACAGGTAACATATTGGGCAACCTCTTAGATTTTGCTCAAATAATAGTGTTTGATCTACAGTGGTTTTGGTTTTGCTCCCCTTAGAGAACAATTAAACTGAAGAAAGAAAATCTCTAAAGAAATCTCTTGATCAAACAATCCTCTAACTGTACACAGTGGTAGAGAAATTGTATGTTTCTTTCTTAGCAAGAGCAGCATTTCAACAAAAGGTCAACCCGATTTGCAAGTCTACAGAGTTCTAGACTTGATAATCACTTTTCTTGCTGCTATTAAACCTTCACACTCTTGAAGACATTCAGATCTGAGCTCGTCCCTTTCTGTCAGATCCTGTTCAGCTATACCTGTTACAATCTCAGATTGTTAGAGCTACCCATAGAGCATGGGAGAGCTTTGGGTGAGGTGTTCTATTTGCCATCTATTGAAATCTTGTTTGGCAAACAGTTGAGCATCACTTGGTAGAAAAAAAAATGTCAAAAGTTTCTGCTCAAGTCAAACTAGGTGGCTGATGCTTTTAAAGAAAGCCCAGCCATATACTATATGCACGTCAGCAATGCTAGAGGCTTGCCCAGTGCTCTACCATGGGTTGGTTGCAGTTGTGACTTTGAATCACAGCACAACTCTGGTGTAATAAAAAAGATAGTAAGATTGAGTCTTTATTATGTGTCTGCTCATCAAATGTAACTTTTATGTGGATTGTCTTTCAGAAAAAGGCAGATGTGGAGCAGCAAGCAATGTTTGCTGTGTTTGATGAAAACAAGAGCTGGTACATAGAGGATAACATCAAGGAATACTGCACCAACGCTGCCAGTGTTAAAAGAGATGATCCCAAGTTCTATAACTCAAACATAATGCACAGTGAGTGGGATATCAAGTTGAATATTACAAAAACTCACATGAACCTGAACATGCAATGACTGCTATTTCTCACATATAGTGCAATCAGGGAATTCTCCAGAAAGTTAGTCAACTTCTAACCCTGCAAGGTGGCACTGTAATTCCTCATGCAGAATTTAGGCTGAACTAGGCAGAACTAGGCTGGCTCTGGACCCTGAAGCAAAGACAAGGGCTGTTCAACTTTGACAAAGCACCCTGCTGCCTTAGAGATACTATTTCCAGAGCTGAAATCTCCATTGAGGCTATTGTGGTTTCACCCCTGTGCCAGTCTCTTTCCAGGTGCAAATGTGAGTCCAGTTTAGTGGACTGACATCAAAGAACAGGAGATTTTAAAAGTCTTAATTGGAAAATATTGAAACCACTTTTATTTTACTTTCCCTTTAGCAATAAATGGCTATGTGTCTGACAGCAGTGAGATCCTTGGATTTTGCCAAGATAGCGTGGTTCAGTGGCACTTCTCCAGTGTTGGCACTCATGATGAGATTGTCTCTGTTCGCCTTTCTGGGCACTCTTTTCTGCATCAAGGGAAGTATGAAGATGTGTTAAACCTTTTCCCAATGAGTGGAGAATCAGTCACAGTGGAAATGGACAATGTTGGTAAGTGGTAAAACCATAATGTTTAACAGCTATTCTGAGACCCTTTTTTTTGTTTAATCTCCAGTCTGTAATGTCTTACCTAAATAGGAAAGAAAGCTTTTCAGATAAACACAGTGCTGGAAAATGTTGAATCATTCAGCAGTGTAGCTGATGTGTATGGAGTTTTGTTGGCTACAGAGACTTAACATATAACATAATTGTATGTAATACTGAGGCTCTTTCTGTTATTTTTTTTTGTTGCACTGGGTTGGGTTTTTTTTGCTTCACAGTTAGTATTGAAGTTAGCAATGATCATTTTAAGCCAATTCTAAAATAATCTTTGGAAACAATCCAGTATCAACGCTGCTGTAGGACTTACAATATTGCCACATACTTGTCCATCCTGACTTACCTCCAGTGGGCCAAGACTGTCAAATTACACTAGTCATTATTGAACAAAGGGGCTACACCTCACCTCAGGCTTGTGGTCATTCAGCAGCAGTAAAGTGTGCCTGACTGAACTGGACTACTGGTCATCAGTATACATCTCAACATCTAATTACTATTAATACCATATCTTGAAAAGGTGATGCTAGAAACCATCTAGCCCACACGGAATTATTTGCAAAAGGACAAAGATTCTTCATTATGGGAGGCTGTGAGTGTTTAGCAATCATCCTAAAATCTCACAAGGTTTAGATATCCTTATCCTATTTAAAAGACCAATGGGTTTTTTTGTATATTTTAGCTATTTCAGTAACAAATTCTATATGTTCTCAAAGCTTGGTTTTGGTGATCACACAGCATTAAGACCTTGTAAGTCAAAAATGTATGTTAAATGGTTTTATTTGTTCAAAATTAGAGACTCATTAAACCTTCATCAGACTTTATGGAAACCTCCCTGATAAAGAAGTTATACTTTTTCTTGATTTTGATATGTGATCTTTTCTTTTCACTTTGGGCGTGTTTTCTTTTGTAAATCTACTGTTGTTAGAAACCAGGAAAGTCATGCAGGTCACTTCAAACTCCGATAAATACAGAAAAATTGTATGTGACCTTTTTAATAAAAAGGTTGTCTTTCCCAAGTTCTGTTAATTCTGTCTATTCTATCATTTCTGCTAGTTCCAAAAGCAAGCTGTAACAAGCAAAGAACTTGATTTGATGCTGTTTAGGGAAACAGATTGTATTTTGTCTTCTGCAGATTCTAATTGCAAATATAGAACTTATCTTCTGACTAGGCTTTGGAGGAATTATTTAAAAAATTATATTAATCTAAGGTGCCTCAGATGAGCAGCCTAATGTCTCAGATAATTTTATTCTTTTAAAATTCTTGATTTTTTTTTTAAATCATGCTTTATGCATAGAAGTCTTTTAAAACACTACGTTTGTCAGATGTTTGTCAACAGTGCCTCGGAATGCAATTCTTCTGTTCAGTGCAGTCTATGTGGCACTGCATATAGCATTAAAGATAGCACGAAATTAAAACTTTAAAGATCCCAGTCGGAGATCCATTTTTTTACATAGAATCTTTTATATTCTTTCTTTCTTTCTTTTTCATATCCATCTCTTTTATGGGTTGTGTTTGATCCTAGGTACAGCTTAATCTGTGGAGAAGAGCTCCAGCTCTTAGATATACTTACTTATATGTGCCATCATTTATTTACATTTATTATCTTTCATTGCAATGAGAACTCATGGAAATAACAGATGAGGATTAACACTCCACTTCCTAAAACCCATGAACTCGCCTCGACCATGATAGCCAATGTCCACTCTCATAGCTACTGTATATTAGAAAAATACTTATATTTCCATTGCAGGTACTTGGCTTTTAACATCCTGGGGTACCCCAGAGATGAGTTATGGCATGAGGCTGAGATTCAGAGATGCCAGATGTGACTATGAGGAAGATGACTCCTTTGATATTATGGATTTCACTCCCACCAAGACTGATAAAAAGGCTGTCTCCACCTCAGTTGAGGATGTGCAGGAAGAAGTGACAGATACAGAGGACTCAGATTATCAGGATTACCTGGCTTCTTTTTACTCCATCCGAAGCTCAAGGAAGGGAACAGGTGATGAAGAAAAACAAAACCTTACAGCACTGGCCTGGGAACAGTATGAAGGCGCTGATGTCACGAGCTCTGAGGTGATATCTGGCTCTGGTCTGACAGCTATTAATAGTAGTGAGTCCACAAACACCTATAAGTTCTTGGAAACTATCACTCCTCTTCCCTCAGTCGATGGTAAAACATTTCAGTCAAATCACACATCAGTCACAGCAGAAGAGGACTTATTTTTAGCTAGGACAAGTGATGGAACGGCTGACTTGGTACTTGAGAATAGAAGCCAAAGCAGTTATGAAACAGATCACGGTAACAAATCTGCAGGTGAATACTTGCCGAGCAACAGGGAAGGCCAAAGGGATTTTGCAGAAGAGCTTCTGACTGATGGAAAGGACAGTAATTTTTTTTCAGAAGAGCATCAAGAGGAAAACACAGAAACAGGAAATTATGGCATTAACAGTAAAAGGAAAAGGCGAAATTCACTGGCCATGAAGTTTTACTCTGTCCAAAAGATGAATGCTCTTCTACATCATGTACGAAATAAGAATGTCTCATTTTTTTATGAGACCAGTGCACCTCGTTCAGTGCATCATCCAGAAGACACATCTGATATAGCCACGGTGGGTCCTGGCCAGCTTCCAAATGATTATGATGAGGAACTGGAAGAGGAGGAAGCCAAGATGGAAAATGCTATGCGTGCGGTTAACTCGACGCTTGCTTTAGACCTCATTGCAGGAGATGGGTCGAATGCATCCAGTCTCTCTGAACCCAAGCTCTCCAAAGATAGACAACCAGACGCTTTTTCTTTAGATCATATGTTAGGCAATGTAAGCCCTAATTCAAGCCCTGCACTAGTGAAGAACTTGTTAGAAGAATCATCACCCAGGACTCAGAAATATTCTTCGAAAACGACAAATGAGGAATGGAATTTGGTGTCTGCCAAGGGAACTCTGGGATTAGGGGCAAGTTTAGACAAATCTGTTAGTGAGATGTTAAATCATCGTGGTGGAAATGGTACAGCATTCATAAATCAGAAGCATATGAAGAAGTATCAAAGGTTCTCAAATTTCATGGGAGAAAAACAGAACGGGAGCCACATGCACCCAATTCTGAAAGGAAAGGAGGGGAAGAAGAATGATACCTTGAGTACCTCTGGAACCTTCATCAAGATCCGAAGGAAAAAACAGGAATATCCACAAATGACCCACTTGCTGAGCCCAAGGAGTAAAAAGCCATCCAGAATCGCTGATTCTATGGCAGGGTTTGGCCGTACATTGTCTCCGGGTGAGACCAAGCATACGATACACGAGACCAACCACACTAACACCACCGGGGCACCCAGCGAGGCCAACAATACAGTGGATCTGAGTAGAGCCAGGCACGGAGAGTCACTAAATTACACGCTAACTCCAAGGCAGCTTAAGCCATCCATCACAATTGGGCTTCCTCAGGAAAATGGAGACTATGAATATGTTATGGAAGGATATTACGGTGAGGAAACATCAGGTGGGGAATACGAATACCACTATGTGAGCTTTGATGACCCATACACGACAGATCCAAAAGTGAATATCAACGAACAACGTAACCCAGACAACATTGCTGAACATTACCTGCGTAGCAAAGGGAATGAGAGGAGATACTATATCGCAGCCAAAGAGGTCTGCTGGAACTATGCAGGATATAAAAAAAGGTTTGGCTAAATAATTTGCTTTCATTTTGTACACTGTCTGATACATACTAGCAGAATGTTGATTCACACGCTGATAAGAGCATCTGTAATGTGTAATGTGATTTCCAACATTTCAGTTGCAGAACGCTAAGAATTTTCCAGGGGAGGCAGGGGTCCCCCTAGAATGTCATAGTGAGAAATTATTATAATCAAGAGCAGCACAATTAAGAACTTTTCTCCACCTCTCCTTTTTTTTTTCCTTAACCCCCTCTTGTAGACTCACTAGAAACTCTTTACAGCAGAAGTTGAAACACCTAGTGGAAGAGGTCATGAGAGAAACTTCCAGTTAGTTTTGTTACACTTTGAATGACCTCTTTTAATTCCTCCTTGAATTCTTGGATTCTGTAGTAGAGGCAAGACTGAGACCTCTTTGTACGAAGTCTTTCCAGGAATTTAATGGATTAACATGCAGAGAGAGACCTGAAAATCCTGATTGACAATAAACTAAACATGAGCCAGCAATGTGCCCTCGTGGCCAAGAAGGCCAATGGCATCCTGGGATGCATCAAGAAGAGTGTGGCCAGCAGGTCAAGGGAGGTTCTGCTCCCCCTTTACTCTGCCCTGGTGAGGCCTCACCTGAAGTCCTGTGTCCAGTTCTGGGCTCCTCAGCTCAAGAGGGACAGAGAAATGCTGGAGAGAGTCCAGCACAGGGCCACCAAGATGATCAGGGGTCTGGAACATCTTTCATACGAGGAAAGGCTGCGGGAACTGGGGCTGTTTAGTCTGGAGGAGACTGAGGGGGGATCTTATTATCATTTACAAATATCTAAAGAGTAGGTGTTAGGAGGCTGGGGCAGCATTTTTTTCGATGGTAGCTAGCAAAAGGACAAAGGGTAATGGGATGAAGCTGGAACACAAAAAAAACCACTTAAATATAAGAAAAAACTATTTCACTGTTCAGGTGATGGAGCCCTGCCCACAAGCTGTCTCCTTCCTTGGGAGTCTTCAAGACCCACCTGGACATGTTCCTATGCGGCCTGATCTAGGTGGACCTGCTTTTGCAGGGGAGTTGGACTAGATGATCTCTAGAGGTCCCTTCCAACCCCTCCCATTCTATGATTCTATGAAGTCTCCTTTTTAGCACTAGCTAACAGCAGTTCTGGTGTCTCAGTTCTCCATTGTAAAATGAGATAATAGCACTTTCCAACTTCATAAGGCTACGGTACTGAAAAATATATGCAAATTGATTAACCACACTGATGACTGCCTTATGCTTACAGTAAAAACAAAGCTGCATAAGTTATTATATGGTTGTTCCTACTGTTTAGAGAAAGTTGGTGACTGAATCACAACCCCTGAAGTTTTCTTACATTTTCTTACACACAGGGAAGACTGGCCACTATGCCACAGCAGAGAGTATATGTAACCTGAGACAAACTAAAGATTGAATATGTTAATTTCTACAAATTAGAATTAGGGCCCTACAATGTGTAGAAATTTTTTGTCAAAACATTGAACTTTGTGGTCTTTGAAAGGAACAAGACCAAAACTGCCACAACTTCAGTTTTTTAATGAAGGCAGCAAAAGCAGGAGCAAGAAAAGCATCACTATTCAAAATTCAGCTCCTTACATACATTATTTCTCAAACTGAACTTTGATTTTATTTGATTGATAATCCCCTGCCACTTTTTCAGTGTTTTTCAGGTTTTACTCCTGTCTAGTCTCAGTCCATATATATGGCACATGAAAAATGGCAGAAACCACAGATGGTTTCTTTGTGCATTTGCAAAATAAAGAAATCCTTATGCTCAAAGAAACCACAGATGGTTTCTTTGTGCATTTGCAAAATAAAGAAATCCTTATGCTCAAAGAAACCACAGATGGTTTCTTTGTGCATTTGCAAAATAAAGAAATCCTTATGCTCAGAGCTCTCTGTAGATCTCCCCAGTGAGTTTCATCCTCAGCTGGTGAGAGGTGCAGAGTTTCAGTGCAATTAACAGAGCCCATGGCATATAATGTCCCAGTATGCTGAAGAGCTGAAACCCAGCCTCTTTTCCCAGTAGATGACTTTGATTAAGTTTCTATTTGCAAAATTCATAACAAAGTAAGATTTATAGGGAAAAATAGAATATGTTATCAGGATAATAGCATTTTGGTGCTTCTATTTAAGATCTGAAAAAAAATGGTTTGAATGCCTAAAAGTTTTTTTTATTTTCTTACCAGCTTACAATTATTTTGTATTTATCCTTTATATTCTAAAATGCATT
Source organism: Urocolius indicus (assembly GCA_013401255.1). NCBI lineage: Eukaryota > Metazoa > Chordata > Aves > Coliiformes > Coliidae > Urocolius > Urocolius indicus. The sequence continues at coordinate 48,188 of WBNH01006227.1, read as the reverse complement.
AGAACATTTAGAACATTAGAACTAAATGCTGTATTAGTTCTTAGATTTCATCTAAGCTATTATTTCTGACTCACTATATGGGTTTTTAATTGGAGATTTTCTTTCAGTACAATGATGAATGACAACACCTGTAAAGAAGGCACCACACAAAAGGTGATTTTCCAAAGCTATACAGACAGCACCTTTACGACTCTTCAGGGTGAAGATGAATATAACGAACACCTCGGCATCCTGGGTCCAGTTATCCGGGCTGAAGTGGATGATGTTATCCAAGTAGGTCAATGTTTTGAATATGTGTGCGCGATAAGATTTAAGATTCTTAGGGCAGTCTTACAGCATGACATATAAGGGCTCTAGAAATGCCACAGATTTTTAAAAGATGATGACAGGGAAAAAGTTTTCAAAGACAGACACTGCAGTGTGGAAATGCAAGCACAGTGATGTGTTACTTTGAAACACATTCTTCTTCTCTCCTATCCACACTAAATTCACTTCTGGTTTACTTTCTTGTGTCTCAACATTAAATACTGTCTTATTAGTCTAATGTGAAATGAGATTTAAGTTTAATATTAAAAAAAAAGTTTTTTAACCCCAGATGGTACTGAAATATTACTTTTTCTATGTAAAGGGAGCTTCTTAATTACAAAAAAAAAATCAGTAAATTTCTATTGAAGTTGAATATTTATATTTGTCCAAAAAGCATATTTCCCTCTGGAAACTTCTGCATTAAAAGGGTTGGTTAGTTCTAATACAAACAAGGATGGAGAGGAACGATATCTTTGGTAGTACAGTGCTATATTTGCATTAGGAAGCACATTGAGAGTTTCCCTTCTTTCATCGTTCTTCATCGAGTCTTCCAATACCCAGGGATGGACTTAGATGGAGAGAGCAGATCTCTCTCTCCTTTCTGCTTACTTCAGTAGAAGTAGGTGCACAACAGAAACACAGTGAGCTACATTTATAAACATGACTAAGAGAAGAAAGAGGATATTTTATCTTGGAAGTATTATTTGCTAAGGAGGGGTAAACATGTAATCTTTCTATCCTCATGCTTCTCTGGAACAAGTGAGAAGCACCAATTTCAGTTAGAGCAATATATACAGAAGTGTAGTGTTACCGTGTTGGGTCCTTCTTTAGTGTTACTGTGCAGTGAAGTGTAAGAGAGAGAAACTCCCCATCTCTCTGCTTGCTGTAACTACGCCTATCCAAGTGTGAAAGGCAGCAGTAGAAGTCCTAGGAACCTAGACTCAGTGGAAGACAAAGAGTTAGATACATGCTTTCTACTTTTTAATTTATTGCATGCATCAAGGAGAGGGTGACTGCATGGAGATACCAAAAGCTATCCCTGTCAGCTATGCCATGAACAGTGTAGCCTGATATCAATATACAAATCTTGACTCTCATTTGAGGTCATAGGGATGTCTAGTGTGGGGACTTTTATTTAGGCCTGGATTTGCTGAACAAGAATCTATTTCTTCTATGTTTTTTAGGTTCATTTCAAGAATCTGGCGTCCAGACCATATTCCCTCCATGCTCACGGACTGCTCTATGAAAAGTCTTCTGAGGGAAGCCTTTATGACGATGAATCTACTGCTTGGTTTAAGGAAGATGATGAAGTTCAACCAAATAACAGCTATATATATGTATGGTATGCAAACAGGCGATCAGGCCCTGTGCAGTCAGAAGCAGCTTGTCGGGCCTGGATCTACTACTCAGATTTAAATCTGGTAAGGAGTTTAAAACAGAAGAGGTAGTGTTGCTGGGGTTACTCACAGAAACGTTCACCTAGGCCTCTCCCTCCCCAGCTCAAATAGGGTCAGCTAAAGTAGGTTGTCCAGGACCGTGTCAAGTTAGGCTTTGAATATCTCCAAATGATGTTTCTGTATGGCTGTAAAAATGTAAGCTGCAAGAAACATTTTGGATAGTTGTCCTTTCTTTTGAGTGTGACGTTTCCATCTGACATTTAATCTGTTGAGAGATGATATAAGCAGTTGAACAATTCAAATTGGGGAGCTCTTCGGTAGACTGAGCATGAGAAAGGTGAAGATACAAGGCAACATCAATTCTGGCCTCTGCTTTAAATTTTTTGGGCCTGATGCATTTCTACAGGATGCTGGGGTTTTTCGACATCTTTTGGGAAATCCACTTTTACATCTAATATGAGTTTATTACCTTCCAGGAGAAAGATATTAACTCTGGTTTGATTGGACCAATACTGATCTGTCAGAAAGGAACCTTCAGTAAATCAGACAGCACAACGTTGACACGAGACTTTTTCTTGCTTTTTATGGCTTTTGATGAAGAGAAAAGCTGGTACTTTGACAAACGTTCCAGAAGGCCTTGTACAGAGAAGACCCAAGAAACACAACAATGCCACAAATTCCATGGTACTTACTTAATTTTGCCAAGTATTCAGTTTATTGAGGTACAGGGAAAGACTTTGGTGGAGGTATCTCAGCTTTTAATGCCTTTGAACGTGCCTAAATCCTACACATTAATTATGAGAATGTTTTTGTTGTTGTTGTTTTCTCCATTGTACCCATAATAGTCATAGTTTTAAAGGTAAAGATTAGCACTGATTGGAAGTTTCTTATTAAAATGAAGAAGGGACATATTAGAAGTTTCAACAGAAAACCTCTCACACTCATCTACCTCCCCACAAAAAAACCCACAAAAAAAACAACAAACCTCTCTTCAGTAAACAGTTAATAACTAGAAACATTTTTGCAAGACATTTAAAAATACTGTAATAATAGGACAAATCAGCTAGTTTTACTGAGCTATTCGAAGCAGCTGTAGGACAGCCCTTCATATGCCTCTCTATGGATAGAGATACTAGTCATGTAGAACTAAGTGGTGAGTGTTCAAAGGTAGCCCTTTTTCTCTTTGAAATAACGTTCAGTAACAGAAATCTATGTTTGTGGCTTTGAAAATCTGATCCTTTGTTTTAAGTGACCATGTTTGAAGAAAAAACATATTGCAAATTGGAAGCTGCCTTTTGACTATGGAAATGTAAGCTGCAGAACACATTCTGGACAGCCATCCTTTCTTTTAGGCATGTTGTTCCCATCTGACATTTAATCTCTTTACACCTCCTTGTTCTCTTCTACTGGCAATCAAACTTCTTATGTGTTGCAAGCAAACCTGTACTCAGATCCTATGCTGAGGTTGCTGGATTTTCTGAATCGATGTACATAGACCGTATAGTGTGTAGCACTTTGAATTGGAAAAGGTGGTGTTTTTCCCAAATACATTACTTCATTATTTTACTCATTTTAATGACTACATTCTAGCACTTTGAAGAGATCTATTTTGTGAGCCGTTTTCCTCACTACTTTTTTTTCAGCCATTAATGGGATTACCTACAATTTGCAAGGCTTGAGGATGTATGAAGGTGAACTGGTCCGATGGCATTTGCTGAATATGGGTGGGCCAAAAGACATTCATGTTGTTCATTTTCATGGACAGACCTTCATAGAACAAGGAGAGCCAAAGCATCAGCTTGGTACATACACACTCCTTCCAGGTAAGTATCAGAGCAGAAAAAGTTTGAAGAGGTGATCGTTGCAGTCTGTCATCATCATACCCAAGGTAAAGGTGAACAGAAGCTGGCTTTGGGCAGAGTAAGAGAGAGTTTGAGACTGCTAACAGTTCTTTTGTCTATGATGATCAGAAAGAAAATCATCACTTTGCCCCTCACTTAACAGTATGAGGGGAGAGATAAAGATAACATTGTTTTGCTTTCAAACTGGAAATACAAGTAAAGTTACAGACAAAACTTAAGTGCTTGGGCAAATATCGTCTTCTCAGATGAGAGATATATATATGGAAAATGAATAGCAGTATGGTCTGCAGCACTGTCTTCCATTTTGCACTTTCCTTGTCACTCACCAGATCTGTAAGCATGAGTGTTTTTCTCTCTTTTATTGCATCTCTCTTTTCCTGTCTGCAAAGTGTGTCATAGTGCTGGGCCTGGCTTTGGAAGGTGCTGAACAGCAAAGGTCATTAAGGCAAAAAAGGAGCTGGTAGGATAGCATCAGCCACCAACTCCTTGGGAAACGACACGTACAATAGTGCAGCCTGTTCAGGCTTCAATACCAGCAAGGCTCACTGATACTTGCTGGGAAATACTACTGGTGTCTGGCTCGCAATGATGAGGGTTTATTTTCTGTAATGTCAACATGAGCAGAAGGGGATACAGAAGGGAAAGAATGAATGTGAGCCCTAGCAGCATTCTTACGTCCTGGCAGAAAGGAAATAAGCTAAAAGTATTCATTAGGCCCCAGGATATACTCTTTTGTCCATCATGGTCAGCAGTGCATATGTGCAGTTAACAGTGCTTATGCAGCCTGTAGTGTCAGCTACAAGCGTTTGAAAGAACACAACAAAAAAAGGCAACACAGAGATTAAAATAACAGGATTGGCTTGGGATATAGGAGTTTATTTTAGTGAACATTAGGTGGTTTATTCACTGTTTAAGGTTTTTTAGGTGATGTTTTTCACTGTGACATCTACATACATCTTTGAATGGGAACTGGAACTATCACGTCTGCACTAACTAGGAACATAAGAAAAGCAATGAAACATGTACTGTGCTTTCTAAAAAGCACAGCAAACAGCCTAAACCATATCTGCTTCCTGCACAATCCTTGTCACTCCTGAGGCATGCAGAAAGTGAGAGGAGTTCCTATACACCTGATTCTCCCACATCTACTTTTGGCTGCCTTACATCCATACTTTACATTGCTTGAACAACACACTGAGGCAGCAGGAGTAAGGACTATAATCAGCACCACAGAATTAACATCCCTACATTATGTAATAAACTTACCAGCACTGTTCATTGATGTGCAGGTACCTTTTGTTACATAGAGACATTGAAGGTTTTGTGCTTTGCACTAGCAGCAATGGTTAGGTTTTGATCTGCTCACTTAATTCTAATTTCAGTCTCCAGATGGAACTTTTTTCCTAAGAGAAAAAAATGAGATAGTAGTAGTTATTACTCTCTCTGCAATGTGTAGCAGGTTATTCAATTTTTCTGGATTGAGTCATACCATCACGTTTGGTTTAACATCGAGTCTCACTAACATTGACCTCACAATGCTAACATTTCTGATATGTTCTTCTTCCATTTTTTTCTAGGCTCTTTTAGAACAATCGAAATGAAGCCACAGAGACCTGGCTGGTGGCTTTTAGACACTGCGGTGGGGGAATACCAGCAAGCAGGAATGCAGGCATCCTATTTAGTTATAGAGAAAGGTACTGAATGAAGGTGTTCTTTGACTTGGGGGGTCAACCTGTAAAGTCATCTCTACCCTTTTAGGATCACTAAAAATAAATTTGGGAGATTGTTCTGCAAAAACCCAAAGCAGATTCTAATTGCATTCAAGGAGGAAGTGGAGTGGTTACTTACTGTCAATTTGTTCTAGAAGAAAAAGTGTTTACTCTCTAGCATACTGGCTTTGAATTATGCAGCATACTACCTTTGCTTTAGCATACTAGCTTTGAATATGAGGTTTCCTCATAGTGACCAGTAGATTCATCTGTTGAGAGAAATTGCAGAGATTAACTTGGCCTTCTCTAGGAAGGGAGTGGTCACGTTACAGTAACACTAAGTAAGAATTGTTCTGAGTGGTGTTGTCTTAGAAGGTTCCACCAGTGTATATGTATAGGAATAGTTCTCCTTTAACAACAAACTCACCATGCTCTCTTTAGAATGCAGGATTCCAATGGGTCTGGCAAGTGGAGTTATACTCGATTCACAAATTGACGCTTCACATCATATAGGTGAGTTAATAGTTGAAAAGCTCTGGGCATACTCCGTAGTATACTCAGCATGGTATTACAGTTCTTTACAGCGAATCAGCTGTCAAGTTAAAAAGCTCTCCGATGCCACAAGCAGAAGACTGTAAGCTGAGTTAGGTAGTCCTCATCATTGTACTTTAACAGTGATCTGCTGTCAGATTCACAAGCTTGAGAATCAGAGGGTTGTTTCTTTGTGGCCTACTGGATTGACCTGGAACAAATACAGCTTTCTCTTTTTTGTCCTTCTTAAAAATTAACACCAAGTGTTGAAAAAGCTTTTGAGCTATGCACGTGGTATGAGATGTGAAAAGACAAAGTGTGTCTGTTACGAAAGATTTGAGAACTTGGCATTCAGAACAATGATTGAATCTTTAACTTACTACATTTATTCCTGGTATAAAAGTAGGATTATTTAGTAGAGAAAATGATAGAATTTGACGTGGACAGTGGCAAAGAAAAGTATACATGTTAACTTGCACAGGCAGGAACACACATCCTTTCCCTTGAAATAACAAGTTATTTTGAAAAACTGATTTGTCTTTGGATTTATTTTTCTTTCTCCGCTTCCTGTCCCACTGTTACGAAGGCGTGAAAGATGTGTTGTCAAATATATTCCATATCAATTGCTAACATGGAAACATCCTTGGGGAGCTCTCTTTCATGAATGTAGAGCATGCTTTGTGTCTGATCTCACTGGTGGCTGAAAGTTGTTTAGCAAACCCTAGACTTGGGTTCCAAATCATCAGACAGCACATTACATAACAGGTATTTAGTTTTAGTCATTCTGCCAACTGTAAAACTTAACAGCTGACTTTCAGTTGCAGACCATGTGGAAATTATTCTAGATTATGGTTTTAGAGTCTCTTGGTTGGTTTTTTGTTTGTTTGTTTGTTTGTTTGTTTGTTTTACCCAAGAGAGATTGGAAAAGAACTGAAGCACTCAACATCAGTAGCTAGTCATAGTCTCCATTTTTTTCAGTGCCTCTCTTCATGTCCCTGCTTTATTTATATTTTCTCTCTAGACTATTGGGAACCTAGGTTAGCCCGACTAAACAATTCTGGAACATACAATGCTTGGAGCACTACAATGCAAAACAAAGAACTTCCTTGGATCCAGGTATGTTTGGTACACAACATGTGCTTGACCATCACTAAATTGTGATTTCCCTACAGCTTTTTTTTTTGAAGGTCAAGCTGCTCTTGTTTGTACTGAGAGGACTGCTGCGCAAAACTGAAAAGATGTAGCAAGTTTGATTGGTGATGCCATGAACTGTCCATTTTCCCTGGAGTAAACCAGTCTCTACAGCTCTTCAGGCTCATTGACTGGACAGTTACCCTCACAATGTAGACTAACCATTTTATAGGCAAATGGGTCATTCTTTCCACTACTTCTTTGTCTACCTAACAGTGCATATTTGTAGGTATGTGTTTTTTGAGAGATCATTTAAAGTGTAATGCTCTCAAGCATTGCTTCAGGAAGTTTTAGTCTGGTTGGCTTAGATGCTTCTGTATCCAACTTGACACAGTACAATGTGGCTTCACAGGGAAATAAAGCTTATAATTATGGCCTCAAGCACTATATTATTCAGTCACCTCAGTTCATCATTTTCTTCCATCCGAGTCAACTTTTGCACCATGTAGCAAATTTGTACACAAATTTAGGGAGGATAGTCAATTTCTTACAAATCTTGTTAAAATTGGAAGTTGGGAGAAAAGAAAGATTCAGACTAGTGTTGCAGTTTAAGTTCAACAGATGGCTGTTGTGTTTGGCTTGATAACATTTGACATGCTAACAAGTTAGTGGAGATGAAAGTTGGGAGATGTGATGTGGAACTGGAAATAATGCTAGAAGGAGAAGGAACTTGATAGGGATCATGGGTGGTGAGAAGCTGAGCTTACTACAGTAAAGCATGCAGATATAAAAAATGCATGGCCTTTCCGGAAGAACGAATTTCACTGCTGACAAGAACATCTTGTTGATTTGTTTTTGTGTGCTAAGTGCTTGTACCTGATACCAGCAGGAATAGTGGGTTTTCAAACTTTAGAATGTCATATACATTTTCTTATCCTGGGTATCTAAAACTAGAAGCAGCTTACAAATATGTGAGCCTTGAATTTCTCTATACTCCATCTGCCTACCTGTAAAATAGAGATAGCAGAGTTCTGCCCACCATGGAGATGCAGTTATTTTTGAGGTGTCTTTGTGGTGCATACACAAATAAATACACACATGAAATGAGGACCAGACAGTTTGGGCTCTGGCATCTGACTTTTATTCCTCCTGAGAGTGTTGTGGGTGTTAAAATGCAGGGCTCAAAGCTGTTATGTAGATGACCAAGTATGAAACAGGTTTCACTATGCTTATTGGCTTCATAAACACTGTTTGCTGTTCCTAGGTGGACTTTCAAAGACAAGTTCTGTTAACTGGGATACAGATACAGGGAGCCAAGCAGTATTTTAAGTCCTTGTACGTCCAGAATTTCTTTATTGTTTACAGCAAAGACAAACGGAAGTGGAGCACCTTCAAAGGAGACAGCTCCCCAGCAGAAAAGGTCTGTACATGCCGTAGGGGTGGTGACAACTTGGTAACATCATAGGCTGACTTCCTAAGCCCGTATCAGCTTTTTTGAAGCAAGCAGGAAGCAGAATTAAGCCCCACTTTCATTTGGAATTAGATCTTCCTTTTTGATCCTCCCTTTCTGCTATGACAACAGTTGAACATTAAACTCTCTGAATTGCCTGCAGAAGGCCTGTTTAATAAATGGAGTCATACCCTGAAAGAGGTCATTTTATGCTCAACTGATCCAGCCCTGCCTATTACAGCTCCCTTCAGTTTACCCCGAGGCTCCTACGGCACAACTCCCGATTGAAAACCTGTTGTTGCCTCTCCTTTTGCCTCTTTGCCAATGTCGTCTTACAGACTTCTATAGTGTATAGAAGTGTGTCCTTTCTCTGAACTAAGGCCTTTGGGCACTTGCAAATATGCTAAGGTGGAACCATGTAATAATTCAAGTAGCCCTGTAGCATAGGCCCATCACCATGGATGGTGTAAAAACAGACTGCTTTTGTAACAGAGCAGGCTTTCAGCATCCAAGCTTTTGTTCCCGTTCAACTAACTATATGTGGATAACTTTTGTTGGGTTTTTTTATTAGATTTTTGAAGGTAATTCCAATGCCTATGAGGTGAAAGAGAACACCATCGATCCCCCTATTATTGCAAGGTACATCAGAGTCTACCCATCCAAGGCCTACAACAGACCTACTCTTCGCATGGAGCTTCTGGGCTGTGAAGTAGATGGTAAGAATGAGTCGTGCTGGTGCTTCCTTTCTGATATTTTTTTTTACCTAATATGTTAAATGAAGGTGAAATTGTATATGTACTCATTACCAACATTGTTGCTTAGGCTGTGGCTGCTTGGATGAACCAGAGATAACATAGTGCCTCTCTTAACAGGTTGCTCTTTACCACTTGGAATGGAAAATGGAAAGATCAAGAATACCCAGATAACGGCCTCGTCTGTTAAGACATCCTGGTTTAGCACGTGGGATCCTTCACTTGCTCGTCTCAATCAGAAAGGAAAGTTGAATGCCTGGCGAGCCAAGGTAACAAGTGAAAAACAGGGATGACGGGAAGACAGCTCAATGAAATAGTGCTGCCTGAGTGCTCGTGCAGTTCCTCCATGCTTTGTCCAGTGCCAAGCCTGACAGGGTTACTTCTGAAGCTCTTTACATATCCTTTGGGAAGAAGCCCATTCAATTCTTCCAGTAGAAAAATTGTTGAACTTCTGGCAACATCAATGAAATAATATTTTAAGAAGTGGATGATGTCTAGATGATGCCAGAGCCTGCAGCCTTTCCCTGCAGAAATAGCTCTTTTAATTTCAGGAGATTAATACAAGTTGAGTATCTGTCTCCAAGAGGTTAAAAAAAACCCTCCTGGGTTGGTTTGTAGGCAGTGCAGCTTAGTGGATTTGGGGGTGGATGGCTTTCAGCAAGATGTGTAAGCTTCTGTGTCTTCAAAACAGAGCTGCATTTCTTTACAAAATACCTTGAGATCTGCTGGAAGCTACTGTTTTGGTTGATATTATGTATTCCATTTTAATACTAGAGGTAAATCTGTGTTATTTTTTGTTCTGTGTTGGAAATCAATGTGGAAATCTTAAGACATCAAATATACCATCTGCAGCAAAGAAGTTAATTGTATGGGCCAACAAGAATGCTTGTGACTTTTGCCCCAGCTTGACTCCTCTGCACTTCTTTGATATAGTGTTGATGCACTTTGATGCAATTTTAGCTGACTTTAAACACGATTTTTCACTTAAGCAAATAAAGACATAGCCATGTTTGCTAACAGATAACACTTTTTGTCATTTGTAGTTGAACAACAGCCAACAGTGGCTGCAAATTGATCTCCTCACAAGTAAGAAGATAACTGCTATCGCTACCCAGGGGGTCAAGTCCATATCTGCCGAAAACTTTGTGAAAACCTATGTTATCCTATACAGCGACCAAGGCTCAGAGTGGAAATCGTATACAGAAGATTCAAGCGCAGCGGCCAAGGTATCATCCTCAGCTCAGACAATTTTATTGTTGCTTAGCTTAGGTGCCAAGCACAGTCAAGGTCCAAAGGCAGAATACCCAGCCAAAGAAAGATTCTCACAGGACTTAATGAGAGGGAGATGAGATTGCTACAGATAGTGTCATAATAGCCATCTGATTTTGGTCACAGCAATTAATAGTAATAAAAGGGAAGAACACCAAATCTGTAGAGGATGCAGTCAACGTTGTGATAAAAGCAGCTTGACACTATTTGTAAGGGAGGGCATTTAATTTGATGAAAGCACAAAGGATTTCCTGGGCTCTCTTTTCAGGATTTTTATTTCTGCCTTGATTTTATAAGTGAAATTAATGATAGTGAGCACTTCTGCTGTAACAGAGCTGGAGAGCTCCTGAAACCTAAAGCAGACACAATCATAGAATCATAGAATGGTAGAGGTTGGAAGGGACCTTTAGAAATCATCTAGTCCAACCCCCCTGCAGAAGCAGGTTCACCTAGATCAGGTGGCACAGAAACATGTCCAGGAGGGTCTTGAAGACCTCCAAGGAAGGAGACTCCACAACTCCTCTGGGCAGCCTGTGCCAGGGCTCCGTCACCCTCACAGTAAAATAGCTTTTTCTTATATTTAAGTGGAACTTTTGGTGTTCCAGCTTCATCCCATTACCCTTTGTCTTCTTGCTAGATACCACAGAAAAAAGTGCTGCCCCAACCTCCTGACACCCACCCTTTAGATATTTGTAAATGTTAATAAGATCTCCCCTCAGTCTCCTCTTCTCTAAACAGCCCTAGTTCCCACAGCCTTTCCTCTTACGAAAGATGTTCCAAATACAATGTTTGATACTGTTGTCCATACCACCTTACACAAACCTAACTCCCCACAAGGGCTATTAGCAGAGGCAAAATCAGAAAAGTTTGGGTTTTTTCAGTCCACTCAAATTAGAGTGGCAAATTTTGTGGTGTGGATGAAAGAGGCTGCTTAATTCACTTCAGCTGGTCTGAACTACCTTTGACACAGCATCATAGGAAGAGACTGTATACAGTCATATGTAAAATCAGAAATGAGACAGCCCATCTACTCTGGGTGGCTAATGCAACAGCTTGGAACCATTTTGAAAAGAAAAAGCAGGTGGGTTTGGGTTTGGTTTTTTTCAAAGTGCTGCCTTTTCATTAATTGTATGTTTGTGTTACTTGTAGGTTTTCTTGGGTAACGAAAACAGCAGCGGGCACGTCAAGCATTTCTTTAACCCACCCATCCTGTCCAGGTTTATCCGCATTGTTCCAAGAACATGGTATCATGGTATCGCCCTTCGGGTAGAACTCTACGGCTGCGATTTTGGTGGGGATCTGGCTGTGAAAAGGACTGGCGAGTCTGGGAGCTCTTAACCTTTCCGCAATTCTCATGCAGAAAAGCAATCTTTTTTTAAAAACTCTTCGAACAATCATAGGTAGTAGTTTGGATGTGTGCTTCTTCAAAAGGGCCTTAATGTTTTGCCAGCAAGAGTTGTGAGAGATTTTTCTGGCAGATGTTTCATTCCTGCAAATGCACTAGAAAACAGCTTCTTTTCTCTGGGAAGAAGTAACAGTTCCTTATGATCTGTATTACCACTTCTTCATTCTAACCGGTACTCTGTCTTACTTACTTTTTACTTAATTTTAAGTTCTAAATCCCTAGGAATGGAGGACTCTGGCCTTAATCCAGAGCCCTGATTATCTCCATTTTGTAATGCTTCTGCAGCACAAAGGAGGAATAGAAAGCTACAGCAGGTGGATGTTCTCCATACATAGGGCTGAGAGGAAAGAAAACGATGCAGATATGGTGCTGTGGCGCTGCATTCCAGCAGCACTTCGATAAGAAATGATTGTAGAGGTGGCCTCACCTCCACCTGTCTTTCATCTACACAGCAACAAAAGTAGAATACATTCCAGCATTGAGGCATGTGCAGCCCCTTCTTGGAGAATGTGAGTTTGCATTATTGATTTGGTTCTTACATACCCAGCACACCCGAAATGCTGTGGATTTCACATAGTTAATCTTCTGTGTGCTTGCAAGGAGAAGGGGACTCAGCAATAGCATTCTTTCCCAGAAATTAAAAGGGAATGATTTAACCTGGCTTATGGCAGGTCATGGAACTGCAATGACAGGACCAAAGTGAGAATCCATGCAAGTTCAGTCCTGTACAGGCATTTAGGACATGGGGAGAGAGAGGTCCCTCACACAGGAAGGCATTGAGAACTGTAGCAGTTCAGTGAGAATACAGCCTGGTGGTGGCAGGGGAGAGAGTCTGATGAAATTGGATAAGAGAAACATCTGCATATTGTTTGTCATTTAATGCAATTTTCGCTAATGAACCACTCTGTGTATAGACCATGCACAGATTTTCCCCAGGATGACTACATTTAGTGCAAATACATGCATAGTCCATGAACTTTCAGTAGTGTTTTTTACTTCTATCCTGTAAATTGTTTAACAGCAGAACTTCCACTTATCACAACAGGTACTATTGAACAAGGTGGATTTTTCAAAGCAGTTTGTCTTTGAACCTCATATGGTGTTACCCAAGTTATTTCAGTCATTTTTTAATTATTTTATCTTACAGACCATGCATTTCAAAATGAAGGTATAGAATGGAACTTGAAAAAGTAGAAAAACTAAACAAATACTTTTGTGGTTTTTTTGCTATGTCACAAACTCTCATCATTTTTCACTAGGAAATAAAGATAACATTGTAGCCTGAAAAACATCAAGATTTTATTTTGTATTTTTGCCTTGACAGTAGAATCATTAGAATTGTTATGGGTGGAAAAGACTTTTAAGATCATTCAGTTCAACGAGTCGCCTCACACTGCCAAGCCCATCCTTAAACTAAACCATATCCCTCAGCACTTCATCTATGCATGTTAAATATCTCTAGGGATGGTGACTCCATCACCTCTCTGGGTAGCCTATTTCAATGCTTAATAACCCTCTCAGTGAAAAAATTCTTCCTAATGTCTAATCTAAACCTCCCCTGGTGCAACTTGAGCCCATTTCCCCTTGTCCTATCATTTATTACTGGAGAGACTGAGCATCCACTTCACTATTATTGAACCTCAAGAGATTGACCTTCACTACCTTCAGGTAATTGTACAGAGTGCTCATATCTCTTCTCAGCTTCCTCTTCTCTAGGCTAAATATCTTCAGCTCTCTCGGCCACTTCTCATCAGACTCATTCTCCAGACTCTTCACCAGCTTCATTGCCTGCCTCTGGACATGCTCCTGCACCTCAATGTCCTTCTTGTGGTGAGGAATCCGTAACTGAACACAGTACTTGAGGTGTGGCCTCACCAGTACCGAGTACACAAGTACAACCACCTCCTTGGCCCTGCTGGTCACACTATTCCTACAGGCCAGGGTGCCATTGGCCTTCTTGGCCACCTGGGCCACTGCTGGCTCATATTCAACTGGCTGTTAGTTAACACTCCCAAGTCCTTCCCCTCTGGGCAGCTTTTCAGTCACTCTGCCCCAAGCCTGTAGTATTGCATGGGGTTGTTGTGGCCCAAGAGCAGGACCCAGCACTTGGCCTTGTTGAACTTCACACAATTGATCTCAGCCCATTGATCCAGCCTGTCCAGATCCCTCTGAAGAGCCTTCCTGTCCTCAAGCAGGTCTACGCACCTGCCCAGCTTGGTGTCATCAGCAAATTTACTGAAGGTGCACTCCCTCATCCAGATCATTAATAAAGATGTTAAACAGAACAGGCCCCAGCACTGAGCTCTGGGGACACCACTGGTAACTGGCTCAGAACTGGATTTAACTCTGTTCACCACCACTCTCTGGGCCCAGCCATACAGCCACTTTTCCATCCAAATCAAAGTACATCCATCCAAGCCATGGGCAGCCAGTGTCTCGAGGAGGATGCTGTGGGAGCCTGTGTTGAAGGCTTTACTATAGCCCAGGAAGAGCACATCTACAGCCTTTCCCTCATCCACTATGTCATCTTGTCATAGAAGGAGATCAGGTTGGTCAAACAGGACCTGCTCTTGATAAAGCCATGTTGGCTTTTATCAAGGCCTGAACCCTTGGTTGTCCTGTACGTGCCTCAGGATGCTGCTCAGGATAATCTGTTCCATAACCTTTCCTGGCACTGTGGCCAGACTGACAGGCCTGTAGTTCCCAGGATCCTCGTTCCAGCCCTTCTTGCAGATGGGTGTCACATTTGCCATCCTCGAGTCTAGTGGGACCTCCCTGGTGAGCCAGGACTGGTGATAGATGATGAGTGTCTCGGTGAGCACTTCCTCCAGCTCCCTCAGCACCCTCAGGTGGATTCCATCGACCCCATGGACTTGTGTGCATCAAAGTGGAGCAGCGGGTCACACACCATTTCCTCACTCTGTCCCCCAGCCCTGTCTTCTGACTCAAGTGGGCAGGTGCCCAGTAGTACCTCTTTGGCAATAATTAATGACATTTTGCATTATGAAAGAAAAAATTTCAGCTTGATTGGAATTTTCAGTGCTAATTAGGATTCATTTCAAATGGTGAAACTGTATGAATTATCACTTCATCCTAAAAGATCAGTTTCTGAATACTTTGTAATGGCACAAAAAAATTTTTTTGATACAACCATGAAGTTGCAACAGAAGCCACATTTGGTAAAATAAGAAAAAAATGTAAACTTTGGAGTCAAATTTTACCCTAGAAAACAGATAATAAATACTTGTTGACTTCAGCAGGGCCAGGATTTTATGTGCTAAGTGCTAAACTATTTAAGAAGGATGTGATCTTAAAGGGTCTAAATAAATAATGAGTCCATCATACATATACATGATTCTATGTAAAGTTAGACAAATGCAAAATTCATTGCAGGAGCATGACTTAATACATCTGGATCAATTTTACCAACTGATACTTCTACTTGCTAACAGATATTACTTTGGTCAGCTGGGATCAGTTGTCCTGGTTGTATCCTCTCCACAACCTCTCATAGAGTGAGGGGGAAAAGGCCTTGATGCTGTGCAAACCCCATCTAAAACACTTGTTATCAATGGTGTTTTATTCAGAACTCCAAACCACAGCACCCTGTGGGCTGCTATTATGAAATTAACACTGCAACGCTCGTGTTTCAGTATGTTCAGTGTAGCTGCACAGGAAGAGCTGCAGTGCCTGGGCCCTGTGCTGGTCCAGGCACATGGCCATGGCTGTAACAAAATGTCTCCTGGCACAGACAAGGAATACAGTAAGTGCTACAACAAGCAGCAAAAGTCCAAAACAGCGACCAACAAGCACCAGACTCTAATATACAGTAAGGCAAGCAGGCACAGGACCCTGATAATTAACAGCTTAACAGCTATAAATTCTACCTAGTATGCTCTGATCCAAGTCTTCTTGCCCCACGTCAGACACCAGCAAAGACTGTGGTGAGTTGGCCCCAGCTGGTAGAGAAGCCTCCACTCATTCACTCACTCTCCCACTATCAGGCTGGGGAAGAGAATTAGAAGGGTAAAAGCAAGAAGACCTTGTGGGTTGATATCAAGGCAGTTTAATAAATAGAGGAAAGCAGTCAGGTCCTCAACCACTTCTTACCAAACTATAACTCTAAACATGCCCCGTTCCTCCTTCTCCTTTCCCCCAGCTTTTCTCTCTCTGAGCATGACGTCATATGGTGTGGGATCTCCCTTTGGTCACCTGTCCTGACCCTGCACCTCCAGCCTGCTCACTGGTGGGGCACAGTGGGGTAAATAAGAGGACTTGTCACGCAGTGCATGCACTGTTCAGCAACAGCTAAAACATCAGCATGGTATCAGCACTGTTGTAGTCATAAATCCAAAGTACAGCACTGTACAGGCTGGTAGGAAGGAAAACAACACTAACAACACAAAGTATTTCCAAATGCAGACAGGGGAAGAAATTCTTGGTCCATGTTTACAGCAAGGAAAATGTGAAAACATACCTGTACCAGATCTGCAAAAACAAAGGTAAGTGATGTTTAGCGGGCCTGCAGATGACTGGAAACCAAAGAACTTCTACCAATTTTATGAAGCAGACAGCTTAGATTGAATCTACCAAGGCTTTTGGAAACTTAAAACAGTCAGCCTTGGCCAAAGTTTTACACATTGTGGAATGTAATCCTGTGTACATTGAAATTATTTGCAAAACATACAAGGAGAGAAAGAATTCCTGCACTTTTCTCAATCTAAAGAAGAAATATATATACCACAGCATGAAGCTTAGCAAACACAAGGTCTTTCGGACTGAGAGAGAAATGTGGTGCCAGAGTTCAGAGTACTCACATGTGGCCAATACTTTCTCTCACAAATATGGGTGAATGCCTTCAAGCTGGCCTTTTGATCCAAAGGTCCAAATTTAACTGCTTTTAGGCTCAAACAGTGTTATACTGGAGTTGCTGCCCTCTAATGCTCATTCCAGTTTCCAGGGGGCCTCAGGGTGCCCAAAGGTCTCCATATTCAGACTACAATGCTGCATGGATGGCTGTGTATGAAGTCTCACCCTTTACTCCCTAGGTGTCACCAAGAGTTTCCTTCTGCTTTCCAGACACAGTGGCTGTACTTCTTCAGTTGTGAAACTGGTTGTGCCTGCGCTTGAATTGGAAGGAAGGTGGAAGTACATGTAAAGACAGCTGAGCAGCTTCACAGTAGTTACGGACAGGTAGTTTCTTCTTCAGACCTTGTCACATTAGTCCAGTTATCAGACAGGTTTGTACAGCCTGCCCTGTGAAGAGTGAAGCTGATTTGGGCAGGCCTACGTGAATCAGTAAGGACACCTCTTGCTTATAGAGTAGATGTAACTTCCATTTTTGCCAGCTTTTCTTCTGGCAATTCTGATCATGTTTCTGTGTTCACTCTCTCAGAAACCCCCTGGCTGCACTGCAGGGGTAGCTGGAGCCAGCTCACCTGCACCAAGGTTTGCAGGAGTTTGCAAAACGAGTGGTTCCCTCCACATCACTGGCATAGCTAAGCATAACAGTGACATAAAGCTATGCATTACCCTTTGGATTGAAGTCAATGCAGACCATGTTTCTGTGTTTACTCTCTCTCCCGAGCTGTGTATTGACAGAGATACAAAGGTGAATCTGGGCTCTGGGGCACTTTGCATATTAGAGAAGTCAGTGAGCACACATGGCAGAAGTATGCCCATGTGAAGTGCCAGGAGAACTCTACAGAAGAAGTATCAAGTGGGAATCTGGTCAGGACTCCAAACATCCAACCTTTTGAACACTCTCTGGCAGACTTTTTAGACACATAGCTGGGGGAAGAAGGTAAAGGCTGTGCCTATGGCCACATATGTGCTAGGCAAGACTGTTTATTAGTGTGTTACTATTTAGCACCCTAGAAGTAAGATGCAACACTGTCCTGAGGTGACCAATTGCCCTTTTCTACAAGTCAGTCGTTCCATTTAATCCTTGCTCTCCTGTGTTTTCTTTTGTTGTTTATTCCTGCTGGATGTACATCAGAACCTGTTTATCCACCTCCACTTTCCCAGCATCCCTGTGCCCCATTATCCATTTGTTTGTTACACCCAGCACTTATATCATGCACTAATTATAATAATCTCCTCCAGGTAGGGACACCATCTTCCTAAATGTTTGTACAGCACTCTCCAAAGCGGGCCACGGGATCGTTCTCAGCGATCCTGGGCACACATGTAACACCATTCCAAGTGGGAGCAATGTTATGTTATGCCCACTGTGATCCAGACATGTCTAAAAGCACCAAGAGTTCAGAAGGACCCCTATGCTTCTGTATTTAATAAAAATACAGGGTATGTTTCTTCTAAGCCTACTTGTTCCACTGCTTGCTTTTCTTTGTAACACCGCTCTTGTACTCTCTTTTAGCACTTCCCACTACAATTTGTCCACCAGTGTCTCCATTTGTAGCAATACTAAGGAAAGCACCAGCAGTGCCCTGATGAAGAGCTTTGTATGATCCTTTTCTTCCAAAGTGCCAGCAGCAATATCTGAGATTGGTCTGGAAATCTAAAGACTTCTGGGCAAGTATACAGAGGTTTCAAGCTTCCTTTGTGCAACAGGGGACCAGGAAAACACGGTGGAATGGCACCTGCCCAGCAAGAGAGCCATCTAGTGTACAACAGCCCTGAGTGGAACAACGGCAAAGCTTCTGACACAGGTTCTTTGAGGAAACTCATACCCTCTGAACGCAGTTCTGAGTGCTCACCAACACCATTTTCTCTAGTCAGCTAGCAAGAACTCTACTCCACTAGCACTGACCGTCCACTCAGAGCCCTATGCCACTAGCCCAAGCTGGCTACCAGAAGACCTACAACACTCAGGCTGGCTGGATCCAGTTATAGTGAATGAACTGTTTCTTTGTATAAAACATTCACTGTAATTTTCTATAGTATCTAGCAACAGGACAAGGGATAATGGGATGAAGCTGGAACCAAAAAAGTTCCCTTTAAACATAAGAAAAACCTATTTCACTGTTCAGGTGAGGGAGCCCTGGCACAGGCTGCCCAGGGAGGGTGAGGAGTCTCCTTCCTTGAAGGTCTTCAAGACCCACCTGGACATATTCCTATGCGACCTGATCTAGGTGAACCTGCTTCTGCAGGGGAGTTGGACTAGATGATCTCTAGAGGTCCCTTCCAACCCTGCCATTCTATGATTCTATGATTACCTATGTGAAAGTGTTTAGAATACAAGCAGTCACTCCAATGGGCCAGACCTTTCTGGCAAGAGAATTATTTTGTCTGGAAAATGGTTTCATCCTGTGCAGAATGTAGTGATTTTCAAAACACTCTTCTCATGTGTCTGAGAAGGTAGAAATGACAAACATGTAGCCTTGGGATGAAACCAGTCATTGCTTAATGCTTAACATTGTTAAATGTAAACTGTCAGGTTGGGGGGGGGGGAGGTGGTAGAATTAAAAAAAAAAATACAGTTCAAGTGGAGGGATTTTCTCCCTGTTCACTTTTCTTTCTTTTTAAACTTCCTATTACTCATTTTACTGAAAAAGGTGGTGCTTGGTGAGTCAGGAAGAGAGCAGGTAAGATTAAGGAAAGAAAGTGTGAGAAATTCTACTTTTCACAGCTTATGTCTTCCATCTTGGGGGGGAAAAAAAAGAAAGGTTTGGAAGTTTTTTCTTTACTATCAAACACCTTTAACCTTACGTTACTTTTTCTAGTAGAGATGGAGAGAGGAAAAGGTGAGGAAGGCTAAGGAAGGAAAGATAGAACTCAGGGAACAAAATTTTATCTTGTTTCTTGTGATGGTTGGTTTAGCCAGGTGTCCACTGAGTTGTAAAATCACTCTCCCTCCTAAACCAGACAGGAGAGAGAGAGAAATATAAGAGGTTTGTGAGTTGAGATAAGGATGGAGAGATCGCTCAGCATTCAGTGTCATGGGCAAAACAGACTCAACTTAGGAAGAAAAAGGTTTGATTTATTAAAGGAACAATAAGAACAGAGACATTGGAAATAAAACTGAATCTTGAAACACGTACCCCCATCCCTCCATCTTCCCAGGACTCCCCTTCCTTCCTCCTGCAGCTGCACAGGGGATGGGGGTTATGGTCAGTTCATTACAGATGGACTTTGCCGCTGCTTCTTCTCAGGGAGAGGCCTCCTCACACTTCCCACTGCTACACTGTGGGGTCCCTCCCACAAGAGACAGTCCCTCATNGTCCTGCCAGGAACTTGCTCCAACATGAGCTTCCCAGAGTCATGGCCTCCTTCAGGCATCCACCCGCTCTGGCGTGGGGTCCTCCATGGGCTGCGAGTGGATCTCTGCTCCCCGGTGGCCTCCATGGCCTGCAGGGGCACAGCTGCCTCACCATGGTCCTCACCACAGGTCACAGAGGAGGCTTTCTTTGAGGGCCTAAGCACCCTCCTCCTTCTTCTCCACTTATCTTGGTGTCTCCCTGTTGCTGCTGCAGTTTAGCGACTGCGCAATAACTTCTTCCCCTTCTCAAATACGTTATTCACAGAGGTGTTACCTCCATCACTAATTGGCCAGACCTGGGTCAGCTGTGGGGTCTATCTCAGAATTGACTGGCCCTAGCCCTATCAGCTACATGGGAAGCTTCTGGCAGATCTTTGTTTAAAGAAGCCACCCCTGTAGTTCCCCCCGCAGCCAAAAAAACTTGGCCCAGGCAAAGCCACTATATTTCTAAAGGCTGAAAGTATTATATGAGAACAAAATAAGGGTTTTTTTTAAACAAAAGAAACCTTTGGAAAACCTAAAGTGCTTAAATCAAAAGCTTGCAGGTTCTGTTCTGTATGCAGATTTTGGAGGAGCAGTCCAGGTTGCCTGACTGACTGGCTGTGTATCGCTTCAAGCTACCGCAGGCTAGTCCCCGAGAAACAGCAACTGAGCTCTAGTGGATTGGACTCCAGGAATTGCTGTTTTGGAAAGCACTGAGGCAGTCTCTCAGATCCCATGAACATCCTGGGAACCATTGCCCCTAGGCAAGGTGTGCCATGGGAATTCCCCAGCTTGGTAAGAAGATGCACTACATCTCATTCTAATAGGCCATATCCTTTTATTATCTGCTACTGGGCCACATGCCAGTATAACAGAGGGGCTGCTAAGAGCTGACTGAGAGGGAACTGTGTGTTTCTGTTCACTTCCTCGTAGCAATTTATTTGTTGTCATTTCAGCTCATTTCACTCTAACTGTGCTATTTTCAGAGATCCACAGTGCCTTGCAAACACCTGAAATGGATGCAGTATTAACAGGAGAGGATTCTTTCCATTTGGAGTCTTGCTTCAAGCTAAAGCATGGTGAAATTACAATTGTCATCTTTTTTCCTTCTCTTTTTCTAGTAAACAAACCTGCAAACAAAAGAGAACATAGAGATGCTGAGGAGCAATGGCCTGAGAATAACTGAAAGGTTAGATCCAGCTAGATCCAGCAGAGAGGGAGAAAGCAGCAGACCACTGGGGTTAGATGATACAGCACCAAAGCATTTAGCTGTGTTTTGCAGAGAACAGAGTAATCTTATGGCCCTAAAACCTTTTGTAGCTATATTTATTAAGCTACGATGATGGAGATAGTAATACAATTCTGCAGTTCAAGGAATCTGAACCAGTTCTTACCCACCTAGATGTGCAAAGCCTTTTGAGGGCTTTCATTTTGCTTCCTGGAGCATGGGAGGCCTGAGGCCCAGCTAGGAGGCAGGGCATGCAATCGCACAGGTGGGAGGCCTGGCTCCTGATGGAAATTTTCTACAGCATCAGCCAGTTTGGAGAATAAACTGTAGGTATAGAGCAGGAAGCCCTAGCAGCGATGGCAATATGTTGAAGATAAAGGGAGTGGAGCACAGGGAAAAGCAACACAGATAACCAGAAAGAAAACGTGGGATAGATTGAGTAGCACAACAGCAAGCAGTTCTGAGGAGGACCAGCAGAGCTTTAAGAACAGCAGTCCTGGGCGAAGCTTGAGATAGTTATTTTGAATGCAATCATTTTATTCTACCCTCCTGTCTAGTGTTTCCTCTGGCTGATATTTCTTCTACCTGGACAACAAAGTGCAGCTTTCATTAAACCACAGGAGTGGTTCCACTTCTTATCTTACTAAAGGGAAGGAATTGGCAGAGGTCAGCAGCTGAATGCACTGGGGCCAGGAAAAAAAAAGACAGACAGAAAAACAGACAGAAAGACAGAAAAAAAAAAAAAGAAAGAAAGAGAGAGAGAGAGAGAGAGAAAAAGAGAGAGAGAGAAAGAGAGAGAGAGAGAGAGAGAAAGAGAGAAAGAGAGAGAAAGAAAGAGAGAGAGAAAGAGAGAGAAAGAAAGAGAAAGAGAAAGAGAGAGAAAGAGAGAGAAAGAGAGAGAAAGAAAGAACAACACTGCAGGTAAAAGATCTCTTTGCCGAGATGGTTTTCAAGAAGGGCTCATACCTGCCCCTGAGGTTAAGTGGGACCTGAAGAATTTGGGGGGGGGTGGAATAACTTGCGAGGGGGACCCCAGCAGTGAGAGAACCAATGTCACGAGTGCGTGCGACAATGCGCTGCCAGCCGCCTCCTGCGGGGTCAGCTTTGACCGTGAATCGTGAGCCCGAAAGGCTGCTGCCCCTTCCCTTGAGGGTCCGTCCCGGCTCCACGCTCGGTGGGGCGGGGCGGGGCGGGGCGGGGCGGGGCGCGCCGATGTCCCTCCGCACAGCGCCCCCCCCCCCCCCCCCCCCCCCCCCCCCCCCCGCCCCCCTCGC